>CM076580.1:424278590-424798341 GCA_034641835.2 Pinus albicaulis | reverse complement strand
CATCCTGCTTCAAACATTCATATACATCCACCTGGCGACTCCACATTCCCTATGATCCAAAGACTAAATGACTCCACTGGTAGAAGACTCTGAACTGGTTGAGAAGAAGCAGTAGCCTTCTTTGCATAAATATAGATCCAAACATGGACAGAGATACAAAGTATGATGCTTTGTATGATAAATTATGTGAAATAACCGAAATGTTTGGTAAAGTGCTCGAAACGCATATGGCTAATATGAATGCAAATGATGATTATTCAGAACAACCTATGCCTTCTCCAGAAAAAGAACAAACTCAAGACCTAGACAATGAGCAGGACACGTATGATACTCAAGAATCTGTAGAAGATGAGGAGGAAGGTAACCAGGAATTGCCTGATTGCTTACCTATGCCTTGTGTTACGCTGATCAAAGAATATCAGGACCTTTTAGAAAAGGCTGATAGGGAAAGCTGCCTTGAAGAAACACGAGACCACATAAAAGAGGCAAAGCCTGATGTGGAAGAAGAGGCTCAAAGAAACATCCAGCCTCCAAATCAGCTTACACAAGAGAAAGAAGACTGCTATTTTTCTGTCCGTAATGAGAGGGAAGCTCCTTTTTTGACAGAAGAGGAGATTGATCAAATATTAAACCAGCAGTCCACCCCAGAAGTCTTCTATAGGACACACTCTCTTGCTCACTCATCTTATGAGTTTGATGATTCAGTTTCAGAAAACTCCTCTGTGGATCGGAATGAAGAAAGACCTGCTGAAAGTCCGATAGGTTTGAAGGGTGATATTACTTACAGTTATGATTTTCCTTTTCATGATCTGTTTGAGGGTGAGTTCTTTCAAAGAGAAGTCGAGCTTGCAGGACCATCATCCTTAGATTCATGGGAAGAAAATCAGAGCCAGCAATTTCAGAGAGGTAATGAAACCAGTCAGCCTATCTATGACACTGATGAGGAGAGCTGCGACAATATATCAGCAGATGAAGATTCTTTGAATCTTCATTCTGCTCTACCACAGATCATCAGTAAGGTCAGAAATCAACAGTATTTCCTTTCAGAAGATGAGGAGGAAAGAAAAGAATAGGTTTTTGAGCGGGTTGAAAGGAAAGAGCATTCTCTTAAAAAAGAGGAAGCAAAAGGGTACACCCCTACTCAAGAATACATGAATCTTTTCATAGAGCTCAGCACACCGGATCAGAATATGTTAGAGCTCCAGGAGGACACAGCTACAGTCTATGATAATTCCTCCAGTTCAGAAAATGAAGAAGATGAAGGAGATTCTCTTTCTCAGGAGAGTCTCATTCTTGATCCAGTGGAAGAAGAAGAGATCCTGGTTGAAGCCTGCCTGCTAGATACTCATAGCCAGGTATCTTTTCATGATCCTTATGCACATTTCCTGCATACATTTGAAGAAGGATCAAAGGTCTTCTTGAGAAGCATGTTGCAAACAGAAGGAAAATTTTTCAAAGCTGCTGTTATTGAACAAAAAGAGTGGGAGCTGCCCTGCCTATCCAGCATGCTCAAGGAGTTGAGCAAGAAGGACCAGCCATGGGATCACTTGATGGACTGGTTACATTGGAAGACAGTGTTTGTAAGCTAGTCTTGTAAATATGTCAAGTTAGAATAGGGTAGGTAGGAAAAGCTCAATAAATCTCAGTCTATGAGCAGGTAGTTAGTTGTTTCATTTTCTGTCTTAGAATGTAGAGGAGAAACCTGCTAGACAGTCTAATCCTAGAAGGTGGTAGTGTAGGTAGCGAAACGTTGTGGGACCAACTGTTTAATCTGGTCTCATGGAGCAATAAGGGTAGATTTAGAATAGGTTTATTTTCTGTTTGTAAAATAAAATGATGTAAAGGGTTTGCTAGCTCAAATGCACCCTAAAGAAGAAAAATGCTAGGATTGTAGTGCGGGTAGGAAGTTTGATTGGGGAAAATGTTTCTGCTGATGTAACATATTCACATTGTGGCAGCTGATTAGAGAAAGAGATGTGCCAAGCAACCGACAGCTGGCCTACACCAAAGATTTATTTTCTGAATTCTTGACTCCTTCAAGAAGAAGCCATCCCCATGTGGAGCCACTGTTAGCCCCTTATAAATTTTCGACAAGCAAATATGGGGCTAAGATGTTTCTGAGCCTTCAAGGAATGCATTTCCCCAGAAAACACATCATCCTTGAAGCCTCCTTGTGCCTTATGTCCTCTGATAAATTCCCTTCTGCTGATTCCCATCATAAAGCCTCTTTGTTTGTGAAGAGATGCCCAAAGGCCCCCTTTTCCCTCTTATTTCATTCCCCTAAGCCTTTGTTTTCTATCCCCTTTGTCTCCCCTTCTTTTTCCCCACTTTCCTTTCATTTCCCCTCAAAATCCCCTTTAAATTCTTTCCCCTACCCTTTGTAGGCCATCTTCCCCTTTGTTCCCTTATTACTTCCCTTCCTAACCTTCAGATCACTTTAAAGGGACAAATACCCACTTTCCTATCTTACTACAGGCCTTGGACCCCTCTTCCCCTCTTTTCTGACTTCAATCGCGTTATAAACCATTTTAATACAAAATATGCATTTATAGCCTTCCCCCTTGCATACCCCGCTTGTTTGTTATAAACTTTATTATAAAGTTTATATCACATTTTATAACCGCCGCCTATAGCAAGTCGCGCATCGTAGTTTCGTTCGCTTGTTCATTGGATCCATCGCAAATATTTGTGATGCGATGTGATCGCATCGCAAATATTTGCGATGCGACCATCGCTCGATCGCATAATCACACCGTCGCATTATCGCATTTTCACTTGTCCGTTCGAGTGATCCATTGCAAATATTTGCGATGCGATCCGATCGCGTCGCAAATCCTCCACCGTTGATTCCCGTGCGAACCCAACCGTCATCGCATTCCCAACCGTTTCCCCTTCCTCGATCGCAATCACAAATTATAAGTATGTGTTCCCCCCTCGTCCATCGCGACTGCAATTCCCCGACTAAACCTTGGCCAACCGTTGGGTTTAAGATCCAACGGCTCGAAGCAAATCGTCATCCGCCTGCGGCTGGGTTCCTCCTCATCACATGTCACTACCTTCCCTTCGCATTCCTTTGCATTTTGTCACCATTGTTTGGTGAAAGCCTCCATTCCGTCGCCGCGCTATCATATTTTTCGCCCTCCGCTCCACCAGTCTTCCATTGCATTGATTGTCTACACACAGTCGGGAGTTTTTGCAAAGTAAAAGAGTTGAAACGCCACCATAATCATGCAGTATGGATGCAGCAGTAAGTTTCCCACTGTCAGAGGCAAAGAATTTAATGAAGGGCAGGTGTCCACACCAGCAGAATGTCTTCGTCCGAAGAAGGACGGATTGCCCCTACCGCTTGATTATATACCGTGCTCCAGAGGAGATCTACGCTCAGAACGCAGTCCAAGGAGATCAGATCATTTGCTGCTCAAGTACGGTGGACCATTCCGTTTTTCATTACCATTTTGTTTATTCACCAAAGGTACTACACCATAATGCATCTGAAACATACCGGGAATTAATGAAGCCTGACGAAGACCCTTCTTTTCTCCAAAGAGTGCCAAAAATTAAGGCTCAGAGTTCCAAACAGAATGGGCCTCGGCCCTTTCCTTCTTTTCTGAATTTAATGTTATATTTAGTGTTCTACCTACTTCCTCTGCTCTTTTTCAGCTATAAAAACTATGAGGAAGTTGTTGTAAAGGTGGTTGATGAGTTATCAGAGAAATGTAAGCAGTTCCTCCTGAGATAAGAACTATGTGTATAATTGTAACGTAGGCCGAGTGATATGTATTCAGATTAAGTGACCAAATTATTGGCTATGTTGTACCTGATTGGTGTTGATATTTAATATAATGAGCACATTCCTTTGGATCCTGATCTAAAGCTGCGGTGATGTTTTTCTATCTCTGTGTTTATTTCATTTCATTTCGGTTCTTCTGGCTCGCATCAGAAATTTGGCATAAGATTCACCCATGTTAGGTGCCTTATGTTGCTGCTCTCCCAGCCCTATATGTTTTCTACTTATATGTGTATCTGAATATTGATTTCAATGGATTTAACCAATGTAGTGGATGTTATTGCCTGCTCTATGATGTATGAATTAAGGAAATCCATGTTTAGATGTTCTTGTTGGGATTTGATCGAATGTGTTGAGAACACTGGGAGGTCTAGAGCTTTGTCCCTACCTCACTAGGATCTTTCCATTCCATTAAGCCTTTCTAAGATCCCTCGTGCTGCCCCTGATTGTGTCCAAGCAGGTCTGGAGTTAAATGACCTTCGACCTGATCTATAGACATAATTAGATGGTTCTCCTTCTTTCATCTTTATCACTTTAGGATCCAAGGCTTTAGATGACTAGCCCAACTGAAAGCTTGCATGTTGAATAGCAAGTAAATCCTTTCTTGACTCCATTTCCCAATGGACTTGGTATTCCCTGGACTATTTCTCCTCTGTCTATATCCTTTGTTGCGCGACCTTGTCTTATGACGAACCCTTCCTTCCTGATTCTCAACAACCAAACTCTAAATCAAACAAACAAACCTTGTGCCTATAACTAGCCTAATATCTTAAACTTGAGCTTCAAAGCCATATGCCTTGACTATTATAGAGAGATCCCTCTCTGGACCTAGGAGGGCTAGATCCTAAGGTCCAAAAGTGGTTCTATGTTGTCTCATATTTTGGTATTGCCAATCTTGCAAAACATGGGAACCCCAACACCCGTATATCGCAAACTTCTATGTCTGAAATTTTCTTCAATGTCTGAAATTTTCTTCGTATGGTCACGCTGAAACTCTGATGAAAAGGGTTGATAGAGGTCATATTCTTTAATCGAAATTTTTAGTGCATTCAATAAATTTACTGGTGTATTCAATAAATTTACCGCAACCAGTTGCTCAACCACCTCTTCCCATCCCAAATCTCTTTGGCGGGGAGCTCCTCGTTGCGGCTCTACGTCCACCACAGCAGACGTATAAACTCCCAGCATCTCCTTCAAAATCTTGGATGATGGCGGAATTATGTTTCTCTCTTTTATAATAGTCTCAAGATTACTCTCCATGAATTCAAGGACAATATGTAAATTCTGTTTGTGTGGATATGCATTTATTAGTTGAATTATATTGGATGCGAAAACTCCTTCAATAATTTGATTCCTCTTAAAGCAATTACATTAACACCTTCTTTAGTTTTACCCAAATGGATTTTCTTTCTTGCCACAGTTTTGTTTGTTACAGTTTCGAAGGCTTTGTAGGTGGTCCCATACGTACCCTGCCCAAGGGTGATACCCTTGCAGTGCCGTTGAGAAGGATCGAGTGGCTTTAGAGGAGGATGGAGAGGAGAAACACTCAAGCCTTTGCTGTTATCAAAATTATCTTTAGCTTTAACACCTACATCCTTGTCATATTGTGCCATTGTCATAACATGTTTTTTTACAGAAATTACTGATTTTTCATATATAAATTCTGGAGATTCATTTTTTTCTTCCTTGCTTTCATCCACAGTTGTCACACATTCACTTTGATTTTCAGTTTCATCCATGTTGCTCTCATGAGTTCTTATTTCATCATCATAAATGTTATTTTCAATATTTTTTTCTTTTATTTGAACCATGGAAATTTCATTTCGTGTATAAAAGGCACATATATGTCCTGCGAAATATTTGTTTCCACACTTCCAACATTTCTCTTCTTCTTTACTTTCAATATTAGTTGGTTGTTTTCCTTTATTACGCATTGGTGGGGGGATGTATTTACTTGAATTTACCATGGATGTTTTACTTGATTTCCCCTTGACATAACTAACTGCTTTCTCATTTTTACAACATTTTTCATCTTTTTGTTTGTCATGATTTTCTTCTCTATTACGAGAAATTTTTTTAAGATCTGCAAAAAAAAATTTACAACTGTTTGTGACTTTTGCCCAAGAATTCTCTAATTGCTGAAGCTTTTGTTGAAATTTCCTAATCTGCTCAATTATTTTGGGATCTTCACGTAATGAAACATAGTGTGGTAGTTTATTTCCATAGGCTTGTAAACTACGTTCGTAGGCTTGTAAAACAATGTAATGTGACATTGCTTCAATTTGTCTTCAATAAGGCTCCGATACCACTGTAACAGCGAAATTCGTATATTTGGTTACTGTAGCAGCGAGATTTGTAGATTTTTAGACTTATTAGCAAAAGCAGCTTTAATTATAAAAATACACAATCTCTAATATCTATGTTTGTAGAGATTGGGATTGGATGGAACACCCTTACAATAGCCACTGTATAAGAAGCCCTAGCCACCGCGCTTCTGAAAGTGATGGTTCCGGCCAAAGCAATGTAAACTCAACCAGTATCTATGCCTCTGATACCACTGTAACAGCAGAATTCGTAGATTCGAATACTGTAGCAGTAAGATTTGTATGCTTGTTGACTTTGATAACAGAAATAGCTTTAATTATAAAAATACACAAGAGGTATTTATAATAATAAATATTTTATTGATATGATATATGACATGATGAATGATTACAATGAGGTCCCGCTTTTATACCCATGCAGGTACCTTTTCATGAAAGGGCATGTCTTTTAGACATGCCTTTTCATAAACTTAATGACTATTTAACATAATCATGATTGATTAGCTAGTAATTACATTTATTCTATTTAATTCTATTAATGACTATATTTAATACTTAAGTTATGAATTAGGTTCATAACACACAATTATCAAGACTCTGTCAATGGAAGGGAAAATTTTCCAGATTGGGAATGACTATGGTCGGATTTGGTGCAGGAGGAGTTCAGACAGAAAACCAAAGATGGATCTTCATCTAAGAATGAGGATGAATAGGATTGTGCTTTGGCTGCCAAGTGAGGAAAGGGAAGGGGAATAAATTCATTCAAAATTCGAGTCCAAGAATGGCAAGAAGAAGGACATGTCCAAGGTGAAGTTTTTTCACTGTCACGAGCATGGGAATTTTGCTACTAACTGTCCACAAAAGAAGAAGAAGAAGAAGGTTGTTGGATCTGAAGCTGGTGAGGCCCTTGCCTCACAATTTGAGCTTAAATTCTTATTGATCGCATGCATGGTTTCCAGTGCATTGGGATATGTGTGGTATTTAAATAGTGGCACTTCCTTTCACATGACAGGAGATAAGGAACTTTTCAGTGACTTGGAGGAGAAAGATCTCCAGATGCATATTGAGATGGGAAACGATGGATGGTATAGTGCTACCAGGATTGGTACCATTACCTTTCTTAGGGAGTCAGGTAAACCATTTCAATTAAAAGATGTAATGCATGTACCAAGTCTGAAGAAAAAAATTGTCTCAGTCGCAATGTTGGAGGAAAAAGGCTATGACGTTGTTTTTAGTGATGGAAAATATTTCCTGCGACATAAAACAACGATTCAAGCCAAGAGGATAGGGATTTGAGTTAATAATATCTACAAGCTAGAGGTAGATGGTTGTTCTGCCATGGTGGGAAAGGCAGAAAAAGTGGTGAGTCGAGATGAGGGTGAATTATGGCACAAGCAATTAGGGCATCTTCATCAAATTCATGCAACAAATTTCTATTGGACTTCCAATGGGAACACTTTCTCAGTTAGATCCGTACAAGGGTTGCACCATGGGGAAGTATGTAAAGTCCACCTTTCATGAGAAGGAGAAATAAGCTTCAAGGATCCTTGAGAGAGTTCACACAGACGTGTGTGGACCATTCTTGGTTGCTTCAACAACAAAATATAATTACTATGTAATATTTGTTGTTGATTTTTGTCATAAATGTTGGATCTTATTCATGTAGAAGAAAGATCAAACATTCTATAAGTTCTGTGATTTTAAGGCATTGGTGGAGAAAGAGTCGAGGAAGCAATTTAAGGCTCTTAGGAGCGATAATAGTGGAGAATACATCTCTAATGAATTCAAGAACTTCTGCAGCAAAGAAGGAATTCAAAGAGAACTCATAGTGCCTCATAACCCACAGCAGAATGTGGTCGTGGAGAGGAAGAACAAAATGATCATGGGCGCAACACAAGCGATGTTGCATTTTTAGGGCCTACCAATGCATTTGTGGGAAAAAGCATGAAAAACTGCGGTTTATGTGCAAAACAATTGTCTTCATAGAGTACTTGGCATGAGTACACCTGAAGAGGTTTTTACTGGTAAGAAACCTGGTGTTTCACACTTTAAGATTTTTGGCTCATCTTTTTATGTGCATGTGACCAAGGACACTAGGAAGAAGCTGGAACCAACTACTGAGGTTGGTTTTTTTGTGGGGTACACAGAAACACCCCATACTTATTGTGTGTATTTTCCAAACAATAGAATGATTGTTGTGCGACGAGATATAAAATTTTATGAGGGGAAAGCCATGCAGTTGTCCTTTGAGAGAGAGTTGGACTTGCATGGAGAGGAGGAATTCTTGGTTTCCAAGGATGAGTCTCAAGATGTGGATCAGCGACATGAGGAGGTTCATGGAGTGGATGAAATCACTCATGTAGAGCCATCCATCAGAAATTGCAGAAGGTGCACCATGGAAGTTGATAGGCTGAGACTTGATGCTGCATAGAATGTAGGAGCCCCTACTTCACAGCGCAGACAAAGATAGTCTCCTGACTGATTTACTAGATACATGGCTCTTATGAGCAAATGTATTGTGACTGAACCATCTTCCTTTCAGGAAGCAGTGAAGCAACCTACTTGGGTTGATGCAATGGTGGAGAAGTATGACTCCATTGTCAAGAACAGTGCATGGGAGATAGCCCCAAGAATGGTACACAAATCAGTGGTTGGATCGACATGGATATGCAAGGTAAAGCAAGCTGCTGATGGGAGTGTGGAGAAATACAATGTTGGAAATATTTTCATTGATGGCAAAGGATCAGAAAGGAGTTACACCAGAATTATCATTGATGGCAAAGGAGCATAGAAGCAATGGTTATAAGGCAAAGGAGCAGATCAAGAAATGTGCAGCAATGGGTAGCAGAGAGGAAAAAGAGTAGCCATATAAGTATAACCTAAATCAGAGAGAAGCATCTAAGATGGAACCAAAGGCAGCAAATGGAGCAGAGACAACAAAGAGGTAGAGATAGCAGAGACAGTGACTGCAACACATGCAGCGAATGAAGCAGAGATAGCAGAGGCAACGAATGCAACAGAGGCAACGAATGGAGCAAAGACAACAAAGAGGCAAAGACAACAGAGGAAGAGAATGTAGCGAATGGAGCAGAGACAAAAAAAAGGTAGAGACAGCTAAAGGCAATCAATTTTCTAGACACAGCAAGGACCATAGATCCATCACATAGAAGAAGTAGGAAGAGGCGAGAGAAGCAAGAGCTAGAGTCACAGAGTGGGACAGTGTAAACAAACCAAAAATCGACTAAGGCAAATAATTCTTTGAAGAATTCCAAGGGAGGCGAATGGACGGTCTGGATCAAATCACAAAAGTAAAGGTGAGAGATGGACGGGGGAGATCGAATCGCATCAGGAGCGATTTCTTAAATCGCAACATTTAAGAGTTTAGCATTAAGGCGTCGCATAGTAAGTTAAAGTATTGCGATGTGAAATGGAGAAGACATGTGTTGGCACGATGCAACATCGCAGATTGTAAGAAATAGAGTATAACCACAAAGTAAATCTTACAAAGAGCAAAGTGCGATCAGGTGAGGACTGCTAGATCTGGGGGCAGATCAATGGCGGTTAGTGAATCGTGAGCCCACACATCGCAAATGTTAGCAAATAGCGATAGGAAATGTTAATTTTGTTAATTTGTTTGTGATGCAATAAGGTTACAATGTTGAGATGTGATGAAAGGGAGGAGCCATATGTCGACACTGCACATTAGCACACATTGCAGAGTTTATGGTTTTGTGCTTAAGGTTCGCACGGTAAGGTAAGTTGGATGCGATGCGATGCGATCGCATATTGCACACGACAGGAGATATGTTTAAGTCTAAACATTAAAAGTTGCAGGAAAGTATTTGTGATGTGTTGTGATTGGTTAAAGGATTGTGGGACCCTATAAGCCTTGCTCCGTGTATATATGTGTTGTTTGATTGTTAAATGTATGTATGTTATATATTTGCATTGTTCGATCGTTAAACATATGTATGTTATATATATGCATTGTTTGATCGTAAAATCTATGTATGTTGATAAAACTCGGATTTGTAATCCACCACGTGTATAAAGGGAGTGTTATGTGGGCCATACCCCACAAGTCACAAAGGAATGGCATGAACACATAACAAAGGAACAAGAACTCGTGTAGAACAGTGTTGCAGCAGTAAGGAAGATGAAAAGGTTGAATGCGGCAGAAAAGACACAGGTAACAGAAGAAACATGGCAGTTATGCAGCAAAGCTGGAATAAAACAGTAGAAATAGAAAAGACACAAGGACAACAAGAAAAAGAGGCCAAACACACAGCAAAGCGGAAAAACTGATGGGCTGAGTAAATAATTGATTGTAACTAAAAATTTATTATTATTTGTATATTGTTTGTGATGCAAAGGCAAGTCTCCATAGGAAAAGAAAAACTCCAATTTGATATTATAATGATTGTATATATTGTTGTAACATTCAGAATATGCTGAGTGAGGAAATGAGTGGGTGAAAGGCAAGAGTCATGCCTATTCACTTCATATTCCTTGTAGAATGAAAACAATCATAAATTTATTTGTATAAAACAGGTAATATCAGTATGCAAAATAATGAGGAGGATAGAAGAAGAAAGAGAAAGGGTGCAACAGATTTGAAGAGTGTAGAAGAGGTTAGAAAGCTGCAGAACTGAAAAGAGCAGAATAATGTAAGAGAGTTGCACAATGTTAGAGAGTGGATGAATAAGAGAGAGCAGATAGAGATGTTGTGAAGATCCAGAGCTGATATGAAATAGATTTGAAGGCTGGAGGGGCAGTAGTGAAGAAGGATAAAAATAGAGCTGACATCCAAGTAAATCAACATATGATTTTATTGTAAAGTGAAGAAGTTGGTGCTTCCGTATCAAGTTTTAGCTTGATAGATGTCCAGTTGTAGCCAGTTTAGGTAGGAACCTCCTGTGGGTTGTAGCCTGTGGAAAATACATGGGAGTTGGTGCTTCCATTTCAAGTTGTAGCTTGATAGATGTCCAGTTGTAGCTAGCTGAGGTAGGAGCCTCCTATGGGTTGTAGCCTGCAGAAAGCAGATGGGAGTTGGAGCTTCCTTGCAAGTTGTAGCTTGCAAAATTTGAGGTAGTAGCCTCCTGTAGGTTGGAGCCTACAGAAAATCAGTGGTGAGAGGGATTTGGAGCTTTCCTTTACATCACAACAATAATAAGATGTGGTTTTCTCCCTTATGGGTTTCAACTTATATCTGTTGTCCATGTGCATGATGATTATGTGTTGATGTTTTGTATTTAATTTGCTTAATACTTGTTACTCACATATTAAGATTGTTGTCTCGTTATATATTAATTTGACCATGAAATGAAGGTGTAAATAATTTTAAAGGAAAGTTTAAAAGTCCATGAATGTATTAAACTAATTCACCCCCCCTCTCAGTTTAACTAAGGTCTCAACAATTGGTATCAGAGCCATTTCCTTCTATATCATTTTAACAACTAGAAGGGTATCCTATGTCCCCAAGATGGCTAGCCTAGAAGGATTCTCAAAAAATAAAGCCCCATTGTTTACTGGCAAAAACTATGCTTTCTGGAAAATAAGAATTGGGACATACATAATGTCTCTAGGAATAGAAGTTTGGGCTGTTCTGGAAGAAGGATATGCTCCAACGGATACTGACACAGAAAAAAGATGCCAAAAAAAATTTCATAGCCAATGCAAAAGCCATGAATGCACTTTTGAGTGGTCTGTGTGAGTCAGAATTTATCAAAGTAATGCACAGTGTGACTGCCAAAGAAATCTGGGATACATTAGAAAGTATCCATGAGGGAGATAAAAAGGTGAAGATGGCCAAAATCCAAGCCTATAGAGCTCAGTTTGAAAATGTAAAAATGAATGAAGATGAAGATGTAGAAAGTTTCTTCTTAAAGGTTGCAAAAGTTGTGAATAACATAAAGCTTTATGAGAAACCATTAAGGAATGTGTAATTGTACAAAATATATTGAGATATTTACCTTCCAGGTTTAACCCTAAGGTTTCTTCCATAGAAGAAACAACAAACTGGGAAACATTGACCATGAACCAATTGCTTGGAAACTTGATGGCCTATGAGATGAGACTTCCAAAAGAGAAGTAAAATGTGAGGGAGGCAGCCTTTAAGGCTAATAAGTTTAGAGAAAAGAAGGAAGGTACATGCTCCTACTCTGATGAAGAAGAGGCCAAATTTGTCAGAAGATTGGAGAAAGGCACATGTAAGTATAAAGGTAGGCTTCCATTTAAGTTCTTTAACTGTGGAAGAGTGGGGCACTATGCATCTAAATTTCCTCATAAGAAAACAGAGAACTAGCCACAAGAGACATAGAAAACCAAAATAAATAACTGGAAGAAAGGGAAGAGATTCAATAGAAAATCATTTTATGCTCAGCAAGATAGCAGTGCATCTGAAAGCTCAAGTGAATCCTCAAATGAAGAAGGAACATCTGAATTTGTGTTGATGGCCAAGGAAGAGCCTGAAGGATTCCTTCTGTAAGATGAGGAATAAGGTGAGGTAGATTTTGAGGGGGAGCTAATGAGTGCCCTGGAGGAAATATACATACTTAACTCAAGTGCAGAAAACAGAAAGACATTCTCCTGAAATATGTAAAGGAAGAACCAAATTCAAAAAACCTCATTCGATTGAAAGTAGAACTTGAAGAAGCTAAGAAGGTGGAAGGCATTCTGCTAAAGAAAATTAAAGAAAAAATTCAGGAGCAAAAGAAATTGGAAGAAGAAGTAGTATGCCTGAGAAAGAAATTAGAAAACGCCCAAAGGGAATTATCTATGAACACTTCACTAATGAAAAGCTATGAACAGTTGGACAAAATACTAAATTCTCAAATATCTCCTCTTATAAATACCGAGATAGGCTATGAAGGAGAAAACAATAAATCCAAGGTTGAAGATAACAAGAATATCACTTTCGTGAAAGCTGTAAACAAATTTCCTGGTTTTGGAAATGAGCTTACTACATTGTTTTGCAGTAACCAGAGAGATAGTGGGAGGCAGTGGTACCTCTGGTATCCTGTACAACTTATTTTCCAAAGTAAAAATAACAGCACAAGGTCGAGACTCATACACAGCATGTAGCTTCCACAAGTATGGTTGGCCTAATAATACATCAGAAACATCAATAGGAGCAATGTCGCACAATACCTCATCCATGAAGGGCTTGATGCTATAGGGAAGGCGGCAATGATGGCTGACGTAGAGATCCCGTCCTTGGTGAAGCCACCCAATGGTGTATGGTAGTGGGTGCATTGTGGTCGTCAAGCCCAACTGCTTTATGACATTTTCTGAAATGTGGTTCTTTTGGCTCCCATTTTCGACAATGAACTGTAGCAGGGAATCCTTTACCCACATCTGGGAGTGGAAGAGATGCTCTGCCTCCTCTGGATATTCTAGTTCCTCCTTCTGGATCTTCGTAGTGGCAACAGTGGCATTGGGCTCCGCATCAATAATCTGCTTCCCTTTGTCATTCCCCTTGTCAGGTTTTGATTTAGAGTCGGAGCATGAATCTGATTCAAAAGCCCTCATTTTGGCCACCAGCGACTGCTTGGCCCGACACTCACATGTGTTGTGAGTGGATCTTTTATGGAACTCACACCACTTTCTTGTGTCCTTCTTTGGCCTCGTGGTGTTGTTCTTTGCTTGTGGCTTTGGTAGGTTTTCTTGGGCCACCATGCCTTGGATTTGTCCTTCGTTTTGCGGTTTGGGGGCACATTTCCCTTACTTTTTATTCGTAGATCCAAAGTCTCGCTTCTTCTGTTTGAATTTCTACTCAATCTTGGCAGCATATCGGTATGCCATACCAAGCGAGCATATGTCGAGGAACTCCATTTCCTTCTGAATGTATCTGTGGAGAAAACTGTGATACTTTAGCACCAAATTTTTTTCTAAATATTTGATACCCAACTTTGTGCACAGGGTATGGGACAGATTTGTCAACTCATGCACATCTTGATCCCTTTGTTGTCGTAACGTGGTCCATTGTATTCACTTGTCCTCATAGCTCCCCACAGGATAGTATTTTTCCTTGATGGCATCTTGGAGAGAATTCCAAGTAGGTACGACTGAGAAAAAAGAGGGTTATGTCTCGTCCTTTTTCTCATAGTAGGTTTCCCACTAGTCTTTGACATGGGGGGTAGCTTTGAGGAGTGAAAAAATAATCTTCTCCCAGTCTAAAAAGTCATGAACCAAGAAATATCCTTCTAATAGATTCAACCATCTATCTATGAAATTTGCATCTATTTGACCCTAAAATATGGGAATGTTAAATTTTACTTGTACCTTAAAGGGAGTCGTGCCTCCAGAGTGGCTGCTAGATGCAGATGCGCCTCTAGTGGGTAGTCGTTGAAGGATCTGGGCAAAGTTATCAATCATCATGTTCCTTTGTTTTTTGAGGGCCTCCTCGAGCAATATTTTGATAGGATCTCCTGCTTCATTATCTTTCTTTTTGTCCCCCACGGGTGTCCTTCGGGGTTTGCGAGGCTGATCTTGCAAAGGTTGCACCAGATCGAGCCCTAACTCCTTATACCCAACCTCATTGGGGACATGCAAAGAAGGATCGAGAAAAAGCAGACCGCTCTGATACTACTGATCCAGATTTATATAGGAACGCAAAAAAATACACATATAACCATAAACAAAAATATGCAACGGAAATAACACTTCATTTCATTAATATCAAAGAACTGAAATTTGATTACAGACATAATGGAAATAAAATAGCTAGGGCGATGGTAGCTTATCTCTGAGAAGAGATGTGGCAGCTACAGGTCTCTGAAATGAGTTACAATGAGGTTCGAGGGCCTATTTATTATTTAGAAACAATGTAAAACCCTAAACATCCAAAACCCTAACCCTAGGAGATGAAGCGCCAAAACTATGGGCCTCGTTTGGGTAAATTGGTGTTTCAACTTCCCGAGGACGTAACTTTGGCATACGATCTCCGTTTGACGTGAACCATACCTCGTTAGAATGATCTCTCTGAGGACTACACATTTTGAGCAAGCAACATCAGTCCATGGACCCATGTTGCTCCTGGTTTTCCCAAAAAATTTCGTTTAGGGCCTCAAAACAGCTCTGGAAATTCAGGACCCGAAAAACTGCTAAAAATAGTAAGTAGTGTTGAAACTGAAAAACTGAAAGCGACAATGGTGGGGCCCCAAGTGGAATAGGCAGGTGGCCACCAATATCCACCTGGATCAATTAAACAACTTGAAGATGTTTTGTTGAATATCATCATGATAGAACAATTAAAGTATCTGAAGTATGAAGGACTAGTTGTGTTAATCTTACATTTGAAGCTCAAGAGTCTGTTATTGATTCATCTAAAGTATACTTTAGCAAAAATGTTTTTTTGGTATTTCACCATTAAAGAGAGGTTGATCATTGACATACATGCCCCCTTATGTCATATATAAAATTGCATAGTTGATAAGTGAGACTAACCAATACATTGAATGTATCTAGCCTCAAGGGTTTGTTTTGAAAGTACACTATACAAGCAGTAAAGTCATTTAGTCTCTTATATTGAAAGATATTGTATAATCTCTCAATAATTTGTAAGCTCTAGTTTGATTCATTGTTCACATCAGTAACAAGGACCTTTCAGCTGTTAAGTGTAATATCCCTGTCAGCAGCCTAGCTCATATCACCACCAACAGGCAGTAAAGGTGAACCACAACTACAAAAGATATATTAGCATCGTCATATTTGAATAGATGTGTACTACATATATGTATCTCAGATGAAGATCATAATATCGATTGAAGTATATTTGGAGCAGACTTTATATGTCGTATGGAACATTCTCAGTATTTTACTATTGTTCCAATGATGCATCTTTGATCATATAAGTCTGATTATATAAATTTGTTCTTTGAAGTGTCCTTATCATCACTTTTATTTGTATACAAGTGCAAGGAGTCTGTGCTTTGGGATGGTATCAGCTTACTGTGTATATACAAGTTCAATGATTCTCAAAAGTGTTCTCCCAAAAACTCTTGTACACTAGTCTAGAGAAGCAAGGTATAAAGTCAAAAGAAGAAGGCCTAAACACAACCCAGAGAGAGGAAATGCAAAGATAGAATCTACACTGGGAGATGAGAAACCCTTTTCCATTGATGTCAAAGGGGGAGGAAAAGTAAGCAGAATAAGAAAGGCTCTTCTAAAAATCAAGCAGAGGAAGAAACACACTTATCAGAACGAAAGGGGGAGGAAGTCCTGGAGGAAGTATTGGAGTATTGATCGATGTGTTGCCATCAATTCCAAAGGGGGAGACTGTTAGAAATATAGTCATTGATGGAAAGGGATTAGAAAGGATTTACACTAGAATTATCATTGATGGAAAAGGAGGAGATCAGACAATGTGTAGCAATAGGCAATAGAGAGGTAAAAGAGCAGCCATATAAGTATAACTTAAAGTAGAGAGAAGCAACTAATATGGCACCAAAGGCAGCAAATGGAGCAGAGACAACAAAGAGGCAAATACAATAGAGGCATCGAATGAAGCAGAGACATCAAAGAGGTAGAGACAGCAGAGGCAGCGAATGCATCACAGGCAGCGAATGGAGTAGAGAAAGCAAAGAGGCAGAGACAATAGAGGCAACGAATGCAGCACAGGCAACGAATGAAGCAGAGATAGCAAAAAGGCAGAGACAGCTTAAGGAAATCAGATTTTCTAGACACAACGAGGACCAGAGATCCAGCACATAGCAGAAGGAGGAAGAGGCGAGAGACGAGAGCAGCAAGAGCTAGAGTGACAGAGCAGGACAATGTAAACAAAAAAAAAATAAACTAAGGTAGATAATTCTTTGAAGAATTCCAAGGGAGGAAAATGGACGGTCAGGATTAGATCGAAAAAGTAAAGGAAAGAGATGGATGGCAGAGATTAAATCACATCAGGAGATATTTTGAAAATTGCAACATTTAAGAGTTTAGCATTAAGGTGTCGCATGGTAAGTTAAAGTATTTGCGATGCGAAATGGAGAAGACACGTGTTGGAATGGCGCAACATCACAGATTGCAAGAAATATAGTATAACCACAAAGTAAATCTTATAAAGAGTGGAGTGAAATCAGATGAGGACCGCTATATCATGGGGCAGATCAATAGCGGTCAGCGAATCGCGGGCCCACACATCGCAAATGTTAGCAAATAGCGCTAGGAAATGTTAATTTGTTTGCGATGCGGTAAGGTTAGAAAGTTGTGATGCGGTGAAAAGGAGGAGCCACGTGTCGACATTGTGCATTAGTGCACATCATAGAGTTTATGGTTTTGTGCTTAAGGTTCACATGGTAAGGTAATTTGGATGCGATGCGATGCGTTCACATATCGCATAGGACAAGAGATATGTTTAAGTTCTAAACGTTAGAAGTTTTGGGCAAGTATTTGTGATGTGTTTTTATTGGTTCTAGGATTTTTGGACCCTATAAGCCTTGCTCCATGTATATACGCATTGTTTTATTGTTAAACGTACGTATGTTATATATATGGGATGTTCGATCGTTAAAAATATGTATGTATGTTATATATATATGCGTTGTTTGATCGTAAAACGTATGTATGTTGATAAAAATCAGATTTGTAATCTGTCGCATGTATAAAGGAAGTGTTATGTGTGCCATACCCCACAAGTCACAAAGGAATGGCATGAAAACATAACAAAGGCACAAGAACTCGTGTAGAATAGTGTTGCAATAGTAAGGCAGATGAAAAGGTTGAACGCGACAGAAAAGACATAGGTAACAGAAGAAACATGGCAGTTATGCAGCAAAGCTAGAATAAAACGGTAGAAACAAAAAAGACACAAGGACAACAAGCAAAAGAGGCCAAATGCACAACACAATAGAAAAACCAATGGGCTGAGTAAATAATTGATTGTAACTGAAAATGTATTATTATTTTATATTTTTCGTGATGCAAAGGCAAGTCTTCATAAGCAAAGAATAACTCCAATTTGATACTGTAATGATTGTATATATTGTTGTAACATTCGAAATATGCTGAGTGAGGAAATGAGTGGGTGAAAGGAAAGATTCATTCCTGTTCACTTCATATCCCCTGTAGAATGCAAACAATCATAAATTTATCTGTATAAAACAAGTAATATCAGTATGCAAAAGAATGAGGAGGATAGAAGAAGAAAGAGAAAGGGCGCAACAGATTTGAAGAGTGCAGAAGAGGTTAGAAAGCTGCAGAATTGAAAAGAGAAGAAGACTGTAAGAGAACTACAGAATGTTAGAGAGTAGACGAATAAGAGAGAGCAGATAGAGATGTTGTGAAGATCCAGAGCTGATATGAAACAGATTTGAAGGTTGTAAGGGTAGCGGTGAAGAAGGAGAAAAACATAGTTGATATCCAAGTAAATCATCATATGATTATATTGTAGAGTGAGGAAGTTGGTGCTTCTGTATCAATTTGTAGCTTGATATATGTCCAGTTTTAGTTGGTTGAGGTAGGAGCCTGCTGTGGGTTGTAGCTACGGAAAATACATGGGATTTGGTGCTTCCATTTCAATTTTTAGCTTGATATATGTCTAGTTGTAGCTGGTTGAGTTAGAAGCCTCCTGTGGGTTGTAGCCTACAGAAAACAGATGGGAGTTTGAGCTTCCTTGCAAGTTGTAGCTTGCAGAATTTGAGGTAGTAGCCTCCTGTAGGTTGGATCCTACAGAAAATCAGTGGTGAGAGGGAGTTGGAGCTTGCCTTTGCATCACAACAATAATAAGATGTGGTTTTATCCCTTATGGGTTTCCACTTATATATGTTTTTCAGGTGCATGATGATTATGTCTTGATGTTATGTATTTAATCTGCTTAATACTTGCTGCTCACATATTAAAATTTTTGTTTCATTATATATTAATTTGATCATGAAATGAAGGTGTAAATAAGTTTAAAGGAAAGTTTAAAAGTCCATGAATGTATTAAATTGATTCACCCCCCCCCCCTCAGTTTAAATAAGGGCTCAACATACAAGGCCAGATTTGTGGCCCGGGGATTCTCACAAATCGAAGGGATAGATTATGATGAGACTTTTTCCCCGGTCGCAAGGTACTCTTCCATAAGATCCATCCTTGCACTCTTAGCACAGATGGGTTGGCACATTCATGAGATGGATGTGAAAACTATGTTTCTCAATGGGATCATTAGGGGGGATCTTTAGCATTGTATCAATAGCAGTTTCCTAGTACATCAGAAAACAACGATCCGTGGCACTCAGTTCAGTGAAATCAAAATACATGGCAGCAAGTCAATCTACATGTGAGGCAATCTGGATGAGAAAGATCTTGGTTGGTTTGTTTGGTTCTCATATGGATCCAACAACGATTCATTGTGATAATCAGAGTTGCAACAAACTCTTAATTAATTCTGTGTTTCATGATAGGTCCAAGCATATAGATATCCAGTACCATCATCTCAGATATTGTGTGTAGAGGAGGATCATGTTGCTTCAGTACATTCCCACGAAATATTAGGATGAAGATATTCTGACGAAGGCACTCACCAGGAGAAGATTTGAATTCCATAGAGACATAATCAAGGTGAAGGATAATCCCTTTCTTGTTGAGAGGGAGTGTTGAGATTCAACAAGACGATTCAACACCCACGCCTAGTGCATTAAGCACCGGGTTGCATTTAGCACCTGGTTGCATTAAGCACCTAGATTAGGGTGGGGCCCATAGTGATATTTCTGGGTGCATGTCTATTTTTATTATCCCTTAATTTAGATGGACATTAAACTATAATCTATTCTCAATGTGGACTTGAATGAGTTAACTGAAATTGATAAATTCAGTTACCTAGTGGATTTCGAGTTAGAGGTTGGTTGGTGGGACATGTAGATTAATTCTAGTTGTAACAGAGTTCGAAGTGCAATGGTGCATGAGTTGGTGCAAGTTGTAAAGAGTTTATCTCAGTTAAGTGAGTTAAACTCAATTGTGCTAGTTGTAACTAAAGATACACTAGTGAGAGATCTAGTGAATTAAATATTAATTAATTCACAATCAGTGATCTCACATGCAACTGAGGATTTACTATTATTAGTTGCATACATGTTAGATCCAGTGGAGACCTAGTTGAGTTCTAGGTGAAAGGGAGATTGACTATCAGTTGTAGGATTATCTTCTTGCACACATGCAGGCAAACATCCATTGGAGTGCCCATGCTACTTTTGCAGTCAAGGCATGCAAGAATTCCTATATTTTAGGGATCTTTACCATCGGGGATTGCGAAAGCAAGGCAAATTTTCTGGAGTCTGAGAATTGTCTATGTGTTAGTCAGTTTTCATATGATAGTGTGAAACAATTAGCTGTTGTACTGAGGGCTCTTGTGAGAAGATTTTTGTATGTAATTGTTTCATGATCCATACTTAATATAAAATAGAATATAGTGGGGTTTTTAGCTGTAAGCATTCCTCGAGAAATTATCTGTGTTGTGTGCGATTGATATTTCTTCATGTTCACGTGATTAGCGATTATGTTTTTAATTCCGCAAAATATTTGTAGAAGCGATTCAATATTTAAATTTAGTACATTTTTAGATTGGGTGAATCCAAGATATGCATGTTTGTTGTATAATTTCTACAAAAATTGAAATCAACAAACTCCTTAAGTCCAAGATTATATTTCATCTTAGGCATTCAAAATGGGTCTCAAACTTAGTCCCCGATAGGAAAAATAATGGTGATATTCGTATTTGTATTGATTTTAGAAACTTAAATAAAGCTTGCTTGAAAGACAATTTCCCATTACCACCAATGGAACAAATTTTGCAATTAGTTGTTGGTTTTGAATTAATGTCTTTTCTTGATGGATTTTCAGGCTACAATCAAGTTTTATTTCATCCTGAAGATAGATTAAAGACTATGTTTAGAACAAAATGGGGCACTTATGCATATCGTAAAATGCCCTTTGTGCTAAATAAACTGTGATTTTTTATTTATATGATATAACCATTTACTCCAAGAAAAGAAATGACCACTACCATGATCTTAAGAAAATCCTGGAATGTTGTTTGAAATATGGAATTTCTTTAAATCTCAAAAAGTCTTATTTCGCTTTAGTGAAGGAAAAATTTTAGGATTTATTGTTTCAAAAGAAGGAATTTTCATAGATCCTAAAAGGATAAAGGCAATTTCTAAACTTTCCGATCCCCATAACAAAAAATCCATGCAATCCTTTTTAGGACAGATAAATTTTGTCGAGAGATTTGTTCCAACTTTTTCCCAAATTATTTTTCCATTGCAGGTAATGATTACGAAAAATTCACTCTTCAAATGGGGACATAATGAAAGAGAATCTTTTGATATAATCAAGGAAGCTCTCATCAATGCTCCTTCTCTAACTACCCTAGATTTTTCTAATCATTTCATTTTATATGCATTTTCATCATAAACATCTTACGATGTTATGTTAACACAAATTAATGATCAAATTATTGAAGCACCCATTTCATTATTTAGTTCAAATATTCAAGGTGTAGAAATAAATTATTCAGAAGTGGAAAAACAAGCATTTGTTGTCTATAAATCTTTGAAGCATTGTATACCTTTTCTCCTTAAAACACACACAAAGTTAATAGTTCCATTTTCGGTTGTAAGGAAACTACTTATTCAAAAGGAACTAGGAGAAAAGATAGGAAATTGGGTAACTGCTCTGCAGGAATATGAAATTGAGATAAGACCAGCTAAAATCATTAGAGGACAAGGTCTCAGCAAACTGCTATCTGGAGCATCAAACATATCAGATGATTAAGAGTCAGGTAATAATGTACATATTGTTGAGGTAAGCATGACTGGCTCTGAATCACAATATACTAATTTAATATTTTATTTAAAAAATGGATATGCTCCTACAGAACTCAATTACAAAAGAAAAAGAGCTTTAAGATTGAAAGCTAGTAAATATCAACTCATAGACGATGTCTTGTTTAGAAATAACTATGAATCTGTACTACTAAGATGCCTTGAGAAATCTGAAGCACGGAGGGTTTTGCAGGAACTCCATGATGGACCTACAGGTGGACATTTCAGTTGAGATACCACTGCACATAAGATCCTTCGTGCAGGATACTCCTGGCCCACTCCGTTTAAAGATGCTCAGGCATATGTGAGAAAATGCAAAACATGCCAAACTGCTACTGGAAGACAAATAAAACCAGCCTTACCTTTACAACCAATAAACATTGAACAACATTTTGAGCAATGGGGATTGGATATCATAGGTGAGATTGTTACTAACTCGTTCAAACAACATAAATATATTCTCACTGCAACATATTATTTTACTAAGTGGGTGGAAGTTGTTCCACAAAAGTTAGCTAACTCTGCAGGCATTATTGAATTTATTGATCAATTCATTATTACCATTTAGCTTACCCAATGAATAGTATGTTTGATAATGCATCTTATTTTTCAGGAAATAGTATGACTGAATTTTCTCTCAAAAGAGGTTTTAAGCTTAAATACTCTGCTAACTACTATCCCCAAGGGAATGGTTTGGAAAAATTAACAAATAAAAATTTCATAAGAATCATCAAAAGGACTTTTTATTAGAATAAAAAAAATTGGCATAATTCTTTAACATTTTCACTATGGGTAGATAGGATTACTCAGAAGGCCTATATAGGAAATTCTCCATTTAATCTGGTTTATGGGAAAGAAGTTGTAATTCCATCAAATCTATCTCTTCCTTCATTAGCCCTAGTTCAATTTATTAACGAAGTACGTTATACTTCCCTACAATTAAGAATGTCTCAGATCCTTAAAATGGAAGAGGAAAGAGAAAATGCCAAGTTAACTCATGCTCGACACCAGCAAATAGTAAAAAATTATTTTGATGCAAATTTTGTTTCCCCAGAAAATTTCCAAGTTGGAGACCTCGTACTTAAGTGAGACAAGGTACATGAGGAAAAAGGTAAGCATACAAAATTCCAAAGAATGTGGCTTGGACCATTTCAAATCATAGAAAAAATTGGCCCATCAACCTTTATGTTACAAAATCTTCAAGGGAGAAAATATTTACTCCCTGTCAATGGGCTAATTTTTAAAAAAATCCTTTCTTAGAAGAAAATTTTCTTCTAAATGTACTATACTTACACTTTTATTTTTCTAGGAAAATAATGTTTGATTAGATAATTTTGGTTGTTCACAACACCTCTGAATTATTTTATGTTTTTATTTTTGAAGAATAGAAATTTTTGAGGAAATAACTACCAAACTAGAAAATTGAATGAATACTATACAACTCTAAAACCTTTTTCATTCAAAATTGTAAATTTTATAAACCTTAAATTTGTAAAGTATTTTTACTTTAGCATCAATCAGAAAAAGGTTCATATTTACATAGAAAAAACTTGTTGTGACTAAGCATATTGACTCTAAATTTTCGTCCAAAACTTTTAACGAGTCAATGATTCTCCCCATCCATTGAAAATACTTTATTACAATGTAATTAAAAAATATAAAAACTTAAAAGGATAAGAGGTCTCATTACGAGCCTACTTACCATAATCATAGGTTAGTGATTAATTGGCATTACCACAACTGCATACCAAATCAGGGTAATGGCTCATGATTATAAATATCATAAGACAAGGGGTCTCACCATGAGCCATCTTGTTTAGTTCAATTATAACTAGTGAATGGCATTGTCACTTTCTGGTCATCAAGCCAAGACAACGAGTTTTTGAGAAAAAGAAGAAAAATAAGTTTCATAATTAAAAGATTTATCTCAAAGAATTGTAATAATAAATGGATGGGATACTGAATCATTGATGGTTAAAATGTAACCTTTCTTGAGCTATTAGTACCTACTAGTAGCAGTGGCTCTACCTATGACAAAAGGAGAAAATCAAAAAGCTAAGTTACAAGAAGAAACTTACTTTATCTTTTAAATTGAATAATGATATATTTAGAGGAATGAAGATATTTATTTATGAAAGTTTTCTAAAAGATTAACAATAGAGATGAGTTTTCTATATTCAGATTAATTTTATTCATTTGAATATTTTGAAAATAGTTCTTGTTTCCTTAAAGTATTTTTACTTATTTAAATATACTAAGAAATTTCATAGATAACTGTTTCTTCCATTGAATCACCAATTGTTGTTCTAATTAAAAACCCCCATTACTTTAGCAAATAGTTACTTTAAAACATAATGAGGACCCTTTTTAATTTTTAGACTTAAAATAAATAAGACCCTTAGAGTAATTCATTTGATAGAAATAGGGATCAAAAAGGAATAAAACCTTAAAATTTTTCCTTGAAAGCACTTAAGCAGAGAAAGATCGCATCATCGCAATCGTAAAATCGCAATGAAGCATATATAACTCCTAAAAGGTCACTTAAAATATATTGTGATGTGATGTGTTTAAGAAAAATTTCTTTTATAAAGGAAAAACCCATATTTCCAAGCAAATTCTATAAGGAAAGCTTGCAGGACCCACTTCTACGACGTAAGTCGTCGCATATCGCATTTCGCATTTCGCAAAACCTCCCTCTACAGTCTTATTGTCACCTCTCATATTTCCCCGATGCAATATACTCCATCACATTGCATCCCCACAAACATAATCACTCTTTTTCCCCCGACCATGTTCACCGATGCGATATAGTCCATTGCACATCGCACATCGCACTCTTGTCAACTTAAACATTTCACACTCCATTTATTTTCGTCAATATTACAATTGTGATGTCGCAATCGGCATAAAACTAAAGTTGATCAATATTAAATGAAGATTTTCACACGAGCAATGTTGCGACGCAACAGATCTGGTTTTAATGTGGAAATGATTATATGGGCACAAGAACCCATATCAACCATTAATGTCATAAATTAATGGTTTTGTTGCCCATACCTCCATAATAATTTTACTGTAAGAAGCATTCAATTCATATCTTATTAGCGTGAAAAGTCTCATATGTTTAAATGTTTCTATTGCCATGATACTTGTGCATTTGTAAAACCAAAATTTCCCTCTTTCCACTTATCCTTTCTCATTTATTTTCAGCAAGCCCGAATAAGCATAATTCTCTGGAGATGTCTAAAGCTCTCAAGAAAGCTAAGAATAATATGGCCCATGTAAACCCTGCACCCACTACAACCGAGAGAACAACCTGATGTTGCCCCTATTTACAGATACTACGTGTGGACCAAAAATTGGATCCTCCTTGTGGGAATCCATGTACAAGTTTCTCGAAGATGAAAACCCTCAAAAAGTTCAAAGAAAAGAAATTATTGATGCTCTCGATTTCTCCGAAGCTACAATTGAAGAAGTAGTTAATTCCTTCTTACATCAAATTTCTGTGCAACCTAAGATCTTACCATATACCAATATGGTAAGATGGAGCATCGATAATATCAATAACGAGGATAGGACATTTCTTACTAGCAGAGGAACAATGATTGGTTCCTTCAAAGCTGAAGGCATAAAGTTGATGTACCATGTTCCAAACCCCGAAAAGGTCTATGATAAATAATATATTACACAGTTTGCCAAAGAAAATGAGCTCAAATCAAAGCAAATCAAGAAATGTAGAAGCAATCCTAACAAGCACAAGAATGACGAAATGGGTATGTACTCTATTGACTCCCTTGCAAGACCCTATTGCTATGTATCTGTGATGGTGTCTAGGTTTTTTGGTCAGCCGGACACTACTCGATTTTCAGTAGAATGGGCTCCTCTCATGGAGGCAGCTGCAGATTCCTATGTTATGGGTTGGGTAAATATTCTATCTAATAATGTTTCCACTCAGATTTTAGAATATAGGAAAAATTGCTCCATTTCTTCCAAAAAATTTCCCCCATTCTATATGAGCCCCTATATCATGGATGTTGTGTGTTTTACCTCATATTTTCCAGCAATGGGTTGGAAATGGACTACCTAAGACCCTGTATCTATTCATATATTTCATAGTATGTTGTGGGAATCTAAGTATGAGAACCATTTAAAAAAAAAAAATCATGGAGTCATTCTCCCTCTGTTTCAAGCTTTTTTTAATGAGAAAGCCCGAGACTGTCAAATAAAAATGGTTTGGTGAATATTTTTTCACCTACGTCCAAGTATTTGGGAGCTTAGCTCAACCGCACATTTTTCCCTTGTATGTTCTTGACAAGCTTCTCGCAAGTGAAGTTTCATATCAGACTATTGGAAATGACCTAACCAAGTTTCTGAAAGAGGCCAACAAAGCATCATGGCCTTCTTTCCCAATTTATTGTGGATATTATAAGCATGTTTTTGTAGATATTGGTCAGATTGAATGCTTGAATTTATTCATAATTCCAAACAGACAATATGACTCAATTAAATTTGCAAATAATTTCACTACCCAAGTGAAGATTAGGCCTTTTGTGCACCAAGACGATGATGCAACGACCTATTTGAGTCTGTCGAAAATTATTCTGCAGTTTAAAATTTGACAGCCTTATGCCTCCATCCCCAGCAATTACTAAATTTTAAACAATATAGGAATAAGAGATTAGAAGCAATTCCATTGAAAATGTTGGATGTCTCACAACCATTAGCTCAGAAGGAAAAGGAAAGTGAATTGGCATCTAAGGATACTGAAGTCCTTAGTACAACAGACCAAGTTAAATTAGCTGAAATTCCAACTATGGATTTGGATTTCCCGAGTAATCTAAAGGATGTTTGGAAGGAGTTTTATATAAAACTTTGGGAAGAACAAGGAGCTACATTCATTGATCAACAACATATTGCGCATACTCCTCAAACTAAAAGTTAGGACTCATTCACTGTTGAGCCCTCTAACAATTTAGTAAGCATAGAAAGAGTGGAATTCATCTTGGCCTTCCCCACCACCGAAATTGTTCTTAACATTGAGGAAATTCCTCCTTTGGACATTTTCTACAATCCTAAACATAAGGTGGTTATCAGCATACATAAAAAAATAAGAAGATCAGAGCAATCCTAACCCCTTGTCCAAGGATATGTATCAATGGATGTTGTTTGGAAAGACACACAGGTAGATCCTTCACAGGATCTAACTTTCCTAACTCAGTTCATAGGAGCTTATGCTTTTGCAACCATTGACAAAGCCTCAAAAGTTCAATAGTTGATAAAACAAAAGGATGAGAAAATCATCCAACTTGAGTTAGAAATACAAGTAGAGAAACAAAGTGTCAGTCAACAGTTACAGGTACAGATTGCACAGCTCCAGGAGAGCATTGATCAATTAAAAATTTAGCAGTTGAATGAGATTAGGTCCAAGGAAACTCTAATTCACCAATATCAGCTCTCTATTGAGCAAGTAAAAGACAACACAAAGATTGATGAGTTTAGAAAAGATTCATTACAACTAAAAACTTTATTTGCACAGAAGCAGGTTGTTTTTTGTCAGAAATTATCAAGTATTCTTTAATTGTGTGAATAGAATGATTCACATGTGAATCACATTTAAAATATGAGGATAATTTTTGATGAGATAGGCTATAAGCTATCCTACTTTGTCACCTAGTAGGACTCTGCTGATGGCCGAAAGGCCAACCTACCCAGGATTGAGGATTCAAAGAAAGAGATATTATTTACAAACTAGGATATATCGTTGAAGCTTACATAAAGAGTCATTTGCAGAATAAAGTATGTTGCTACTAACATTGTGGAAATTTTTAGTCAAAATCTTATCACAGCAAATCTTATTGACAGATGTCCCCTCGGCGCAATGCCTTTAGTGAAAGACTTGATAAGACAGTGGAAAGAAGTGTAAAAGGTAAAATAAGAACATATCATGAAGCTAGAAAAGCTGGATTAGGAGAAATATTGGAGATATTTAGTAAATCCTCACAGCCAGCGGCTTATGCTACGTTGTTTCACAGATACATCTTCCTACATGCTACTTCCACTTTCAGATGTTGTTTTCACTGGACAGTTGTGCATTAGCCCAGGCCAACCTCCAAAGGTTAAGCCTATGCTTAATATCCTTCATTTTAAGGAACAAATTCCAAAGGAGACAACAGGACAGTCCTCAAGCAAGTCATCCCTTTAATTTTTATTCCGTTTTAATTCGACTTACTTTAAGGAAGGTTGTTTTAAACCTCCTCAGCTTTTTATTGTAATAACTATTTTAAGACTTATTTTTTTAATATTTAAACCCCTTCATGTCCTTAAAGAAGGGATCCTAAGATTTTGAAATGAAGACTTTACAGATGTTGTACTTTTGTACTCTTGAAGTTTTCTTAATATAAAAGGTTGGACCAAGTACTTTTTCTCAAATGAGCAGAGTGAACATATACATGGTACTTTTATCCTATGTGTTATATTTTTGCTTCAAATGAGAAATATTTATTTATTTTATGATGATTTGTTTCATGTATATGTTTGAATACAGTTTGACATTAACTCACTTCTGAATATATGCAATACATGCATTTGAAAATGGCGATATAAGCTTTATTCAATTGATTTAATTAACTATTTAATTAAATCAATTATCTCAAATGTTTTCATATCTTTAAGTGAATGTATGATCGTTATTTGCATCCATTAAAAGGTCATTTCTTTATATCGCATGGAGAATAGATTTCATCTCGAGATACAAAGTAGATAGATATAATTTTTATTGCAAGCTTGCTAATATTTCCATCTATCAAGTTACACACAGTGATAAAACCATCCATTCACCCCAACTATATCAAATTGGGAAACTAGTCCCATAAATCCAGTCGGAGCCACCATTCCAAACAAAAAAGGGACAATTTTAAGTCCCCGAATGGGTGGTTTCCCTGATGTTGTTGCACCAATTTCTGGGCCTCAACAGTATCTTAAAAGTTAATTGTAGCACAGTAGATTGATCACATCACACAGTCCCTCAAGGCTGCAAAAACCTGGTTCTACAACAACCCATAGTCACCTCGGGTGATACTGCGATCTACATGTGGTGCATTGTCGAAAGGGCCAATGACCAAGGGTTTTGTTTGTGCAAAGCATAGATCGAACCCAGGTCAAGCCCAACCAAGACAAAAAATGGATCTTTTCCCAAGACTAGGATCTATTTGAGGGATATGTGAATGCGGAACTCATTGAAGAAGGAAATTCAAGATTAGATAGTCCAGAAGGAGCGAGAATTTTCATATCAAGAGAACAAAAATCTGTGTTTGACATATGAAGCTTTTTTGCAAAGGTATATTTTAATAGGACAATACGAAATTTTCCTTGTAGCATTCCCTGGTGAATTGTGTGAGTGGGTGTCGAGGTTGACTTAAAGGAATGACTTCTTTAAGAAGGATGAACCTACAGTATGGACTCCTAAGATGATACAACAATTTAAGAGAACTAACAACAAGATTTAAAGGGTTTTCGATTTCTAGATTGATATCATCTTGGTAGGTTTCATTATTGAGTTCGATGTAGACTTAACTGTGTCCTACAATGAAGATTCGTCAAAGGACCATGGGATAAGTACTTGAAATATTTGAAACTATGGATTAATATGCTTTTGTGTGAAAAGGGAGTTTCGTGGATGTAATTAGATTGCTAGTTTACTTATGTTTGGAGGAAGAAGTAAATCTGATCAAGAAATCGGTACAACTTGAAGTGGAAAAAGGTATAGAATATATACCAGAAAGATATATCGTGAAGAAGATCAAAATACCTTCATAGAGACTAATTATAGTCCTCTATTGAGTGAATCTGAAGGTAAAAAAGAAGAAAAATACCCAGAGTGTTGGTGGTCTCCCTGCTCCCCCTACCCCCCATCCCCTCATCCTCCCCCTCCCTATGTCCCTCCCACTTACACCCCAAAAAGAGTTATGGTTGATGAAATTAAGCTACTTGTTTTTAGAGGAACTCAATCAGAGGATCTAGAACAATTTTGGTTTCTAGCCGAAGTTGTATGGATAGAAAAGCATATCAATGACGAAGATGTAAAGAAAGTGAAACTCATTACGATGCTACGAGATAAAGCACTGATGTGGTATATGGAGTATTCAACCACTCACAATCGTACATTTAAAGATATTAAGACGTGTTGATATAGGAGTTCGAGAAGTTGAAGTCTCAATCAGAGTCCATTACTGAGTTAAAGGAGATCAAACAAAAAGTTAGTGAGTATATTTGGGAGCTTCATCAAAGGTTTAAGGTGTTATTGGATCAAGTAAGATTCAACATACCCCGAGATTAGCATAAAGAATGGTTTATAGTTGTGTTGTTACCACATATCAGGTTTCCATTGACATAACAGAAGATAGCAACTCAAGTCGAAGCTCTGGAAATTTTGATGAAGTTGGAAGCTTCATTGATAAGGGACACTAATGAAGGTATCTAACAGATTCAAAAATAGCTGGAAAACCTAACCTTGCAATTGAAGGATATCAAGAAGGGTAAAGAATTTAGAGAAGAAGTGTGGTGTAAAAAATGCAAAGCAGAGGGCCATTCTAAGGAATAGTGCCATCTTTCATGGATTACTTGGCTAGTGGAGCACCTAATCCCTTGAATGTATGATCCAGTTAGTGGTGCAAGATATGCAGAACTAATGGCTAGCATCACCCAAAAGAGTGTTATTTATTGCAGAAATATGTGTAGACCCAAGAAATATCTTTTGCAACTTTTCTAAGTCAGTAGGACATGATGAGAATAATTGTCAAAGATATGACTTGATGATAGAGCGCAATGTTGATACTTAAAAAATGCAAGCGGAAGAGCGCGCACATGAGGCCAATGGACAACGCGGTGGTCGAGGAGGTTATCAAGGAAGAGGTAAAGGAGGTGGAGTTGGTCAAGGACGAGGAAAGATCATTTATTTTAACTGCAGCCAGGTAGGTCATTTTGCAAGAGATTGCCAGAATCCTACTATGACATGTAAGTACTGAAAATCCTTTGATCATGTAATTGAATATTGTCCTGTACTTATGGAAAAGATGCAAGAGAAAAGGAACAAACAACCCACATAGAACATCCAAATGATGAAGGCTGAAAGAAGGAACGATGAAACTCATGTTAATATTGTCAATGGAAGTGGAGTTGCGACTGGAAGTGATAAAGAAGACGGAAAGAAGGAATTTGAGAATATAGGTGCATGGGTTAGAAAGAATCCAAAGAAAGTTACTGTTTTTGATGTTCAGAAAGAAAATAAAATGTTTATGGAAGTGAAGCAAAGTTTTATGTATGTGCGAGCTTTGAATTCTACTGCACATCTAGGGCCTAGTAACTATGACATGTCATTAGTTCTTACACAAAACCAACCAAAGACACAGTATCAAGATTTGCAACAAAATCCAAAAGATTAAGTAATTTGAGATCTTTTCTACAGACTTGTATGAAGTTGTTAAGAGATCAAAAGGCTATAGAAGGGCTTCATGAATTGATAAATTATTTCACATCAAAAGATACACCGCAAAATGGGGTGCGCACAGTTAATAATGTACATCGACTGCCAAAGGGATGAGACTTAGTGCACAGGTAAGAGAATGTGAAATGGATCTGGTTATTTTGGATTTGGGCTCTGATGCTAATGTATTGACAAAGCATACATTGGAAATAATGGGTAATTCGAAGCTACAATGGTCAAATATTCTGTTAAGACTGGAAAATCAACAAAATATATTTCCTATGGGAAGACTATTAGGTGTCACAGTAGATATTGAAGGAGTTTGCACCATTGTTGATTTTGAAGTAATAGAAATTGTTGATGAAACTAATCCTTATCATGTTTTTTTTAGAATTGATTGGGAAAGTGATAATCTAGCCATCATCAATCTAAAGAAGATACAAATAATATTTGAAGGAATCAATATGAGGATGATTTTTCCTTTAGATCCATCAGAAGGAGTAAGATATACAGAGCCAGTGAGAGAAGAATACAGCGCAACAGACATAGATAACATCTATCAATTGACATCCAAGGAAGAAGATTATATTAACCCTAGTGCATATGGAAATTTGAGTTGGGATCATGATAGTACTTGCACATCAGATTCAGAAGAAGAATTGGAGAATTGGAAGAACAAATTACATGAAATATCCACAAAGCGTTATGCAAGAATAATGAAAGTAGTTCTCTGTATGACATCTGAGGTATGTAACCTGCATTATTATGATGGTTTGGGTAATGTAGAAACTTTTCTTAATGATTATGAAGAAAGTGTACCAGAAGATCGAAGATTGTTAGCTTTTGATACAACCTTAAGATCTACCCCTGCTAGATGGTGGGGAAAACGCAAGAAGAATATAGGAGATTAGCTGGTATGTTGAAGATTAATGTGGTTCGGGTTTGGACAAGTGGAAAAAGAAAAAAAAAAGTAGAAATATGATGGTGAAACTAACCCAAGAAAGGATATCCAACGATGCACCACAACATGGAAGGATATTCCACAGCAAGATTGGGTACATGGATTTATTCACACATTGGGGACAATTCCTATGAATTGGTACCTGGAAACAGGGTTGCGACATGGTACTATGAACTGGGGAAACTTGGTTTATGGGTTTATACTAACATTTAGCTTTTTGGATGAATGTCCAGGCATAGATTCAACCCTTCAGATAGTAAAGGAGAAGATATTTTAAGGTGTAGCCACACTAACATGGAAGCAACCTAATTGGATTGCACATATAGAATATGCACTAGAATGTTATAATATTACTGCAGAAGAAGAATAAGAAGACCCCTGAAACATCAACATAGTAGAATCAGAAGGGCACCGTGAAGTACATGGACCAAATATAGAGATTTCAAATATCACACAACCATTGAAGACCAAGAAGGTGAACATTGGATGAGAAGAAGAGCCCAAGTTTGCAACAGTAGGACATTACTGGGATGAGGAGATAGTTAGTAAAGTCACAAAGTTATTGCATGAATATCAAGAACTATTTCCCACTAAATTTTTGGATACGAAGGTAATATTAGGAGATTTGGGAATCATGAATATTATCCTGAAACATGATGCGAAGCTAATCAAGCACATACCTTATAGGTTGAACCCAAAGTGAAAGGAGAAAGTGAAGCTAGAACTTGATAAGATTATAGCAACAGGGATTATTGAACCCATCGAAGAGTCAGAATGGGTAAGTCCTATGGTAGTGCAGGAAAAGAAGACAACATGAGAGATCAAGATATGTGTAGGCCTAAGGAAGTTGAATGATGCATGTTTACACTATCCTTTTCCCACCCCTTTAATAGGTGAAGTATTGGATAATGTAGGAGGTTAGGAAGCATATTCATTTACAGATGGATTTTCAGGATATCATCAAATCAGAATTACACTTGAAGATCGACATAAAACCACCTTTTCTATAGAATGGGGCTTATATCAGTATGCAATGATTCCATTTGGGTTGAAGAACTCCCCTGCTATATTTTCCAGAGTGGTGGTCACATATTTTAAGTAGTACATTCACAAGTTTTTAGAGGTATACTTTGATGAATGGTTATTATTTGGATTTTTGAACAAACATGTTGAGAGTTTAAGGCTTGTGGTTGACACTTGTAGACAACATTAGATCTCTTTGAATATGAAGAAGAGCATATTCTATGTACCTTTTGGTATATTGTTGGGACATGTTGTTTGCAATAAAGGACTCATGGTTGACCCTATGAACATTGTTTTCATTGTAAATTTGGATCCACCTAAGACAGTAAGACATCTGCACGCGACATAGGGACATACAAGATACTATAGAAAATTCATTAAGGGGTATGCGCAAATCACTGTGCCAATGGATAAATTGTTGAAGAAAGATGTGATATTTTAGTGGGTTGTAGAATGCTAGAAGATCCTCGACATAATAAAAGAGAAGATGGTAATTGTGAATATTTTAGTATTCCCTGATAGGAATAAGGAATTCCATGTCCATTTCGATGCTTCTTGCATAGCTTTAGGAGTGGTATCGGCATAGCCTGGCGAAGGAGAAATTGACCATCCTATTGCTTTTTCAAGTAGGAAGTTGTCTACAACTGAGAAGAATTACACTACCATAGAAATAAAAGGTCTAGATATGGTGTATTCTATGCAAAAATTCATACATTATTTGTTGGGATCACATTTTAAGATGTTTACAGATCTTTTTTCATTGAAGTACTTGGTCAATAAGTTTGTCATATAAGGGAATATTTGCAGATGGTTGTTATTATTTTAGGAGTATCAATTTGAAGTTGTTTTTAAACAAGGAAAGTTGAATGTGGGACCTGACCATATGTCAATATTGGAAATAGGAGAAGAACCAACCAACATAGAAGAGAATCTCCCTTATGTGAATGTTATGTTCAATCAGAATAGAAAATGACCACTTTGCATACATTATTCATTTTTTTACCACTAGGATGGCTCCTTTGGAATATACTATGCAACATAAGAAATAATTAGTTGTTAAGGAAAATTATTTTTCATTGATAACAGGACAATTATATAAGATGGGATCAAATGAGATACTGCACAGATATGTTCCTGAACATGAAAAATCGATGATTCTAGCAGAAGCTCATGGAGGCGCAACTGGTGGAAATTATGTAAGAAAGGCTACTGCATAGAATATATTGAGAGTAGGATTGTGGTGGCCCACACTACATAAGGATGCAAAGGAATATTGTAGAGCATGTGATGTGTGTCAAATAAAGGGGAATCCCTCTAGAAGGGATGAAATGCCACTAGTTCCACAAGTAACATTGCAGGCTTTTAACAAATGGGATATTTATTTTTTTGGAACTATCAACCCACCTAGAAAAAATATTGGTGATAGGTACATATTAACTGCAACTAATTATTTGAAAATATGGGCCAAAGCACAACTAGTAAGAAACTGCATCGCAAACATTGCAGCAAATTTTATTTTTGAGTATATATTTTCTAGATTTAGGTGTCTGGAGATATTGATGAGCGAACAAGGCTTACATTTCTTGAATAATACTATCGAAGCATTGACTGAGGAGTTACAATTCTATCACCAGAAGAGTACCACCTATCACCCTCAGGCCAATGGGACAGTGGAGGCATTTAATAATATTTTGGAGACTGCACTCACCAAAGTATGAAATGTTAACAAAGGTGACTAGGATCTTAGAATTTCAGTTATATTATGGGCTTACAGAACCACATGTAAGAATTTGACAGTTTAGACACCATTCAAGTTGGTATATGGACAAGAAGCTATGATTCCCATGGAGTATATTATTCGTAACTTGATAATTGAAACCTTCACAAATATGGCACACCTTGAAACAATGAAGGAAAGAATGTCACAGTTGGTTTCTTTGGAAGAAGACATATTTATAGAAGGATTCCATCAGCAGGTGCAGAAAGCAAGAGAGAAGGCCTGGCATGGTATACATATCAAGCAGAAGACGTTCAAGGTAGAAGACCTTGTCCTTCTTTATGACAGTAAGTTTGTAAAATTTCCAAGAAAATTCAAAATGCATTGATTGGGCCCATATATTATAGAGCATATTACTGATGGAGGCATAGTTCAATTGGTGGAGTTTAATGGAGAATCGATTCAAGGAATGGTAAATGGAAGTAGGTTGAAGTTTTACATGGATGACCCCACCCCTACAGCTTCACACAAAAGAAGAAAAAGGAGGAAATCCTTAATGCCATCTACAATTGAAAGTGGGCATTGAACTATAAACTACTATGTAGAAAGAGAGCTTTGATGAAGGAAGTTGCTTCACTAAAATTTAGATTATGTTAGAGTTCCCAGGAGTTGTGACATAAGAAGGGTTTTTCTCCACAGTATAGTGTGAGTCAAATTTAGCCGAAATAATATGATCGTTAAAAGGGAAACTTTTCGTTGGAGGATCGGAAAATTGCATTTATGGAGACGGGTTGGAAAAGATTCAGGAAGAGATATGTAGTTAATGTACAAAATCCGAACAAGATCTGATCTAATGATGGGTTATAAGATTAGGAGCATTATAAAAAGCCATGTCCCACCAAGATTTTTTCACTTTGCTGTCTGAGAGCTCAAAAATCACTAAGTATTGAAAAATTTCAGAAGTTGCGCTCTGGTATGAACACCGAAGAATTCATCCTTATCTTTAAAGGGAGAGGTATATACAATCTCATGGAGGCCACAACACCATCTAAAAAACCTGCAACATTTCCATCAACCGAAAAATCACCTCTCTCACACCAAAGATCTCCATGAAAGAAGAAAAATAAGGAAGCAAGATAAGAAAACCGTCAAACCACAACCATAACCCCAACTTGTCGAAGATAGAAAAGAGGAAACAAAACAACAGCAGATGGAGACAAAGGACGCAATAATTTCGTCACCACTTCCACCATACTTTCCACCTAGGAAACCAGATGCTAAACTCGTGAAGGGCTCAAAATATGTGAAATATGGAACATTCACACAATTTTTTTCGAAGAAGGTGCCAGTTGAGGGAGAGCTGCAAGGAAAAATCCCACAGTTGAAGTTCGTAGATTCAAAATTCAATGACCAGAAAAAATATATTAAATCCACACAAAGTAGATACCTAAAGCAGGTCCATTATCCAAAGAGTAGAATGATAAAATTGGAGCCACATAAGTGGGCAAGAGGGTTGGAGCGGTCTGGATTGCTAAACATGTTGAATGTACCGCACTTTTGCAAAAGTATACCCAACACTTCATGTGTAAGACAATTGGTCGTTTTGTTGCACGATGGATGCCTTTGGATGGGGAAGAGGATCCCCATTGATGAAATTATAATATCAAGGATTACCATATTACCATACCAAGGAAGGGGTCTCGCAAAAGAGTTTGTGGGTAAGGATCAAGACAAAGTAATAGCTTAGAGCATGAAGGAGAAGTTTGAATTGGTTAAGGGAAAGTGAGGCTATGATATAAATTCGGTCAAGGAATAAGGATTACGCTTTGTCATGCATATATTGGATGGGAATATTATGTGGAAATTTTGATCCAACGAATTCCCCGCAGTAGTAGTTTCACTAGCTGCGAAGTGAAACAACGGGGTCTTGTACAACTGGGTCGGGTATCTGTGCAAGTAATTTTTGGAGGATTGCCACGAAGCTCGGGAGAAAGGTTCAACCTTACACTACACATGGTTGATTTTGATCATCGCATTGTTGGCATGGAAGGAGCCGAAGGACTCATAGTTTCCTCCAGTAGAAGAATATGTGTGTGAAGCAGCATGGTATGCGTCATTGTGGTATACTAATGAGCAATCAAGAGAAAAGGAGAACCAAGTATTCTTTTTTTTGTACCACATGGATCTACATATTTTGGTGAAACAACATCCTTGGATATCACCAAGCCTATACCAACAATATAACGTAGTTGCGAAGTTCAAGGTGGACTTCCATAGAATATATGTACAGGCCTGGAGGGATACAATAAATACATGTCATCCTCTACCATACTTAGTCACCAAATATGATCTTGCTACATTAATACAACAGTGGCCCGCAAGATGGATGACTACAGTGGAGGAAGAAGCAGAGGGTATTTAGACAAATGAAGAAACATCGAAGCATGAAGGCTCAAGTGGAAAATACAAGGAAAAGAGGAGCAGGAGAAATATCAGGAGTAGGAGCATGACGGGGGTCAGCTAGATCCTCTTCGAGGAGATGAATAGGACAAGGAGAAGACAACGACAGATAAAGGCAAAAGAAAGATACACAACGAAGTCTTCCCGAGGAGTAAGAAGAAGTAGAATGAAGATAAGTCGAAGGGCATAATGAAATTAGTCCTTACTAATGGGGACATAGACGAAATGGGGGGAAATTTTCAAGAAGTGGTTGAGGAATCATGGAGAAAAATTGAGGATTTCTACGACGCACTCCCGAAAAGTGTTGAGCAGCGCATTGCAGAGCTTAAGCTTTTATTTCAAACAGCTAGAAATCTAATGCCGATAAGCCAATCACTCCATCCAAAAATATTGATAGAAAAAACATTTGGGATGAGGATCGTGCAGATACTTGTCATAGCTCTGCAGTTCAACATAGCTAAAGTAAATCAGCAAGCAAAAAATTGAAACAAGATCAATATGAACATTGTACACTGCCAATTTCGGTATTACATGACCTGCATCAAGGTATTATAAATGAGCTAAAGGAGTGGGAGTAGTGCACATCACAATTAAATACTCATGTAGAATAAGACAGAGCTGCACTGAAGAAACTACTTGATCAAGAAATAAAGGAGAAGGACCAAGCAGAAAAGCAATAATAGAGGTTGAAATAAGTGGTCAAATACACTTATAAGTTCCGTACATAGATGTCAGCGAGGAGGAACCAATATAAGACAAAGTCGTGAAGCTCGACCTTGTAGTCAAGGAATCCAAGAAGAAGGTTGCAGGAGTACAGTTTGAGTATGAGCTCAAGGTCAGCGAGTTGCAAATGAATCTGTAGCCAACCATGCCATAGGAAGTAAGGGAGAAAAGGGAGATTGACCTGAAGAATGCAGTGACAGGCATCTCTGGGATAGTGTCAGAGTGCGGAAAATTACTAGAGGAGACCTTGCAGATTTGTACTTCACTAGAGGAAGATCCAAATGTACAGAAGATAGATAAATATATCAAATAGAAGTATAAGTAATTGGATGAAATGAAGACAACAGCGAAGAACTTTCCAGTTTCGCAGAAGCTCGCAAGGATCAATGAAGGAAAGGCACTTCAGAAGCAGATTGAAGAACTTGGGAAGGAAGAGAAAATTTTAGCGGAGATAAATCAACCATGGCAAGATGAGGCTCTCCAGTTGTCACAACAAGTGGATGGGAAGCTCTAGGATCTTTGACAACAGCAAAAGTCAACATTGAAGAAGACTACATGACTAGTCATAGAGGCAGTATTGGAAGAAGTCTGTAGTCACAAGAAGCAGCTTACAGAGGTGCTACAGTAGTTCAGTAGTGCCTACAACAACATAGCAACAAATATCAAAGGGAAAAGCATCTGAGTGACTTGGGACGAGTCACATGTGAGCATTGGGAGCCTTTTGGGTGCAACCCAACTTGCCTATATTTTGGCTAAGTTTCCAGATTTTGAGGAGCGAAGCGTGAAGTATATCGCGCAACAAAGAATTTTGGATATACCGCATGGTATATAAAGGGCTTAAGGTTGGGTTGAACCCCCTCCTTTTTTTAACGAGTCTGGGTTGTATTTTTCTTATCCCATGGGATTTGGACCATGGTATTGTGTCGATGTAATGTTATATAAAGGGATGTAATGCTATATCGAAAGATATCATAATTCTAAGTTCTATGGTTAAGGACTAGTTTTGTATCTGCATTTTGTAGCAAAGAAAAGGCTCTACAACTGAGCGCGCAGAGACCTTGGAAGAGTCTGCAGCTTAGTACGCAGACCACCTACAGCTTTGTGCATAGTTCAGAGAGTTGATTGTACCTAAAATATCCATCATAATAAAGAAGTAGTTTTTTTTAAATATTTTTTGTTCTTATATGTTTATTTTATATTTGCTTAATATCAGATGTTGTGAAGTAGTTTCTATAGTTTAGTGTTATAATAGTGCAGTTTATGATGTTGTATAATGTCTTCTATTGAATGTGGCAAAGCAAGTGAATGTTTTTATACAATGTAGTCATTTTATGTATGTTAAAAGGTAATAACAGCATAATCGATTGACCACATTATGTAGTCCCTCAAGGCTGCAGAAACCTAGTTCTGCAACCACCCATAGTCACCTTGGGTGAGACTAGGATCCTCTTGTAATTCGTTGCTGAAAGGGTCGGTGATCAAGGGTTTTTTTAGTGCGCAACATAGATCGAACATGGGTCAAGCCCAACCAATCCAACAAGCCTACTCTTCCAAATATTGAAGCCTCAATCAGGTTGTGGCCTACATTGAGCAACTACTTCTGTCTTTCGAGGTTGGTGCCTCAATTAGGTTGTAGCGTACTGCAAGTGGCAACTTTCATATCTTGGGGGAAGTTTCCTATGGTAGGTTGGAGCCTGCAAATTGATGTAAATGAATTGAAGAAAAAGAAGAATAAGATTGGTGCTTTTCTCATATATGGGTTTCCACCTCAAAAAATTGTTTCTATTTGTTATGTGATGGTTTCTTAATCTATGTAATTCAGGAAGGGATACACACGAGGAGGGATCGCATTTAGCAGAGGAAAATGCAAAGTTGAATTTGGAAGAGTGGTGGATCTACCTGGAATATTCAACTTCTCCTGAAGTATGTGTTTTGCGCTCATGGGATAGGTTCCCTATGTTTTCGTTGAGGCATTTGTACCTTTTGTTTTTTTGCTGAGACATGTGATTGTGTCAATGTGTTTTTTGATAGAGAGAGTTTATTGAAGTTGTTATACTTAGGCTCTAGCTAGGATGATAAAACCATAAGGGGTCAGTTGGTGATAAGAACTTGAGGAATATATTACCTTGGGGATGATAAACTAATGGGAAACTTGTTGGGTTAACAAACTATTAGCATAAGGAGTTACTCCTTAACTGCACATGAATAAGCCTTACACATCATATTTCATTTCAAAGAAAAATATTTTGGATGGTGGGATGGCTTCTTAAAGAGTTTGAAATGATTTCAACCCTTTTAGACCTTCATGCATTTGGCAAGTTGTGGCAAGTACAAATTGTATGGACAAGTATGTAGTATAGGGGAGAATATTGTGACAGATGAAAGGTGACAGATAGTTGGTACCCAGTCTAAGAAATAAACATATTCTAAATCAGTCACACGGCCATAAGAGTGCCCTTTTACATAAAATATGTTTTATGTAAAGGAAACAACATTTAGAAATCAGAATACATGCATAAATAATCTCATAAATCCTTCATGAAACCTTCACTAGCATTATCTACACAACATATAGATGATTTGCAGAAGACTGAACAGTAGATAATTAATTATTAGATCCTCTAATAGTGCTCTTACTCCTACTTGTTAGCTGCTAGAAGTCATAAATTAGACGAATAAAACAATAAGAGAAACACACCATACATTAGATATTCCTTAAAACACAAAGTCCTCCAGCATGAAGTACAAAAAAGGAGTTTTATTTATTATGAAAAATTCTTCAAGTCGACCAAAATCCAACCTTGAAATGATATTTATAGAGAGAGGCACCAATGTCATCTAACCTGAGAAGAAGGATCCCCTCTTCCTCTCATTACATAGGAGTTATATCATATTAAATACATATCCTATCGAACTATAACTAACAGGACATATGTAGATAGGAAGAAAAAGACTATTTGAACTATGTTGCTAAGTGTGATGGCAACCTGCCTACTTTTATGTTGATCTATCTCTCCATGATCTTGGTTATTTAAAACCCATGTAGCTTCATTAAATGTTCCATTTAACACCTCAAAACCACTTACAAACCATTACTTGACATGTCCATATCATTAGAAGTCCTTATCATCCTTGGACTAGCTCGAAAATTCTGTTGACAGCTGTCAAAATTCATTAAAAACATACACTACTGAAACTTCCAGTAAAAACCTGTAACTGTGCAAAAAACTATAATGCTCTAGTAGTGCTTGTTTCCTTTTCAAAAATGCATAACAAGATATTTGAAAATCTCTATGCATGTTAAAACATTTTGAAAATTGAGTTTTTCCAAAATATAATAGATATGCAAAATGATACTTCATTGGGACATCCTTATACCTCTCCTCCATATAAGCTACAACTTCTACAAGCTTGTTTAAATCTATTTTACTATGAATTGTTGATTGTGACCTTGTAGTCCTGGTGGTTGTATCTTTTTCAATGGCATTTTTCTCTTATGAGCTCTTCTATGTTTTTCTTCTCTTGGAGGTTCCTGTTTACTGGCTTGAAAGAGATTTATCCTTTTCTTTCTTCTTGAGCCCACTGGATTCTGCAATTGAAGGAGTTACAGTCTGTAACCCTTTATATTGCCTCTCCACATCTATAAATTATGTCATCAAGCTTGGGTTATGTAGGGCTTTGGATCTCATCCTCAATTTGTTTCTATCTCTTGTTTTTCTTTTCCTGCTTCTAAAAAAATATTTTGCATCCTTCAGGAACTCCTCATCTGATTTGTTGGGCTAGTAATCCTTCTAAACCTTATTCTGAATATTTTCTACCAGAACTTCCGGTAGCACCTGTTCTTTTGATTTTTCTGCAGCTGCAGCCTTTCATTTCTACCCTCTGGCATATACCTTGGGAAATGGAGAAACAGGAGGCACAATATTCATTGATTTCAGCTTGCTAGTATATGAACCTTCTCCTTTTTCTAACTTCTCTTCAACTTTGGTTGGGGGAGTCTTTTCCTTTTCCTTTTTGTCCTTAGCCTTCTTATAGATATTTACCTTCTTTGCTTTTATTTTATTCCTTTTACCAACTGATGAAGTAGTTGGTTTCTGACTTTCTTCCTTCAGCTCAGCAAGTTGAGAATGTTGTTGTGACGCTAGAGGTTGTTGAGTAGGAATGTTTTGTGTAGGTACAGTTTGGCTTGCCCTATAAATTAGGAAATGCTCCCAAGACTGGTTTCTTCTTTTTAGTTCTTCAACAATCATCACCTTGATAAGAGCTTGATTCTAGATGCTATAATCTGAATTTTTTGCATGGATTTGTATTCTAGCTGACATCTTAGTCATGATTTTCAACATGAAGAAAGGCATGTTGAGAATATGCATACCTACAAGGTGAAACAAAAACCTCATGTGATATAGAAATACAATAGTATAGCTCCTCTCACAAGTAAGATAGACCTTAATGAGCTTGACAGTTTCAACCCATTCATCCTTGAGATGGCTACTAGGAATCCCTTTAGCCCATTTAGGGTCTCTGTATTCATCCTTGACAAATTTGTTCAGGTCTCCACCAGTAATAACTTGGTTTTTGAACCATTTCTCTCCTTCATGTGGGAGGTGGAAAGCTTCAGCAATGATTCTATTGATACCTGCAATTTGAGCCCATAAAAATTTACTTCTTGTCCATTGAATGAGAGGGAAAATTCTTTGGCTACTCCTAGATAAGAACTTCCTAACCTTGAGAAAAATGGGTACCACCTAGCCTGTACAAAAACCTCCTCAAATTCGGTTTGGAATTGTTGGAAATATTGTCATTGATGGCATAGGAGCTGTTATAGCCTAAATCTACCTCAGGCTGAAAAAGGCAGAATCTAGGGTAACATCAAACCACGCTCAGCCTTGTAGCTAGCCCTACAAGGATAGGAGAGGGCTCTCTCCATGAAAGAATATTCAAATAAACGCAATAATGATATGATATTAGGCTAGGTAAAATGATGGGGAAAAGGCTTTTAATAAAATAAATGAATTTTCAGGGATGTGTGGGACAAAAATGGAACAGCTAAAACCAGGAATTAAATCAGGACACAGGGTATTTCATGGGGCAAGATAGGCAGGAAACTTAGCAAATAAACTAAATAGGGATGGGATGGGCAGACTGGTGAGGAGCTGAAAAGGGCACAATAAATGGATCCTTTTCAAACAGAAGAAAAACACAGAGCATGAATGATTTCCTAAGGCAGAGCATATAAAATGGATTCTACCTTTCTATCTTGAAAGCATTTAAAAGGAAATGTTTATGAATGAGAGGTGAAACATAACAATTCACATATGAAACCAAAAGAGAGAACAAATTCTAAATCTCATACAACATGGATCCCAAAAATCAGAGCTGCATCTTTTATTAATCCATGTCAAACTGTACAATGGAGCGCAAAAAATGTTCTTCCACACTTGAATTCTCAGACTCCGGCCCTTCTCAAATGATTTACAATTACAATAAATAAACTGAACTGTGGAACCATAGATCCGTGAAAAGAGGAGTTGTTCTAACAGCTGAAGAACAGAAAACTAAAGATAGAAAACAAGAGCCAATAATATTTCTAAAAGGAAGAGGTGTGTTACATTATGCCACTCGAAATTTGCTAATAACCAATGAGGAGGCGAAACCTGTAGCGAATATTCCTTTGAATCGTTACTGAGGAAAAAATGGGCAATCCGATCCTATTTCTTTGCTATTGTAGATATCTCTATTTTATTTTGATCTTTCTCAGCCTTTTGACTGTCACTTTGCTTTCCATTATTTGTTTTGAACAAACTAAATTTTTAACAGAAATACCTTTGAAATGAAACTTTGCCTTTAGTGAAGGGAAAATTTAATTTTAAATGGAAAAAAGGGAAGGGAAGGAGGTGGGACCCACATAATCGCAATTGGAAGATCGTGGAGGAGACATAATATAAGATGGGGAAATTAACACACGGTATGCGATGGTAACATTGCAATCAGGATCGGAAGGGGAAGACATATGTGAAACATAACCAAAAGGCTCCGATGCGATTTGGGATTAGGCCTTTGTAACAAAGTTTGATTATGCAAAGAGGAAAGGCCTTTATATTATGCACAGGCGGAGCTTTATGTGGTGGGACCGGGGATTATACATCACAATCGCATTGGAGATGGGGAGCGGGTTAAAGCGTTGAATATAAAATATGCGATGCGATCGGAAGATCGGAGGAGGGGCTGCGATCAATCGCATCGGAGGGAGATGTGTATATATAATAATGTCGATTGAGATGTTCCGATTGGTGGAGGACCGTTGGATTGGATGATGAGATCGACGGCTGTGGAATGATCGGAGGGGATCCATCGAGGAATACGTATCGGAAGTCGCAATTGCATCGGAGTTTTGGGCGATGGGTCAATCGGAACGCGCATATAAAATTTTGCGATGCAATTGATCGGGGCGATGGGATCGGGGGTGCGATCAATCGGAGGAGGGAAGGTTGCGATTGATCGGATCGGGCACAAGAATTTGTGATTTGCGATTGATCACATCGAAGGATGGTGCGATCAGCGGATCGGAGCACAAACTTTGTGATTTGCGATTGAAAGGCGGTGGGGTTTATAATATATAACTTAAACTTTATTATAAAGTTTAAGGGGTCATGGAAAAGGGGAAGTGGTTAGCAATTAAATCGCATATTTTTTAAAACAATTTATAATGCGATTTTGTAATCGGAAAGGGGAAAAAGGGGTTTTTATTAAAGAAATATAAAACTTTAATAATATAAATTTTAAAGGGAAAAATGGGAAATAGGGGGTATATGAGGGTATAAGGGCTTTTACTTCACTTAAGCATAAATTTCAATCCACAAGTCAGTTTTGAGAGTGTAGTATACCGTTGGAAAGATCTTTACGGGCTCTTTCTGATGGATCTACTTAGAGGATGATTTGTTGCTGAACATACTACAGAAAATTTCTCTGAAGGCAGGGACATTGCTTTGTGGAGATAACAGCTTTTGAACTGTGACTTATTACATATGATGATATAAAATTACATAATGAATGATAATGAAGGAAAAATATCATGTTTTCACCTCAAAACATGGTTTTGAGGTGAAAATTACATCAAACTGAAAAATATCTCTCTGATCTTCCAGGTGTTGTGACTTTGAGCTTGTTGGCTTCCTCATGACCTTGCTGACCATTATTAGGAATTTTGAGACCTGATTGATAAAAACCTAGACCTAATGAAACTAAAACCCTAAAATGACTCTTTTCCCACCAGGAGACCAAACATGACTGTAAATTATTTTGATGAATAGAACTAGGCTATCAGGTACAAGACATGAGGGATATGAGTGACAAGACACTTCCGTCAGATGATCCATGCTCCTAATGGAATGCAGCTGACTGAACTGAACGAGACACCTAAAATGAAATGCAACAAGAGAAATTTGATCTCTGACAGAGGGATGAAGATACCGACTCAAACATTGGCTCCAGTGGGGATGGTAGCTCCTTGGAGGTGCCAAGAACTACAGATTTCTGGGAGAGTAGGTGGTGCCTTCGTCCATTGGGCTATGGCATCCATAACTTCGACAAACAAACACAAGACTCTTGACTCATTTTATTGACTAAAAATTGACTCAATTTCGAAACCAAAATGACTGAAAGACCTGACTCGACAAACTCAAACCAAATCTGAAATCAATCTTCAGAGTTATAGCCTTCACCTCGGGCCCCAAACTGAAGAAAAGATCACAGCACACACTTGCAATGAAACTGAAATAAACTGGTATGTACAGTGAGAATGTAAAACAACAGAAATCATTTCAGAAATGATACCGTTTGAGCAGCCGACCATTGACCAGCCCTCCTGGACAATATTCCCCGTTCATCTCTTTCAGAAGAAAAGCATTCTGACCTCGATATGCAGCAATTTTGAATGGTCCTTTCCAGAGATTTTCGAACTTACCATGCTTACCTTTTTCCTCGTTTCTTGCATCCCATTTCAGCACCACTTCTTCTAATTGGAACTTGTCTTCTTTTTCTTTTCTGTCATATATTTTCTTAATTCTCTCCTGCAGCTTGAACGTGTTTTGGAAAACTTCTTCTCTAGTTTGCTGCAAATGGATCATTTGATTTATTCTTCTTTGCATATGATCATCTTCACTGCCAGCTTCCTGCAGAAGTTTGACCACTGGAACTGCAAGAGAGGTAGGAAATACCGTGTCAACTCCATATACTAGCTCAAAGGGGGACATACCAATGGATTTCTTCTGACTCACTCTATCTGCCCAAAGTGCATTGACCAACTTCTTATGCCAACTTTTCTTGTTTATTTCCAGCAGCTTTTTAATAATGTTGACCAAAGATTTGTTCGAGGACTCAGCAAATCCGTTTCCTTGTGGATGATAAGCGGTTGAATGTCCCAAAGTGATGTGATACTTGTTACAAAACTCAACAATTATTTTTTATTTGAAAGCTGCTGCATTATCAGTAATTAACTTAGTCAGGCAACCAAAGCGAGACAAAATATTATTCTCAAGAAATGAAATTATTACCGCATCTGTGGCTTGCCTGGTGGGAATCTCTTCAATCCATTTCGTGAAATAATATGTCGCTATGAGGATCCACTTATGCTGAACTGAAGAAGCAGGATGAATCTCGCCAATGAAATCCAAACCCCGCTGCTGAAAAGGAGCACTTGCTTAAATGGGTTTAAGCGGCAAACGCTGCAATTTCTTCCTCCCTTCAAAAATCTGACATTCATGACAGCTTTTAACAGTTTTGTACATATCAGCAAAAAGAGTCGGCCAATAATATCTCGCTCTCAAAAAAAATTTGGCCGTTGTTTTCCAAAAAAGGTGACCTCTGCAATCGCCCTTATGAAAACCCTCCATAACCTGCTTTGCTTCTTCTTCCACCAAAAAATTTAGCAAAATACCACCGAGATCTTTCCAATAAAGTGCATTGTTCAAAATACAAAACTTAGCAGCCTTCAATTTCAGAGTTCTACTTTTGTTTTTAGCCATTCCTAGCGGTGGCGACAAGTTTTGGAGCACATATACAATATCCAAATACCAAGGAGAAAGAACAAAGATTTCTGATACCTAAATTAGCGAACTCTCTTCATTTTCCTCGGACATAGCAGCAATGAGATTAATGTCCAAGGCATGTAAATTTGACTCAGCCATTAGCTTAGCCAGCCCTTGTCCTTTCATAAGATTTGTAGGATTTATCTCCACATCATACTCCAACAAGGCAACAATCCATTTGCCTCGTCTCCCCTCTGGATATGTTTGCACTAAAACATCCTTAATAGCAGCATTAAGAACATAAGCAAGAATATGAGAATGCAGAATATATACTCGAAAATCTTTCAACACTTTCACTAAAGCAAGAGCTTGTTTTTCAATGATGTTATACTTTAAGGCTGCATCTCTTATGGTCTGGCTGAAAAAATCAATTGGTTTTTCATGTTGATCTCTTTTCTGCATCAATACTGCTGCCATAGTATGCTCTAAAGCAAATGAAAACAAAATAAAATCTTGAGTATAGTACGGGCTGATCAAAACCGGAGCTGAAGAAAGAGCCAATTTCACTAAATTAAAAGACTTTACAGCCTCCTCAGTCCACTTCACTACGCTATCCTTCTTAAGCATGTTTGTAATCTCCCTTAGATGTTCTGCAAGATTAGGCACAAAGCGACGCAAAAAATTCATCTTACCATTGAATGATTGGATCTCCTTTTTATTTCGGGGAAGATAAATTTGCTTAATAGCTTCTACTCGAGCTGGATCAATGCGAATGCCATCTTTTGAGATAATATGACCAAGAAGCTTGCCCTCATCCATGGCAAAAAAAAATTTCTTCGGATTGAGTGACACACCATATTTTCTACACCGCTGAAAAACAATCTTCAAATGATAAAGGTGCTCTTCATTTGAATTAGAAAAGACTGTCAAATCATCAAGATACACAACTAGAAAAACATCTTTCTCATTTTTAAATTCCATATCCATTGCGCGCTGAAAGGTTGCACTAGCATTCTTCAAACCGAAAGGCATTTTAGCATAATGAAAGGTTCCCCACGGAGTGGTGAACGTTGTTTTATCTCTATCATCCTCATGGACCAGAATTTGGTTATAACCAGAATAACCATCGAGTAGCGACATACGAGATGCTCCAACTACTCGCTGAATTATGTGATCCATTTTGGGAAATGGATAATTATCTTTCAAAGAAACTTTATTCAGATTCCTAAAATCAATGCACAAACGAATCTCACCTGTTTTTTTGCGTACGGGCACCAAATTAGAAATCCAATCTGAAAATATTATAGGAACAATGATACCAGCCTTGTACAATCGATTCACTTCCTTCACAATTGAGGGTAGCAACTTTGGGTTTATTCTTCTCAACTTTTGCCGAAAGGGCTTTTGATTTGGCTTGGTCGGAATGGTGTGTTGAATTATGTTTGTATCGTATGTCTTCAAATCTGAATAGTCCCAAGAAAATACATCAGCAAAAGATGACAACAAATTGATATAATTTGATTTTACCTCTGGTGGCAATGCTTTGGATAATCTCACCATATTTGGATTCCCAGATGATCTGATATTCACATATTCAACTCCCTTTTTGGTTGGCCGCAAGGTTGGTTTTCTAGCTACGTCATCTTGATCGAAAAGCTCCTCTAAAGGTATTAGACCTTTAGGAATGACATTATCCTTCAGCTGCAATACTTCCATCTGATTTACTTGCACATCAGCCCCACCATCATCATGCTCCACATCAATAGAAGTGTCTTTGAATTTACCTTCATTTTGCAGAAATTCGTCAATCTCTTCATCATCTTGAAATACTTGCCAATACCTTTGATTGTCCGGGATAGTCGGACGATGCTTCACATGAATTTAAAATTTGTTACTTGAGTTCATCGGAATTTTCAAATTACTTGCTGCCTTTGCAAGTGCATCTGCAATACCATTCTGAATACGAGGGACACAAGTCAAAGTATAGTCTGAAAACAATTTCAAGATATCAAGAACTGCATTTCGGTAAGCCCGCATTCGAGGATGCTTAGCTTGGTATTCACCTTTCACTTGCTTGATTACTAACTCGGAGTTGCCATACACTTCAATCCTCTTAGCATTCAACTTTCTAAGAATTTTCAGACCAGCAATTAAAGCTTCGTATTCAGCCTCATTATTTGAACAATCAAAAGCCAATTTATAAGAACAGACCCTTACATTACTCGGCACTTTGTTTGGGATGGAAAAAGGGCTGCATACCCAAATTCCAATTCCAGCACCATCACTTCCTACTGCACCATCAAAATCCATGGTCCATAAACCATCTTCATCTTCTTCCAAGTGCTGAAATTCTGTTTGCTCTGTTATTTCTGCTTGTTGTCCATCAACTTTTTGCTGCTGTCGGAAGGCTGATTGCTCAGCGGAACTTTCAAGATTTTGTCTCTCTTTCTTTAAGACCTCTCTGAAATTCTCGATGATTTCCGGAATGTCTTCTACTTCAACTAATTGGCTATTTACATCATTGAAACTATCTGAATACAAAACAAATGATTCTAAATTTGTGTGTACATAGTTGATTGGATGATTTACCAGTTTCTCCTTGCTGGTGATCATATACTTCATCTTTTTCTCCTGATATAATTTCCTCATCTGACCAAACACATGAATGGTAGCATAGGAGAAATCAAGCTGCAATTTTCCCTTTAGTTCCTCTCCCCAAAATCTGGAAAGAAGCATGCCAAATCTACGAGGAATATCCGCCACAACTAGATCCATCAAACATTTTTAGTAGGAATTTGATCCAAGCTGACCACCAAATCTTTGATAAGCCCAATGCATCTTACTCTATTGGAATCAAAGGAATAAAGATCATGATACTTTATAGTGATATCCAATCCCACTTTCTCCATGATTTCCCTCGGCATGAGATTATGAGAGGCTTTGAAATCAAACATAGCATTGTGTAACACAAAATCATGCAATCTAAGGCTGATATAAAAAGGAGGCACATCACTATCTGGAGACTCACCATCCAATGTTGGACCAAAAATCAACTTAGGTTGATCATATTCCACATTTACCATATCAGACAATGGATCTAAATTCAAAATCTTAAACACCTGACCCTTATAGCTGCTATTCTTCATCAATTCAGTCAAAGGAATGGATACTTTTAACTTAGAAATTTAATTTTCTAAGTTAAAAACTGAAACTTTATCTACCTCTTTAGCTGGAACATCCTTCTTTTCATTTTTCTCCTTTGATACAATTGGCTGATTGGATCTTTCATTTGCTGATGGGGATTTTCTAGTAGTGGGATCAGCTATCTCTTTTCCCTTCTTCTATGCCACGGGTGAATCATTCTTTGGTGCTGAAACTTCCATTCTCTTTTGAATTGGATTAATAGGGACATCTCTATTTCTGAGTGAATATTGTCGCTGCTAGGCTGTCAAGGCATTCATGTATCCCCTCTGATACTCATCGAATTCTTCTTCAAGAGCTGTCTCATTTTCCAAGATGAAATCCTCGTCTTTTTGTACAGCTGATTTTTCTGCATACTCCTCATCTTCAGTGATAAAAGTTGGCATATCATCAGGTGTAAAGAAATGATTCTCTTCTCCTATTACATTCTCTTCATCATCTGATTCCGGACCAACAAAATTCTGCTGTAAGGGTGTCTTCACTTATTGTTGTGCTGCCGGTTCTTGTGCTCGCTGCTCTCTTTGCTTGATTCTAAAGTGCGGTTGCTGCTGGCCACGAAAGTTAGGATTTCTAATCTGCGGTTCAGTTTTATCAAGTGTTAATATTTCAAACATATTTTCCATCTTCTGAAGCATTTGATCTGATGTGGAAACCTCTTCCTTTATTGCTACTTTCTTTTCAACTCTCATTCTAGCTCTCCTGGCATTGAAATTAGCTTCTACACTGACTGCAATTTTCTGCATATCCTCTAAAGTGGCCAGACTTCTTTCTCTCAATTGATAAGCCATGTCAGGATCAAATCCATCCGGAAATTTAATCAAAGCTGACCCCCTAGGTGGCTTTATATCATCAAGAATTGCATTATAAACAGAATTGAATCTAATACAATAGTCTTGAACTGACTCACCAACATTTCGCTTGATATTTTCATATTTGGAAAGGATTGAAAGAGAATATTTCTGCACTTCCCATCGATCCAATAATTGTCTCTAAATATTAGGCAGTGTAGCAATACTTCTAGCCGGCAAATCTCTATTGGAAATATTGTCATTGATGGCAAAGGAATTGGCAAAGACAGGAGAAACACTTGAACTATCCATAAGGACAGAGAGGTAGCAGAGGCAGCAAACGAGACAGAGCAGTAGAGTTGAATTAGGGGTTTAATACAGTTTGCAAAGGAGATCACAAAAGGGAAAGCTGCTAGGAAGAGACAAGGTAATACATTGAAGGACAAATTGAATATATGGTTAAGATTTATATATGTTAATGAAAAACTATGGAATTGTGTTAAGTATGAGTAAATCTGGAATATATATGACCTGTGTGATCAATTTCATAATGGGCAGAGGATATCTATGGTGCCCAGAGAAGAATGAAATCATTGTTAAGGATATGTGTATTATATGTGTATTGACTGATGTAATTCTTTAATCTCTATATGAGTCTCTACGAATGGAGTTAAACCCTGTTGAGGAATCATGGAGAAATATGATGTTCTTGAATGTACAGGTAGAAGTAGAACTGTGATAGGATAGAACTCCGAAATGGAAGGTTGACATGTTATATATATCATAGCAGAATTAAGGAATGACATTGAATTGTCACGAGTTAATGTTTGTAAGGAAGTCTCGTCGGAAGAGAACTATATTTTTTCGTTGGTTATTGGAAATCCTGCCAAAGATAGACCAGAGTTATAGCGCAAGCCCAAACTAACCCTTTGGAATCATGAACGGAACCTTGAGCGAAGGGCGGAACCATGAAGGAGGAACAGTAAAGGCGGTTTATGGTTTTTATCGCACCACTTTCAACAGGCAAGCGGTATTCAAAAGGTGGGGAGCGATTCCATAGAACGGGCGACACACATCCCTGTATGATTCTACAAAACCACTTTTACTATGCCCCATCGCGCGTTATAGTTCGACCCAGGATGCCTAGCGATATCGTTGAGCACCGTTGATCTGGGAAGGGGTAATCGGACGGTCATCATTTGTTGAAGGTGTGCGAATATTAACACAGGTACAACGAGCCATCGCCCGTTAACGTTCGGCATCAGAGGTCGAGCGATATGCATATACATTGTTGATCTGGAAGCTTGCTAATCTAATGGTGATCAAACGTTGGACTTGCGCGAGGTTTACTGTGGTACTATGGGTGTATTAGATTGGCTATTAACTATGTATGTGGGCCCGGGGTCAAACGTTTATCGCAAGATTAATTTATTTGGAAGCATTGGATGTTTCTATAAAGTTCGAAGGGTTAAGATTTAGACATAATGCTTGGGAATTCAAAAAATTGTAAATATAATTATTTGTCAATTTCTTTAAAATTGATAAATAAATTAAAAAGAGATCAAAAAGCCCCGTGAGACAAACTAAATGGAATACCACTAGCGGTTCGTGCTTTTGAATCATGGTTTTTAATAAAGGCAAAACTATATAAGGAGAAGAAATATAAATCATGTGGCATGCATCGTAAGGGTTATTTTTCTAATGGATATCTGCATGGGAAAACTCTGATCTTAACTGAAAAATCTGAATCTACGATGCACCCATGGATATAATGATCTAATAATGATGAATCTTTGGTTTGAATGACGGACGAAATCATAAAAATATATTTTAGTGTACTGAATGAATAAATCTGGTGGCCTACAAGGTATGTCGAGTGGAAACTGTTGGATCTAGTATGAAAGTTGATGAAACGTGGTCCGCCGTGGTGCTGAGGGTCGAAGCCTTCAGAGAGGGGGTTGTAGCTCCCTTCCAGTGGTAGCTGGTAAACGAGAGCAGGGGGTAGTAGCTCCCTTCCAGGAGAGGCTGGTAAACGAGAGAAGGTTGAAGCCTTCTACAGGTGGGTGCCTGCGTGCTGGTGTAAGTCTGCACCAGCATATATTGTAAGAAGTTTTCTCTACAATAAATATTGAAGACTGAGATTACAGCAGTGGTGGTTTTCTCCCGAATTGGGTTTCCACCTTAAATCCTGGTATTCATATGTGTTGTTTCGTGTGATGGTTTGTTCTGTTCATGCTTAATGCTTATCTAATGCAATACTCTAAGTAAAGACATAATAAGATATCTGGACATACATATTGGATGCAATACTGTAACATATGGTTTTAAGAAAAAGAAAAGAAAAATTGTTCAGTCCTAAATACTGATTCACCCCCCCCCCCTCTTAATATTTTTCCCAACAATTGGTATCAGAGTAGGTCCTTTTGAAAAAGCTTAGCCGCTAGAAGGAAGATCAAGCAAGATGAGCAATCAAGATGGAACAACATCTATCAGGCCTCCGCTCTTTAATGGAAACAATTTAATATTCTGGAAAACAAGGATGAGATCCTATCTTCAGTCTCTGGGAGCAGAGGTATGGGAAATTGTTGAACAAGGATATCAATACCCAGCTGCAGTACCAACAGATCCGACAGAAAGAAAGAACTATGAAACGAATGCAAAGGCGGTCAATGCTCTATTGGGAAGTCTAACTGAATCTGAATTTTTCAAAGTCATGCAGCTGAATATAGCCAAGACAATATGGGACAAAATCATTCTAAGTTATGAAGGTGATGCAAAGGTAAAAAGTGCTAAACTCCAAACTCTCATAATTCAATATGAGAATCTAAAAATGGATAATGAGGAGAGCATTGCCAATTTCTTTTTACATCTTGATGATATTGTAAATCGTATGAGAAATCTGGGAGAAAAAATAACCGAATCTACCTTGGTTGAGAAAGTCTTAAGATCACTAACGACAAAATTTCATTCAAAAGTTTCTGCCCTTGAAGAAAAGTAGGATCTTCAAAACCTTACTGTGGTGCAACTTCATGGCATACTAACTGCATATGAAATGTGAATAGGAGGACCTTCTGAAGTCAAAGAAGCAGTCTTTAGAACTTCTACAAAAGGGAAGGAAGTACAAAAAACATAATGATCAGTATATATCTCAGAGGAAGATGAGATAAACTTTGTAAAGAAACTTCAACTTGGCACAGGACGGTTCAGAGGTAAGCTTCCTTTCAAATGTTTTGATTTTGGAAGATTTTGTCATTATGCTGCTAAGTGTCCTTATAAAGAAACACATAAAAAAAGGAAGGAAGTAGAAAAAAGGAATAAGAATCATTTTAGCACTAGAAAGAGTTACTATACTCATGAAGATAGTGATGGGTTATCTGATAGTGAGGAAGAATGTGAACAAGATCTTAGACTTCTCATGGCATTTGAAAAAGAATCTAGAGAAGAAAAAGATACTTTTGTGGATGCTCTAGAAGACATTGATTATATTGATGAAAACAATAAACTCAAAATATGCTTAGAAGAAAGTAAAATAATCATAGAAACTCTAAAAAATCAGCTTGAAGAAAAGGAGAAACATAATGAGAAATTAGAGTGTGAAGTAGTAAGTCTAAGAAAAGAACTTGAGAAAGTAAAAACTCTGAATCTTAGATTTACTAAAGGATATGAAACATTAGATGAGATTATCAAGGTACAACGTTCTCCTCTTATAAAGACAAGTCTTGGATATATTGGAGAATCTTCTCAGGCTTTAGCACCAAATTATCTAAAAGCAGTTACAGCTGGTTTACAACATGCTGCCACTCAGCAAGGGAATAAATAATCTTTACAGATAAAGCATGATCATCTCAATTCAAATAACACTAACAAGAATGTATTTTAGAGAAACACCAATCAACAAGTAAATTCATATAGAAGATTTTATGATCACATAAATTTCTTCTTCAATGGACAATGTTTCTCATGTCACAATTTTGGTCATAAAGTTGTTCAATGTGTTGCATATAAAACCATCATGACAAGAGAAGCAAGAAAGAAAAGGATTGATATTGAAGCAAAGAAGAATACTTATAACAAATTTTCTCCTCTTCAAAATGAAGTTGAATGTGCTTATTGCAATAAATTTGGCCATGAAGAATCTAAATGCAGGAGCAAAGTTCAGCCAAAAGAACATGTTCCTTCAAGCTCCAAAGTATGGAAAAAGAAGGAATTATAGGTTGAAAATTGTGGCATAGCATTATTTGCAGAAGATGAAGAAAACCTATGGTACATTGATAGTGGATGCTCAAGACACATGACAGGTGATAAAGACAAACTTCTTTCATATAGTTCTCTAGAAAAAGAAAAAAATGTTACATTTGGAAATGATACTCCTGCGGTCATTAAGGGAAAAGGGTCTGTTTTTCTAAAAGAAAAAGTAAAAGCTAATGAAGTCATGTATGTGGATGGATTAAAACATAACTTGTTAAGTGTAAGTCAAATGTGTGATCAAGGAACTGAAGTTGTCTTTAGTTCAAAAGAATGTGTGGTACACGATATTGATACAGGTAAAGAAATTATAAAAGGAAAAAGAACTCCAAACAACCTGTATATATTGAGGAACTCCAAAGAACAGCGTTATTTGAGTAAATCTTCAGAAAATTGGCTATGGCATAGAAGGTTGGGGCATCTGAGCTTCTCTCAAATCAACGAATCAAGTAGACTTAAATATGTTCGTGATCTTCCCAATATTACTCTACCTGAAAATATCATATGCAGATCTTGCCAATTCGGTAAGCAAACCAGGGTAAAATTTAATGCCAAGGAAGGATCATCAAGTAAGCCTCTTGAACTCATTTATACTGACATATGTGGACCTATGAGGAAAAAGGTCACCACGTGGTGAAGAATACTATATCTTATTCATTGATGATTTCTCTTGAATGTGTTGGATTGGGCTGCTTAAACACAAAGATGAAGCATTTGAGAAATTTTAGATCTTCAAAGCACTAGTTGAGAATGAATTAGATCTAAAAATCAAGTGTCTCAGATCTGATCGAGGAGGAGAATATGCATCCAATGAATTCCTTGAATTATGTGAACAACATGGCATAAAAAGACAGTTCTCTGTAGCTGGAACTCCACAACAAAATGGGGTTGCAGAAAGAATGAACAGAACAGTTCAACAAATGGCTAGAGCTATGCTTGATGATTCTGGAACACCTGACACATTATGGGGAGAATCAGCACATATAGCAGTAAACATTCTCAACAAAGCACATGTTCGTGTAAATAGTGATAAAAATCCATATGAACTCTAGTATGGTAATCCTCCCACTATAAAGCATTTCAGAATTTTTTGGAGCAAATGCTTTATCAAGAATAATGATGAAAAATTTGGCAAGTTTGAACCCAGAGCAGATGAAGGAATATTTCTTGGTTACTCCTCTAGGAGTAGTGCATATAAATGTTACAATAAAATATTTCGGAGGATTGTTGAATGTATTGATGTTTTTATTGATGAGTCTCCTGCAGCTCCAAAAGAAGAAAAGAAAACAACAGATGAAGATGATGATGACACATATCCTTCTACATCAAATAGTAATGATACAAACAGTGAACCCAGTGAAAAACCCGAAGAGGATGTGTCTGAAAAGGCTCCATCCAGATATGTTCAAAAGAATCATTCAGAATCTCAAATTTTGGGAGAAAAGGGATCATGTGTACAAACAAGAAGGACTCTTGTGGGATCTTCCAGCAATCTGGCATTTCTGTCCACTATTGAACCTCATAGTGTCAGTCAAGTTAGCAAAGATGAATTTTGGATTCAAGCCATGAATGAAGAGCTTGATCAAATTGAAAACAATCACACTTGGGAATTAGTACTAAGGCCTCATGACAAAAAATTGATTGGAACGAAATGGATATTCAAAAACAAGTTAAATGAGAATGGGGATGTTATAAGAAATAAAGCTAGACTTGTGTGCAAAGGGTATGCTCAACAAGAAGGTATAGACTTTGAAGAAACCTTTTCTCTTGTATCCAGACTTGAAGCCATAAGAATTTTTCTTGCTTTTTCAAGCTTCCAACAAATCAAAGTTTATCAAATGGATGTTAAATATGCCTTTCTCAATGGTGATCTAGAAGAAGAAGTTTATATAGAACAACCAGAAGGATTCATTTTTGGAAATGATGAAAAACTTGTTTATAGACTTAAAAAGGCTCTATATGGTCTCAAACAGGCTCCAAGGGCATGGTACTATTGTCTTGACAAATATCTTCATCAACAAGGATTTTCAAAAGGGTCTGCTGATAGCAACTTATACACAAAAACTGAAAATGACAAACTATTGATTGTGGTTGTATATGTTGATGATATCATTTTTGGAAGTAATAAAGAGTCTATGAGTCAGAACTTTTCTTCTGATATGCAGCAAGAATTTGAAATTTCTTTGCTTGGGGAACTAACATTCTTTCTTGGCTTGCAAGTGCAACAAGCAACAGATGGCATATTCTTATCACAAGAAAAATACCTCAAGAAAATCCTGAAGAAGTATGGCATGGAAGACTGCAAACCTATAAGTACACCAATGATAACCGGATGTAATCTCAGTTCTAATGATGATTCCCCTACGGTGAATCAACCTGAATACAGATCTATGATAGGAAGTCTACTTTATCGCACTGGGAAAAGACCAGACATCCTGCATGCAGTTGGGATTGTTAGACGATTCTAGGCTAATCCAAAAGAGTCTCATCTTCAGGCTGTGAAAAGAATATTCAAATATCTACAAGGAACTCAAGATTTTGGACTATGGTATCCAAAGAATGCTGATCTTACTCTTCATCCATACACTGATGCAGATTGGGCTGGAAGTGTTGATGATCAGAAAAGCACTAGAGGTGGTGCATTCTATATGGTGCCCTGGTTAGTATCTTGGTTCAGCAAGAAGCAAAGCTCCATTGCCTTATCTACAACAAAAGAAAAATATGTGGCTGTTGCGTCATGTTGCACTCAACTTCTCTGAATGATGCAAACCCTACAAGACTTTCAAATCAAATTTTCACCTCCTATCTCCATTATGTGTGATAATACAAGTGCTATCAATATCTCAAAGAATCCACTTATGCATTCCAAGACGAAGCACATTCCCATCAAATATCATTTCTTACGTGAACAAGTTCTTGAACAAAAGGTGAAATTGGAGTATGTTTCTTCCAAAGAACAAGTTGCTGATATATTTACCAAACCTCTACCCAGGGAAGCATTCGAATATCTAAGAAAGAAACTGGGAGTAGTCTCTTCCATGCAGAGGATCAGGTCTACTTAAATACAAAAGATTAAATTGGTTGTGAGGTGTTGTTAGGGATCTCTGAATGCACAGGATCAGGGGGAGCATTGGTAATATGAAAAGGATGAATTGTTGGTCATATTCTGTTTGAAGATGCAGCATGATCTCAGGGGGAGCATGGGATTATCGGTTCAAAGGTTTTTGATCAAAATATTTGCCATTGATGTCAAAGGGGGAGGAAAAGAAACAAAGGGCTTCTGAAAGGCCATCAAAGGAAGAGTATTGCCATCAATGCCAAAGGGGGAGATTGTTGGAAATATTGTCATTGATGGCAAAGGAATTGGAAAAGATAGGAGCAGCACCTAAAATATCCATAAGGACAGAGAGGTAGCAGAGGCAGCATATGAGACAGAGCAGTAGATTTGAATTAGGGGTTTAATACAGTTTGCAAAGGAGATGACAAAAGGGAGAGCTGCTAGGAAGAGACAAGGTAATACATTGAAGGAAAAATTGAATAACTGGCTAATATTTGTATATGTTAATGACGAACTATGGAATTTTGTTAAGTATGAGTAAATCTGGAATATATATGACCTGTGTGATCAATTTCATAATGGGCAGAGGATATCTACGGTTTCTGGATAAGAATGAAATCATTGTTAAGGATATGTGTATTAAATGTGTATTGACTGATGTAATTCTTGAGTCTCTGTATGAGTCTCTGCGAATGGAGTTAAAACCTGTTGAGGAATCATGGAGAAATGTGATGTTCTTGAATGTACATGTAGAAGCAGAACTGTGACAGGATAGAACTCTAAAATGGAAGGTTGACATGTTATATATATATCATAGAAGAATTAAGGAATGACATTGAATTGTCACGAGTTAATGTTTGTAAAGAAGTCCTGTCGGAAGAGAACTATATTTTTTTGTTGGTTATTGGAAATCCTGCCAAAGATAGACCAGAGTTATAGTGCAAACCGAGACTAACCCTTTGGAATCATGAATGGAACCTTGAGCGAAGGGCGGAACCATGAAGGAGGAACAGTAAAGGCGGTTTATGGTTTTTATCGCACCTCTTTCAATGGACAAGCGGTATTCAAAAGGTGGGGAGTGATTCCATAGAATGGGCGACACACATCCCTGTACGATTCTACAAAACCACTTTTACTGTGCGCGATCGCGCTCTATAGTTCGACCCAGGATGCCCAGCGATATCATTGAACGTCGTTGATCTGGGAAGGGGTCATCGGACGGTCATCTTTTTTTGAAGGTGTGTGAAGATTAACACAGGTACAATGGGCCATCACTCGTTAACGTTTGGTATAGGAGGTCGAGCGACATGCATATACATCGTTGATCTGGAAGCTTGCTAATCTAATGGTGATCGGACTTTGGACTTGCGCGAGGTTTATTGTGGTACTATGGGCGTATTGGATTGGCTATTAACTATGTATGTGTGACCGAGGTCAAAGGTTTATCGCAAGATTAATTTATTTGGAAGCATTGGATGTTTCTATAAAGTCCAAAGGGTTAAGCTTTAGACATAAGGCTTGGGAATTCAAAAAATTGTAAATATAATTATTTGTCAATTTCTTTAAAATTGATAAATAAATTAAAAAGAGATCAAAAAGCCCCATGAGACAAACTAAAAGGAATACCACTAGCATTTAGTGGTTTTGACTCATGGTTTTTAATAAAGGCAAAACTATATGAGGAGAAGAAAGATAAAGCATGTGGCGCGCATCATAAGGGTTATTTTTCTAAGGGATATCTGCATGGGCAAACTCTGATCTTAACTAAAAAATATGAATCTACGATGCACCCATGGATATAATGATCTAATAATGATGAATCTTTGGTTCGAACGACGGACGAAATCATAAAAATAGATGTGAGTGTACTGAATGAATAAATCTGGTGGCCTGCAAGGTATGTCGAGTGGAAACTGGTGCATCCAGTATGAAAGTTGATGAAACGTGGTCCGCAGTAGATCTGAGGGTAGGAGCCTTCAGTGAAGGGTTTGTAGCTCCCTTCCAGTGGTAGCTGGTAAATGAGAACAGGGGGTAGTAGCTCCCTTCCAGGAGAGGCTGGTAAATGAGAGAAGGTTGAAGCCTTCTGCGGGTGGGTTCCTACGTGCTGGTATAAGTCTGCACCAGCATATATTGTAACAAGTTTTCTCTACAATAAATATTGAAGACTGTAATTACAGCAGCGGTGGTTTTCTCCCGAATTGGGTTTCCACCTTAAATCCTGGTGTTCATATGTGTTGTTTGTGTGATGGTTTTTTCTGTTATTTCTAATTCATGCTTAATGCTTATCTGATGCAATACTCTAAGTAAAGACATAATAAGATATCTAGACATACATATTGGATGTAGTACTATAACATGTGGTTTTAAGAGAAAGAAAAGAAAATTGCTCAGTCCTAAATTCTGATTCACCCCCCCCCCCCCCCTCTCAGTATTTTTCCCAACAAGCTCTGAACCACTTTCTTACTTCTCCTCCAAAGGTTTGAACAAAAAATCTCATTGTTACATTTTCCACATCAATCTCATGAAGGTCAAAGAAATCTGCCATTCTGTCCACATGTTGCTAAGCAGTGACACTTTGAGGAGTGCTATCAAACAATGGAATTTTTCTTTGATCATCTGCGGGCATGTCATCTAAGTTCTGAGGTAACACGAGAGGTGCAAATCGGGCAGCCATTTCTCTAGGTGGATTTACAACCAGTCTCAAAGATATAGGAGGAGTTGGAGCAATTGATGTATGAGGTGTATGTGGTGTGGATGGAGGCGATACTACTACATATTGTTGATCAGAAAGAGATGGTTGCATGGGAATGGTATGAATGAAAGGAAGCTCAGTAGGAATTTTTGAACCAGATGTAACTGCAGATGACCCAAGAGTTGCAGATGCAGACTCTATGAACTTAGGAATATTTGTTGCCACAATGGAATTCTGAATATTTAAAATGTAACTGTCAATGGATCTATTAGCCTGTTCAATTTCAAGGTACTTGATAAACTATGGATTTATGACAGTAGAACCAATAGCACTTTCATATTTAGTCTCAAACAACGAAAAATCAAATTTTTCATCAAACTCAAGATCTTCAAGGTACTCAAAAACAGCGGGACATGAATGAGATTTAAATAGAGGAATCATAGGACTTTCTCGACGAAGGATTCTCGAAATAAGATTAGGATTTTCATACACAGGAGGTGGATCGGGATCCGGATTTTCTCTGGTATGTCATCTGGAAGTCAGTTTGTTGAATTATTTTCAAAAATCAAAGGGAAAAAACCAACTTGTTTAGCCTATCAAATTCTAAACTCATCATCCAAAGTCTAGAACGATCTAATGTACTGGGGCAATTTACAAGTTAGATGTTACATTTACAAACTAGACCAGAGATTGACTGAAGCAGCATTTATCTACTTTCACTAATGCAAAGCAAGAGAATTTCGAAGGCTACCTGGCATAACTTCAGGCTCTGTCTGTAGCTTATAAAACGAATAACACTAACAAGCAAACCATTTTTTCCCCAGTATGGTCGCCACTATGTTATAGCCTAAATCTACCTCAAGCTGAAAAAGGCAGGATCTAGTCCCTACAAGGACAGGAGAGGGCTCTCTCCATGAAATAATATTCAAATAAACACAATAATGATCTAATATTAGGCTAGGTAAAATGATGGGGAAAATGCTTTTAACAAAATAAATGAATTTTCATGGATGTGTGGGACAAAAATGGAACAGCTGAAATCGGGAATTAAATCAGGACACAGGGTATTTCATGGGGCAATATAGGCAGGAAACTTAGCAAATAAACTAAATAGGGATGGGATGGATAGACTAGTGAGGAGCTGAAAAGGGCACAATAAATGGATCCTTTTCAAACAGAAGAAAAACACAGAGCATGAATGATTTCCCAAGGCAGAGCATATAAAATGAATTCTACCTTTCTATATTGAAAGCGTTTAAAAGGAAATTTTTATGAATGAGAGGTGAAACATAACAATTTACATATGAAACAAAGGAGAAAAAAAAATCTAAATCTCATACCACATGGATCCCACAAATAAGAGCTACATCTTTTATTAATCCTTGTCAAACTATACAATTGAGCATAAAAAATGTTCTTCCACACTTGAATTCTCAGACTCCAACCCCTCTCAAATTTTTCAATTACAATAAATAAGCTGAATTGTGGAACCATAGATATGTGAAAATAGGAGTTGTTCTAACAGCTGAAGAACAAAAAAATAAATATAGAAAACAAGAGCCAATAATATTTCCAAAAGGAAGAGTTGTGTTACATTATGCCACTCGAAATTTGCTGATAACTAATTTGGAGGCGAAACTTGTAGCGAAGATTCCTTTGAATCATTACTAAGGAAAAAATAGGCAATCCGATCCTATTTCTTTGCTGTTGTAGATATATCTATTTTATTTTAAGCTTTCTCTGCCTTTTTACTGTCGCTTTGCTTTCCGTTATTTGTTTTGAATAAACTAACTTTTTAACAGAAATACCTTCGAAATGAAACTTTGCCTTTAGTGAAGGGAGAATTTAATTTTAAATGGAAAAAGGGGAAGGGAAGGAGGTGGGACCCGCATAATCGCAATCGAAAGATCTTGGAGGAGACATAATATAAGATGGAGCAATTAACACATGGTATGCGATGGTAACATCGCAATCGGGATTGGAAGAGGAAGACATATGTGAAACATAATCAAAAGGCTCCGATGCGATTTGGGATTAGGCCTTTGTAACAAAGTTTGATTATGAAAAGAGGAAAGGCCTTTATATTATGCATGGGCAGAGCTTTATGTGGTGGGACCGGGCATTTTACATCGCAATCGCATCGGAGATGGGGAGTGGGTTAAAGCGTTAAATATAAAATATGTGATGTGATCGGAAGATCGAAGGAGGGGCTGTGATCAATCTCATCGGAGGGAGAGGTGTATATATAACAATGCCGATTGGGATGTTCCGATTGGTGGAGGACCATTGCATTGGATGATGAGATCAACGGTTGTGGAATGATTGAAGGGGATCCATCGGGGAATACGTATCGAAAGTCGCAATCGCATCGCAGTTTTGGGCGATGGGTCAATCGGAACGCGCGTATCAAATGTTACAATGCGATTGATCGGCACGATGGGATTGGGGGTGCGGTCAATCGGAGGAGGGAAGGTTGCGATTGATCGGATCAGGCACAAGATTTTGCAATTAATCGCATCAGAGTTTCGTGCGATTGGAGTAATTGGGGGGCACATTAATATTTGCGATGCGATTTAAAGGGGAAGGGAAGGTTTGCGATTGCGTCGAGGTTTTATGTAACATAAAGTTTTGAACTTTGATATAAGGTTGAAAGGCATGAAGGGGAAGTGGTTGCAACAGGATATTATAATGTAGGACTTAAACTTCATTATAAAGTTTAAGGGGTTATGGAAAGGGGAAGTGGTTTGGTATAATCACATTTGTATTTATAATGTGATTTTGATCATGCAACTATGTATTTTGGAAAAAGGGGGAGGAAATGAATTTAAAAAGAAAAATTTTAACCTTAATAAAACAAAGTTTAAGGGAAAAATGGGAAAAGGGGAGGTTTAGGGAATAGTGTAATTTTACTTCACTTAGGCATAAAATTCAATTTAGAAGTCAGTTTTGAGAGTGTAGTATACGTTGGAAACCTCTTTCTGGGCTCTTTCTGATGGGTCTACTTGGAAGATGACTTGGTGCTAACCATGTTGTGGAAATTTTCTATGAAGGCAGGGACATTGCTTTGTGGAGATAATAGCTTCTGAACTGTGACTTATTACATATGATGATATAAAATTACATAATGAATGATAATGAAGGAAAAATATCATGTTTTCACCTCAAAACATGGTTTTGAGGTGAAAATTACATCAAACTGAAAAATATCTCTCTGATCTTCCAGGTGCTGTGACTTTGAGCTTATTGGCTTCCTCATGACCTTGCTGACCATTATTAGGCATTTTGAGACCTGATTGATAAAACCCTAGACCTAATGCAACTAAAACCCTAAAATGACTCTTTGCGAACCAGGAGACCAAACATGGCTGTAAATGATTTTGATGAACATAAATAGGCCAGCAGGTACAAGACATGAGGGATATGAGTGACAAGACCCTTCCATCAGATGATCCATGCTCCTAATGGAATGCAGCTAACAGAACTGAATGAGACACCTAAAATGAAATGCAACAAGAGAAATTTGATCTCTGACGGAGGGATGAAGATACTGACTCTAACAGTTGTCATGGTATTCTTGCCTATGGTCCTACCTCATGGTCATGTTTTCCTGATTTCTCCATAACCTTAACAGATCCAAATGCCATAAAATATTTAATTCTCGGATTAAAAACACATGTTTATGATGATTTTGATGATGATTGTAAAGACATATCTATATGGTTGTCCTCAGTGGTCAAATTCTACAAAAAAACTACTCCTTCAGTAGTTAAACTAGTATCATCACAGTCTGAATTTACCACTTTAATTGCCCATGATTATGGTATGAATCTTATAGCTCCTCAGATGATTCCTAGAGCTAAACTAAAACCCCCTGTAGAATGGGGTATTAAGTGGGAATCAACCAGAAAACCTACCCGACCATCACCTATCACTTCCTCCACAATTTTCGCCTCCAGAGATGGGAATGTACATACCATCTTTTGAGATTCACGAGCTAAGCGTGGTGGACCTTCTATTAATATTTCTACTATTGTAAATACGACTCCTACATACACAGTTGATCCTATATTTTTAGATGCTATAAAAAATTTACTTCTGAGTCAAGTTGCCTCTTCCAGCAACCCCTTAGCTGTTGTATGTGACCATCCTCACTGTTCTAAAACCTTCTGTCAATTTTCCTCACAACCACCAATCCCACATGGCAATAATGAATAAGAAAGAAGAAGAATCAATATGATTACTTTTGTACCAGAAAAAAGTAAGTCTGAAGAAGGATATACAAAGACACGTCTCTTCAATATCCACAAAGAGATAATTATTCAGTCAACACAACAAAACAGTCATAAGGGTTTAGGATTCATTGATGGATCAGAGATTTCATCATACAGGAGAAATCCTAAGAATAAAGTTCCAAGAAACGTGGAAATCCCTTCAGACAGTGAAATCACTGCATTCCTGAAAATCTACAAAGGAATTAGTCCATATGATCCTGAAGATCAATGGAAGAAGAAAATGTTCAACTAGTACATTTTCACCCATAAATTTTAAAGTAGGTATGTTGAAGAGCTCAAACTGATACCTAAGGAAGAAAAGAAAAACTTCAATCGCCATAAGAGTGAGGAATGGAAAAGATCGATGGAATCCAACAATCAATGGATTTCCTTTTATGAGTGGTACTATCCTTCCTCCAATCAGATAAAAGAATCCTTAAGAAAAAATTTCTTAGATCAAGAAAGACAAAAAATAATTCTAAACATAGATAATTTTGTAGCAAAAAAGATGGAATAAAATTCTGTTATTATTCCATCTCCACTTGTAATTCCATAATTCCCTCCCAAGATATAGAGGATGCTATCCAAGCCTAACTTGCCCAGGGATTTGCAAGTCATAAGAAAAAAAGGAGAGAAACTAATAAAAGATATTTGCAGCTATTTGCAGATAAACATGATTAGGTCTGGTTCCCCTGCAAAGCACAAATGGGAACTCTTTGATGGACAGATCTATGAAACTAACAATGGTTTTCCGCCATGGAAAAACTTCTTCATCAGAATGAATGATGGGAAAATATTTAAACTATTCCCCATCCAGAAAGAGGACTCTACAAAATACTTTGTACTTGCCACAAACTGGACTAATCTTGCCCTTTCTAGTTTGGAAAAATACTTGATAAACAAGCATAAATCCATAGAAGAAATCAATAACATTCTAAAATATTTGATGAATAGGATGTTACAAAAATAGGATTATGCTTTGGTTTGTTTACATGAGAATGTCAAGACCTTAGCAGAAAAAGATAAACATATAGCTGAAAGTCTCGATAAACTCAAAATATCCATAGATAAGAAAATTGTTGATGCAACTATATTTCATGGAAAAGAAATTGTTAAAGTAAATTCCAGTCTTGAAATTATCAAGAAACAAGTCTTGAATGTTTCTAATTCCATTGATTCATTAAAGAAGAATCCTTCATCAGACTCTTACAAATCCACTACTTTCTTTAGTGAACCTTCTTCACAAATGCCTTATACTATCTCTACTTCAGTATCCAGTCTAATAAAACAACCTGTAGAAATTGAGTTTCCTAAGCCTGGAGCCTCTTAGCCTTGCAGTCTTTTTGCTACCCCGGGTTAATTTGGTCATTTGAAAGCAAAGCCCATGGCTTCCTCACAACCTAGTACTTCAACTAGTTCTTCTCTAACAGAATGGATTAAGATGAAAAAAGAAGAAGAGGAAAAAGCAAAAGATGAAGAGGCAGCAATGAAGAAATGGTATAATGAAGAAGATAAGGAAGATACAGGTCTACACAAATTAGAGGTAAATGATGAAGAACCTTCCTTAGAAAAACTTGAGGAGTATGTACATAATTTTTCTCCTCGAGACAAAATTCAGTTTAATATCCCTGAAGATAATACAGTCCATGCAACCACATCCAGATCTACATGGAATTCTACCTGGTCCCCTGCTCTAGATAGGAGAGATTTGATGAAATCTGAGTATCATAAGGATTGGTCTACATCTTGCACATATTCGTGGAACATAGATACCTGCACTGAGGCAGAAGTATTGTCAGTAATGCATTCTATGCTTGTTTTTTACCGAACATATTTGGATAATGATATTGGACCCATTAATTCTACCAGATGAATTATTGGTGGGTTTGAAGGATATTTAGATTCATGGTTAAAATCTAAAACCATAAAAGATCCCACATTGCTAACCACATGGGAAAATTCACAAGTTCTGAATGCAGATGGGAGCACATACATGGATTCATCGACATCACTCTGTGTAAACAATATGATTGGTTGTTTACTTTATGGCATCACTATAAATTTCATTCGTTTTCCACAGATTAACAATGATTTGACTACTATTACTCTAGTGGCTATGAAACTTCATAATATGCAGCATTTTGATGAATATTTTAATGAGTTATTGCATAATTTGTCTCCCGAACTCATTCTTGAACTAAAATGGAAGGAAATATTCATTTCATCATTACCATTATGGGTTTCACAAGAAATTGTCACCAAGTTGCCTGGAAAAATTGGTGACTACAAATTTGGGGTGATAAAACAAGCAGTGAAGGAAATAATTGTGGAACTCTGCTCACAAATGAAGATTGCTAGAGCAGCCACAAATCCAAAAAAGCCACATGGCTATCAACAATTTTGCAAACAATGGCATCTCTCTTCCCCTAAAAATTCAGAGGGGAGGGAGCGAAGTGCTTACAAGAAAAAAGAAGCACTCTTCAAAGAATTTTTCTGGAAAGAGAATCATCCACCAGAAGAAACCAAAGGACTACAAGAAGACACAGCTATACTCAAGAAATAAAGAAGTCAAATGTTACCATTGTAACAAGAAAGGACATATTTCTCCAAATTGTCCAAACGTAGAAAAACATAGAAGGAAAGAAAGACCAGAGAAAGGTAAGAAAAAATTCTTTTACAGAAACAAATCTGGTAAGGTAAATTATTTGAATTTGCTTGGTAGCTGTGAGGAGATCACTAGTGAAGAAGAATCAGATTATGTAAATAAATTCAATTCCGATTCTAACACTTCTGATTCTGAAGATGAATACTGCAATGATCCACATTGTGTAGAATGTTTCAAATATAATTGTGATTGTAGTGATCCAGATGTCTGCCAATGCCATTCCCTGAATATGATGAGGAAACCAGAACCAGACGAACAAACAAGAAATTTTTAACTCAAATGATGGCAACAATAGATCCTCATTAGAAAGAAATGTATAAATAATTGTTGCTTAACCAATTGAATTCAAAATCAGCAAAGCAGAATAATCCTAATAAAGGATATGTTCCACCAGTTTCTCTTTTTCAATAGAAGCTTTGACAAGGCAATTTAGGCAAGAAGACTTTGGCGAAGAACTTCCATAAACCTTTCCTAGCACTCATAAAGGAATAAAATAACTGAGAAAGACAGTAAAGGAGAACTGACGACTCTGTATTGAAAGTCATCAAGACTGTCAACTCAGAAAAATAAAATTTAAAGATGAACCAGGTCCAAGTTCAACCCAGCTTGTTTTTTCAGCTCAAACTCAGAATTATATTTATCATCAAAAACCTTTCAAAGGAGTGTAAATTCATGAACATCATCCTGATGAAGAAACAGAAGATGATCGAAGTGGTCTAGGATGCAATCAGATCAATGGCGATGTGATGTATTTCATTAAGCTCAAAGTAAGAATTGGTTCCAGATTTGAATATTGGAAAGTTCTTATGGATACTGGTTCTAGAATCAATATTTTAAATGATACAGTAGTATAATATCATCTTAGAAGACCTACAAACTATCCAAAAGTCACAACAACTAGTGGAGATATCAAAACTACTTCAGAAGTCTTAGTTGATATCATTCTTACAGAATCAGTTGGAATCAAATTTGTTTGTCCAATTGTCACAGGAATGGATTGTGCAATGTACTTGGGAACACCTTTCTTCAAAAACTTCCAAAAACATGGAGCAAATTTTGATCAAAAAATAAGGAGATTTGGCTATTTTCTAGAATTAGAAGGTCGGTATCAAAGAAACAGACAAGTGGAAAACTACTTTTTCAATCTTGGAAGGCCATTTTGAATGGAACATAATGCCTTTTGGATTGATAAATGCCCCTTAAGCCTTCCAGCACATCATGGATGAAAATTTTGAAGGTATGGAGGATTTTATTAAGAGATATGTTGATGAAATTTTAGTACATTCAGAGGATATTACTGCTCATATCAAGCATTTGAAATTATTCCTCCAAAGAGTAAAATAAAAAGGAATAGTTCTCTCTGAAACTAAGATCAAATTTTTCAGAACAATGATAGACTTTCTAGGATATAATATATATTTTGGCTCCTACCAAGTAATCCAGAGAAGTCTAGATTTTATTGACAATTTTCCTGGTGAAATTTTAGATAAAACCCAACTGCAGAGGTTTCTAGGAAGCCTCAATTATGTATCTAAATTTCTCCAGCATTGTACTCAAGAAAGGAAACTCTTGAACCAGAGACTACAGAGAGAACCTATCCCATGGAATGAGGAATGCACCAAAGCTGTCCAAAATATCAAAGAGAGAATTCGCAGAATTCAACCCTTGAGTCCAATTCAGGAGAATTGGAAAAAATTAATCATGACAGATGCCAATAATGTTGCATGGGGAGCTGTTATTTGTCAGGAGAATCCAGAAAAAAAGAAAGATCCACTAAAAATTTGCCAATATGCTTCTGGATTATGGTCCACAACTCAGATGAATTGGGCAAGCCTCAAGAAAGAAATCAGAGAAGTCTGCTTAGGAATTGAAAAATTCAAAGACTTTGTGATATATACAAAGTTTTTAGTAAAGACTGATTGTCAAGCATTGAAGTTTGCCATTCAAAAATGCAACTTTGATGATGCAGCAATGGTAAGATGGATGATGACACTCAGTCAATATAATTTTGAAATTGATTCCATCCCTTGTCATAAAAATTCTTTTGCTGATATGTTATTTAGAGAATTTTTGGAGAAAAATTCTATTCATTCCTTATCCTGCAACTTCATAAGAAGGAATGAAGATTATGTTGAGATAGAAACCACCCAGGGATGGGTCAGATACGAAAATATAAATATCAGTCTCCTGGAACATGATGAAGATTGGTATCCATTAAAGGAAATACGTTGGAGAGAGAGCATCCCCAATCTATGGACTTGGGAGAACCAAGAGGTTGAAAATGATTTGGCCATCTAAGAACTTGATTATTTGGTCTATATTGTAAAATTTTCTTATGAGATATATTATGAAGATGATAACAGAATCTGGAACTGCAGACTCACAATTAGACAGTTCAATAATCCTTTAAGAAGAACTTATTTTGATCCAGACAGACAAAGGTCTGCCTTTTTCCAAATGATGAATTTAGAAAATATCTCATCTAATTTCTTCTATCATCTACAATTTGATTTCAGCTATGAATATTGGCCAACAGAAAGGATGGATTAAGAATATCCTTTCCCAGAATGGTTTTTAAGCTGGTGGAAAATCTATGGACTCAGCGGTCTTCTCACAATGCCCTATCAGCTAACCTAATTAAATATTGATGGATTCTACGAGCTCGACATGCTTCAGACAAGGCTCTTGTATAAACGCCTCAAAGATCTTATCGAACTAGAAGATATTTCCTTTTTAAATTCAATAAGAAGATGTGGTCATACTCATTGGTTTGTCACTCAAGTAATCAATGCAAGACAGATTGTCCCAAGTAATGATGGAACACAAATGGAATATAATTATTTTCATCAACAATCAGATCCAGATACCAATCCTTTTGAATTGATCAGTTTTCTTCAACCTCCAGAAGATCATGAAGATAAGATTTGGGAATCTGAGAAGGAAGTGACAGTACAATAATTTTCTACCTATCTAATAGGTCATTTCTGACACAGCTACTATACTCATCCACAAATATCATTCTTCATACTGTAAGGTCTTTCTAACTGACAATGGTGTTAGACATTCCTTTCATGGGTTCTTCATAAAAGAATCTCCATCTTGTACACAAATGCACTTAGTACTTAGGCATGTCTAGGAATCTCTGTGTGGATGTCACTTCGGTGTTACCCGAAAGCATTGATTCCTGACATTTTAGTTTCTTTATGTCACATAATAACCAAAATAATTTTGATGTCTTTGCACGGGACCATCAAATACTTTTCGAATGATTTACTTCCTGTCAAAAATGACTAAAAATTTGATATCCTTGCACAGATGATCAATCTTTCGAATCTTTACTTTTAATTCAGGACAGATTTCACGGAGGCAATGATCTTGAGGGAAGTATATTTAATGAAGTTAAATGCCCATTAGAAGGCATTCGAGTTTGAGGTAAGATCTTAGAAGCCTACGGGTCAATGTGCGAGCATTGATGAGAACCTAAAGTGGTCGGATCTTGAGCGAGTCGAGCCTATATATTTGAGTCTGTAATTCTAAGTTTCCAAAGTCTGTCTAAGTGTTTGTAAAATCCAGTTGTTATTCAGTAATAAAATGGTATCAAAGCCAAGTTGCATTTCGTTTGAGCATATTTTTGGGAACATCTGAGTTTGTTTGAGTCTCGATAATGTCTGTTGCCTGTTAAGCTGAGGATGGCGTCACAGGCATTTGAAGACTAGGATATTAGATCTTCTTCCCAGGAGGAGCCATGAAACTTGCTCTGTTTGCAAGCATATTTGTGATATAACTGGTACACAGCGTTTTGAAGATTTCTGTCTTTACTCTGAAACTACATAATTTTTTTTAAAGCCTTCCGTTATATCTATATCTCTTCATGTTGTTATGGATCATTATCTGCATCTACTTCTCACCATGAATTTGGTGATAAGCCATTTGAAGAACTTTTAAAAGAACATGAAGAAGTAAATTCTGAGAAAATAAATTCAAATGTTACAGAGTCTGTAGTCCTTGAAAGATATGTTAATTTATTCTCAGAACCCGTTGCTTCTGGATCTTGGTCTGTTCCTAAAGTAGACCCAAAAAATGGTTATAAGAATTTAAGATTATTGGACTCTATTCAGTTCTGGAGATGTAAAGTTAAAGAGGAATTTCTAAAAAAAACCTCTAATAAAAATATCCTTCATTCTTTAAACATCATAAATCAAGCTGAGTTTGATGCTAATTGGAAAGCAGGGTATAATTTTTCCCATTTTGGCCATGTCCAAATTGGTATTCAGCCCCTACACAGGAAAGGACAGGATGTTTCATTTTTCTCTTGTGTTTTTGATAGAAGATGGAGATTATTTAAAAAATAACAACTAGATTTTAAAAACACTCAAATAGACTCTGGAGACTTAGAATTATAGACTCAAAGATATAGACTCGACTCGCTCAAGATCTGGCCACTTTAGGTTCTAATCAATTCTCGCACATTGACCCGCAGGCTTCTCAGATCTTACCTCAGACTCGAATGCCTTCTAATGGGCCTTCAACTTCCTTAAATATGTTTCCCTCAAGACCATTGCCTCCGTGAAATTTTTCATGACTTAAAAGTAAATATTTGAAAGACTGATCATCTTTGCAAGGATATCAAATTTTTAGTCATTTTTTAGAGAAAGTAAATCGTCTAAAAAGGAATTGATAGTCACGTGCAAGGGTATCAAAATACTTTGGTTATTATGTGACATAAAGAAAGTAAAATGTCAGGAATCATTGCTTTCAGGTAACATCGAAGTGACATCCATGCAGAGATTCCTAGATATGCCTAAGTACTAAGTGCATTTGTGTACAAGATGGAGATTCTTTTACGAAGAACCCATGAAAGAAACGTCTAACACCTTTGTCGTTTAGAAAGACCTTACAGTACAAAGAATGATATTTGTGGATGACTATAGTAGCTGTGTCCGAAATAAACTATTATATACGCAGAACAGTATTGTACTGTCACTTCCTTCTCAGATTCCCAAATCTTATCTTCATGATCTTCTGGAGGTTGAAGGAAACTGATCAATTCAAAAGGATTGGTGTCCGGATCTGATTGTTGATGAAAATAATTATATTCCATTTGTGTTCCATAATTACTTGGGACAAGCTATCTTGCACTAATTACTTGAGTGACGAACCAATGAGTATGACCACATCTTCTTATTGCATTTAAAAAAGAAATATCTTCTAGTTCGATAAGATCTTTGAGGCGTTTATACAAGACCCTTGTCTGAAGCATGCCGGGCTCGAAGAATCCATCAATATTTAATTGGGTTATCTGATGGGGCATTGTGAGAAGACCGCTGAGTCCATAGATTTTCCACCAGCTTAAAAACCATTCTAGGAAAGGATATTCTTGATCCATCCTTTCTGTTGGCCAATCTTCATATCTGAAATCAAATTGTAGATGATAGAAGAAATTAGATGAGATATTTTCTAAATTCATCATTTGGAAAAAGGCAGACCTTTGTCTGTCTGGATCATAATTAGTTCTTCTTAGAGGATTATTGAACTATCTAATTGTGAGTCTGCAGTTCCTAATTCTGTTATCATCTTCGTAATAGATCTCATAAGAAATGTTTCCAATATAGACCAAATAATCAAGTTCTTGGATGACTAAATCATTTTCAACCTCTTGGTCCTCCCAAGTCCAGAGATTGGGGATGCCCTCTCTCCAAAATATTTCCTTTAATGGATACAAATATTCATCATGGTCCAAAAGACTGATATTTATATTTTCATATCTGACCCATCCCTGGGTGGTTTCTCAACATAATCTTTATTCCTTCTTATGAAGTTGCAGGATAAGGAATGAATAGAATTTTTCTCCAAAAAATCTCTAGATAACATATCAGCAAAAGAATTTTTATGACCACGGATGAACTCGATTTCAAAATTATATTTACTGAGTGTCATCATCCATCTTACCATTGCTGCATCATCAAAGTTGCAGTTTTGAATGGAAAAATTCAATGCTTGACAATCAGTCTTTACTAAAAACTTTGTATAGATCACAAAGTCTTTGAATTTTTCAATTCCTAAGCAGACTGCTCTGAGTTCTTTCTTGAGGCTTGCCCAATTCATCTGAGTTGTGGACCATAATCCAGAAGCATATTGGAAAATTTCTAGTGGTTCTTTCTTTTTTCTGGATTCTCCTGACAAAGAACAACTCTCCATCCAACATTACTGGCATCTATCATGATTAATTTTTTCCAATTCTCCTGAATTGGACTCAAGGGTTGAATTCTGCGAATTCTCTCTTTGATATTCTGGACAGCTTTGGTGCATTCCTCATTCCATGGGATTGGTTCTTTCTGTAGTCTTTGGTTCAAGAGTTTCCTTTCTTGAGCACAATGCTGGAGAAATTTAGATACATAATTGAGGCTTCCTAGAAACCTCTGCAGTTGGGTTTTATCTAAAATTTCATCAGGAAAATTGTCAATAAAATCTAGACTTCCCTGGATTACTTGGTAGGAGCCAAACTGTATATTATATCCCAGAAATTCTATCATTGTTCTGAATAATTTCATCTTAGTTTCAGAGAGAACTATTCCTTTTTCTTTTACTCTTTGGAGGAATAATTTCAAATGCTTGATATGAGCAAGAATATCCTCTGAATGTACTAAAATATCATCAATATATTTCTTAAGAAAATCCTCCATACCTTCAAAAGTTTCATCCATGATGTGCTGGAAGGTTGAAAGGGCATTTATTAACCCAAAATGCATTATGTTCCATTCAAAATGGGCTTCCAGGACTGAAAAAGCAGTTTTCCACTTGTATGTTTCTTTGATACCCACCTGCCAAAATCCTTACTTCAAATCAAAATTACAAAAAAAAATTGATTTAGAAATCTGTGTCAGGATAGTAGATGGCTTTTGGAGAGGATAGGCATCATAGTCGAGTAAATTATTCAGAGGCTTATAATTTACTACTAGCCTAAGTTTTCCTCTAGCTATCTTTGCATGCTTGTTAACATAAAATGCAAAACAAGCTATTGGGCTCTTACTTTTCCTTATCAATCCTTTTTGTAAGAGATCCTTGATATCCTTTTTACAGAGAATCATCTGATCCTGATTCATAGGAATAGCCTTTGATCTTCTGAGTTTTCCATTAAAATCACTTTTCATTGGTAGTTCAACTTCTTGCTTATGTATATGCTAGAAGGCATTAGGATCCTTCGAGCAACATTCCAAGAATTTATTCTTGAGATTAGCTATTTCTTTGTCAAATTTCCCTTGTTCAATGTTTTCATCAATTCTAAGGATTTATTTCTTTTTCTCCATTTTCGATAACAAATTTTCTAATCTTTCAATCATTTTTATCCTGTTAGGATAAATTGAATTTATGAAAGGGAAAAACAATTATTTACCTTCTAATTCTAGAAAATAGCCAAATCTCCTTGTTTGTTGATCAAACTTTTCTACATGTTTTTGGAAGTTTTGGAAAAAAGGTGTTCCCAAGTACATTGCACAATCCATTCCTATGACAATTTCACAAACAACTTTGATTCCAACTGATTCTGTAAGAAAGATATCAACTGAGACTTGTGAAGTAGTTTTGATATCTCCACTGGTTGTTGTGAATTTTGGACAGTTTGTAGGTCTTCTGAGATGAGATTCTACTACTGTATCATTTACAATATTGACTCTGGAACCAGTATCCATAAGAACTTTCCAATATTCAAATTTGGAACCAATTCTTACTTTGAGCTTAATGAAATACATCACATCGCCATTGATCTGATTGCGTCCTAGACTATTTCGATCATATTTTGTTTCTTCATCAGGATGATGTTCATGAATTTCCACTCCTTTGAAAGGTTTCTGATGATAAATATAATTCTGAGTTTGAGCTGAGAAAATAGGTTGGGTTGAACTTGGACCTGGTTCATCTTCAACTTTTATTTTTCTGAGTTGACAGTCCTGATGATTTTCAATATAGAGTCTTCGGTTCTCTTTTACTATAGTTCTCAGTTGTTTTATTTCTTTATGAATGCTAGGCAAGGTTTGTGGAAGTTCTTAGCCAAAGTTTTCTTGCCTAAATTGCCTTGTCAAAGCTTATATTGAAAAAGAGAAACTGGTGGCACATATCCTTTATTAGGATTATTCTTCTTTGCTAATTTTAAATTCAATTGGTTAAGCAACAATTATTTATACATTTCTTTCAACTAAGGATCTATTGTTTCCATCATTTGAGTAAACAAATTTCTTGTTTGTTCATCTCGTTTTGGTTTCCTCATCATATTCAGGGAATGGCATTGGCAGACATCTAGATCACTACAATCACAATTATATTTAAAACATTCTACACAATGTGGATCATTGCAGTATTCATCTTCAAAATCAGAAGTGCTAGAATCGGAATTGAATTTATTTACATAATATGATTCTTCTTCACTAGTGATCTCCTCACAACTATCAGGCAAATTCAAATAATTGACCTTACCATATTTGTTTCTATAAAGGACTTTTTTCTTACCTTTCTCTGGTCTTTATTTTTTTCTGTCTTTTTCTAAGTCTGGAAAATTTGGAGAAATATGTCGTTTCTTGTTACAATGGTAACATTTGACTTCTTTCTTTCTTGAGTATAGTTGTGTCTTCTTGTAGTCCTTTGGTTTCTTTTGGTGGATGATTCTCTTTCTAGAAAAATTCTTTGAAGAGTGCTTATTTTTCTTGTAAGAATTTCTCTCCCTCCCCCCTGAATTTTTAGGGGCAGAGAGATGCCATTGTTTGCATAATTTTTGATAGCCATGTGGCTCTTTTGGACTTGTGGCTGCTCTAGAAATCTTCATTTGTCAGCAAAGTTCCACAATTATTTCCTTCACTGCTTGTCATATCACCCCAAATTTGTAGTCACCAATTTTTCCAAGCAACTTGGTGACTATTTCATGTGAAACCCATAATGGTAATGATGAAATGAATATTTCCTTCCATTTTGGTTCAAGAATGAGTTCAGGACACAAAGTATGCAATCTATGTAATAAATAATTAAAATATTCATCAAAATGCTGCATATTATGAAGTTTCATAGCCACTAGAGTAATAACTGTCAAATCATTGTTAATCTGTGGAAAACCAATGAAATTTACAGTGATGCCATAAAGTAAACAACCAATCATATTGTTTACAGGGAGTGATGTCGATGGATCCATGTATGTGCTCCCATCTGCATTCAAATCTTGTGAATTTTCCCATGTGGTTAAAAATGTGGGATCTTTTATGGTTTCAGCTTTTAACCATGAATCTAAATATCCTTCAAACGCACCAATAATTCTTCTGGTAGAATTAATGGGTCCAATATCATCAGCCAAATATGTGCGGTAACAAACAAGCATGGAATGCATTACTGACGATACTTCTGCCTCAGTGCAGTTATCTATGTTCCATGAATATGTGGAAGATGCAAACCAATCCTTATGATACTCAGATTTCATCAAATCTCTCCTATCTAGAGCAGGGGACTAGGTAGAATTCCATGTAGATCTGGATGTGGTTGCGTGGACTGTATTATCTTCAGGGATATTAAATTGAATTTCGTCTTGAGGAGAAAATTCTGTACATACTCCTAAAGTTTTTCTAAGGAAGGTTCTTCATCATTTATCTCTAATTTTTGTAGACCTGTATCTTCCTTATCGTCTTCAGCATACCATTTCTTCGTTGCTGCCTCTTCTTCTTTTGCTTTTTCCTCTTCTTCTTTCTTCATCTTAATCCATTATGTTAGAGAAGAGATAGTTGAAGTACTAGGTTGTGAGGAAGCCATGGGGTTTTCTTTCAGATGACCAAAGTAACTTGGGGTAGCAAAAACACTGTAAGGGTAAGAGGCTCTGGGCTTAGGAAACTCAATTTATATAGGTTGTCTTATTAGACTGGATACTGAAGCAGAGATAGTACATGGAATTTGCGAAGAAGGTTCACTAAACAAAGTAGTGGATTTGTAAGAGTCTGATGAAGGTTTGTTTTTTAATGAATCAATGCAATTAGAAACATTCAAGACTTGTTTCTTGATAATGTCAAGACTCGAATTTACTTTAACAATTTATTTTCCATGAACTATAGCTGCATCAACAATTTTCTTATCCATGGATATTTTGAGTTTATCCAGACTTTCAGCTAGATTTTTATCATTTTCCGCTAAGGTCTTGACATTCTCATGTAAACAAACCGGAGCATAATCCTCTTTTTGTAACATCCTATCCATCAAATATTTCAGAAAGTTATTCATTCCTTCTATGGATTTATGTTGGTTTCTCAAGTATTTCTCCAAACTGGAAAGGGTAAGATTAGTCTAGTTTGTGGCAAGTACAGAGTCTTTTGTAGAGTCCTCTATCTGGATGGGGAAGAGTTTAAATATTTTCCCATCATTCTTTCTGATGACGAATTTTTTCCATGGTGGAAAACCATTGTTAGTTTCATAGATCTGTCCATCAAAGAGTTCCCATTTGTGCTTTGCAGGGGAACCAGATCTAATCATGTTTATCTGCAAACAGCTACAGATATATTGTATTAGTTTCTCTCCTTTTGTTCTTATGAATTGAAAATTCCTGGGAAATTTAGGCTTGGATAGCATCCTCTGTATCTTGGGAGAGAATTCTGGAATTACAAGTGGAGATGGAATAATAACAGAATTTGATTCCATCTTTTCTGCTACAAAATTATTTATGTTTAGAATCCTTTTTTTTCTTGCTTGATTTAAGAAATTTTTTCTTAAGGATTCTTCTATCTAATTGGAGGAAGGATAGTACCACTCATAAAATGAAATACATTGATTGTTGGATTCCATCCATCTTTTCCATTCCTCACTCTTCTGGTTGTTGAAGTTTTTATTTTCTTCCTTAGGTATCAGTTTGAGCTCTTCAACATACCTACTTTCAGATTTATGGGTGAAAATGTCCCAGTTGAACATTTTCTTCTTCCATTGATCTTCGGGATCATATGGACTAATTCCTTTGTAGATTTTCAAGAATGCAGTGATTTCACTGTTTGAAGGGATTTCCACATTTCTTGGAACTTTATTCTTAGGATTTTTCCTGTATGGTGGAATATTTGATCCATCAATGAATCCTAAACCCTTATGACTATTCTGTTGTGTTAACTGAATAATTATCTCTTCGTGGATATTGAAGAGAGGTGTCTTTGTATATCCTTCTTCAGACTTACTTTTGTCTGGTACAAAAGTAATCATATTGATTCTTCTTTTGTCTTCTTCATTATTGTGATGTGGGATTGGTGGTTGTGAAGAAAATTGACAAAAGGTTTTATAGAAGTGAGGATGGTCACATACAACAGCCAAGGGGTTGCTGGAAGAGGCAACTTGACTCAGAACTAAATTTTTTACAACATCTAAAAATAGAGGATCAACTGAGTATGTAGGAGTAGTATTTAGAGAAGTATAAATATTAACAGAAGGTCCACCACACTCAGCTCGTGACTTTGGAATGATGGTATGTACATTCCCATCTCTGGAGGTGAAAATTGTGGAGGAAGTGACAAGTGATGGTCGGGTAGGCTTTCTGATTAATTCCCACCTAGTAACCCATTCTGCAAGGGGTTTTAGTTCAGCTCTAGGAATCATCTGAGGAGCTATAATATTCATACCATAATCATGGGTAATTAAAGTGGTAAATTCAGACTGCGATGATACTGATTTAACTACTGAAGGAGTATTTTTTTTGTAGAATTTTACCACTGAGGACCACCATATAGCTATGTTTTTACTATCATCATCAAAATCATCAAAACCATGTGTTTCTAATCTGAGCATCAAATAATTTATGGCATTCGAATCTGTTAAGGCTATGGAAAATCAGGAAAACATGACCATGAGGCAGGACCATAGGCAAGAGTACCTTGACAACCACCAATGAGAGCTTTTGGAAATACTCTCCATCTGCTATAAAAAACACAAGAGAAAAAGGCAACATCCTATCCTTTCCTATGTAGGGGTTGAATACCAATTTGGACATGGCCAAAATGGGAAAAATTGTACCCTACTTTTCAAGCAGAATCAAAGCCAACTTGATTTATGATGTTTAAAGAATGAAGGATATTGTTATTAGAGGTTGTTTGTAGAACTTCCTCTTTAACTTTATATCTCCAGAACTTGATAGAGTCCAGTAATCCTAAATTCTTATAAATAATTTTTGGGTCTACTTTAGGAAGACACCAATATCCAGAAGCAACGGGTTCTGAGAATAAATTAACAGATATTTCAAGGACTACAGACTCTATAAAATTTGAATTTCTTTTCTCAGAATTTACTTCTTCATGTTATTTTAAAAGTTCTTCAAATGACTTATCACCAAATTCATGGAGAGAACTAGATGTAGATAATGAATTCATAATAGCATGAAGAGATATAGATATAGTGGAAGGCTTTAAATAAACTTATGCAATTTCAAAGTAAAGACAAAAATCTTCAAAATGTTGTGTACTAGTTATATCACAAATATGATCGCAAACAGAGCAGGTTTCGTGGCTCTTCCTGGGAAGAAGTTCTAATCTCCTAGTCTTCAAACGTCTTTGATGCCATCCTCAGCTTAACAGGAAATAGAAATTATCGAGACTCAAACAAACTCAGATTTTCCCAAAAACATGCTCAAAGGAAATACAACTTGGCTCTGATACCATTTTATTACTGAATAACAACTAGATTTTACAAACACTCAGACAGACTCTAGAGGCTTAGACTTACAGACTCAAAGATATAGACTCGTCTCGCTCAAGATCCGACCACTTTAGGTTTTGATCAATGCTCGCACATTGACCCGCAGGCTTCTCAGATCTTACCTCAGACTCGAATGCCTTCTAATGGGCTTTCAAATTCCTTAAATAGATTTCCCTCAGCAAAGCTATAGATATTGCACAATCCTTAACATAATAAAATAGAGTCCACATATCCTTTAGTGTAGATAAAGTATAACAGAAATAGATCCATATTTGAAAATGAAATTAATTAAGAAAGTATATCATTAATCAAGGTAACTATAACAAATATATTTGAACAATTCTTAATAAGCAACATAAGCAATGTGATCTTAACAGAAAATAAACAATAAAAAACTCAGATTCATAACACATTAAGCTAGCGAAATATGCCATTTATATTAGCTTCAAATCGATTCAATACATCATATTTTCAATACATCCACTTTCCCTTACAAAACCCTTCCTCACACATAACCAACGGAGTCCGCACACATCCAAGACTAGGTCTTTATGCACACAACCAACAGAAGCCTTTCAACCCAACCTAGACAAACCCTTACAATGTATTACAGACACATATAGATCACAATATCATGAAATTACTTATAATTTCTTTTCTTAGACTCAATATATATATTTATATTCTCTTAGCACGTAGATTCTATGGTCTCAAACCATGGTTTGAGGCCCACAATCTACCCTTAAACCCATTTACATCAAAATTAGGGACTTTGAGCCACCCTAAATCCCCTTAACTCAATTGTGCAATGCACACATACAAACTTATACAAAAATACATAAAAAATTGTGCCTCAGGGGACCCCGCTCCAACAGGCCCCCCACAGCAACATGTGACTCATCTCGAGTCACTAAGGCACCTGCTCCTTGATCTTGGCGTGAAGCGTGCTGACAGAATTTTTGAGAGGGATAAATAGCTCTAAACTTTTCACTATGGTGCCCTACGCTTGCTGAAATATTTTTTCTGTAGTAGGCCCTTCTCTGTCCATCTCTATGCTACGCTGAGTTTGTTGGATTGTCTTCAGAGTGTTATCTAGTGTTTACGATAGTTGAGGCATTTTTTCTGCCCATATTTTCATGCGCACTTCCAATAGTTGTTCCTTCCGGCGTAATTCTTCAATTTCTATTTGGATTGTTCTGCACTCCTGGAGAGAGAGTGAGGCACTAAGAAAGAACCAACGTGGGCACCACTGTCCTTATTTCCTCGAACTTTTTCTCCTTCTGGTGGAGTGCGTCATGCAACTGGTGAACTACTAGATCATTTTGGACTGAGGTCCAAACACTCATTTCTTCGTCTAGTAGATTGGCACATTGGGTGACCACAACAACAATACTATCTCAGGCTTATTTTTCTTTAACTACTCATTGCGTGCGAACCCCTGGTGCAATCTTCAACTAGAACTTGGTCTGTAAATCGAAAATCTGCTTCTCATATTCTGTTCTGACAGTTTTTACCTTAGCATGCACTTCTTTCACCGTGGAAGCCAATCCTTATAACTTATCTTAGGGCACAGTTGTGGCCAGGACAACTGGATTTTCTTGGCATAATTGGTGAATTTTTTCCTACAGTGCAACATTTTGGGCTTCTGCCTCTCAGAAATATGCTTCTACTTTTTGCTGATGTTGATGTGCTTTCTCGACGTGGTGTTGGGCTTCCATAGTATGTGTGTGCATGGTAGCCTCTCTGTATTTAAGCTCTTCCATGATCATGGATTGCATTAAGTGTAAATTTCCTACATGTAACAGAGAAATTTTAGCATGTATATTACATGTTCCTCTAAATTGGAGACGCCATCTGGCATCCATATGAATAACTGGCCTAGGGATTTGGATGAAGCGACCATCCCCAAAGGTCTGTAAAACAAAATCTAACGATTGCACGCTCATGACTTGAGTGTTGTTCTAGCTCACCTGAGCTACACTTGCTTGAATCGTGCTTGCCTATAACTTCAACTCCTACAGTCCCACTTGTGTTAGTTCTAGCACGAACTTGTATTGAACCTCCATATCAGTCCAACAATCCTCAATTGTAGACGTGACTGTGTTTTCTATTTCATGTAGGTCATCCTCTGTCAGCGTCAAGACCTCTTGCCCTACCTCTTTGGAACCTTTCCTCTTCTTCTGCAATCCTCCAGTGGCGTGAGAGCCACGCTTAGTTCCCTTAGATATTTCAGCTTCCCCTATCTCCTTTAGTGCAAATCCATTCTTCTCGGGCATGGTTTTTGTTTCAATAGTTTCGCAAGTGGTCGTTGGGGTTTCTTATTTTTCTATGACATTCTATGTCACTTTCTCAACCACTTTCTTTTTCAACTTCATGGTCTACATGTCAATGCATATCTATTTTGGTGTGATTGGTGTCAATGAGGCTAACAGCCATTCTGTTGTGACTCTTAGTAAATCATCTTTAGTGACTAGGTATGGTAGCTCATGCCATACTCCTTCTACAACGCCCTTTGTGGGGATATGTATATTGTGAAAGGTATATTTAAAGTCTGGTACCATCTTATACTGGTCATACAATGTGGGTGAATGTCGTGGCTTTGATTGTATCGCTTGATTCAAGGTAGAATCACATAGAACCAAAAAAATCTTGTTTTCTTTGGCGTGCACTGGGTCTGAGGAGTTCCACAAGGTCGCGTAGCACACATATTTGCACGTATTTGGCTCAATTTCTAGAAACTAAGTGTATTCCAGGGTTATCCACCCAATCAACACAATCAATAATAAAACCTAAGCATACTCGAAATTCATGCCTTCCTCCTGAGCCTCGTGCACATTCTCTAAAAATTATTTGCACAGGTAACTAGACCAATTATAAATCATGCCTTTTTCACACCAACTAGTGAGCACAATGACGTGTGTGGGCACCTCCTTGGGTTTGCACTTAAGCATCATTTTGCAGGCCAAGATGATTGTACCAAAGTGCACTACTGGGTCATTAATTTCATCAACAAAAAACCCCTAACTCTTCCTTGTGACGTTATACTTCTTTTTAATTTGATCTGTCATGGATTTCTCCTATGCCTTACCACCGAAATCAGTAATAGGGTTTTCTCCTTAAGCATGTAGACCTCTGATTCTGTGGATTAAATCAGCGTTAATGTGGATGTGCTCTCCCAACCAGAGCGCATCATCATATACTAAAGCCAACAACTGTATGAGAGAAATATCATTTCTGGGGATGCGCCTAAAATGAGGGATTTGTAGAAAATTGAGCAGGCCTACCTTGTGCAGGTCTAGAACCCTTTTTTTTGGCTCGAGGTGCACCATGCCTCCTTCATAAGTGATGTAATCGAAGTATAGCTCTGGCAGAAGATCGGGGAATTTCTCGGCATTAGCAATATCCCATTAATCAAATTTGATTTGTGGAATCTTAGCAAACATATCCCCTTCCATCAGGATATTATCAGGAATTAGGGCTATTTGAATACCCAGGAATACCGTAGCCTAACCCTGATCGTCACAACATGTCCTCGAACCCTCGATCCAATCCAGACATAGACACAAAAAATGCAGTGGAAATTAAGGAGCTCAAAGCACAAAAATCACTCAGAAAGAAAAGGGAACTATTGTGACCCCATAGGTCACATTTATACTTGTGACACATCTTCAATGACTCCTTGTGCATTAATGACACTCTATTTCTGATAGAACGGTCCCAAATAAGGTAGAATCCAATTATTAAATGCATCCTAGATGCTCCCAAAAATGGTAATAAATCTGTCTTTTCCAGTTTTTTTATTCCAGCAACTACTTTTTGATACCTCTGTGACCCAGTCAACCTCCTTACGTAGCTACCATGTGCACGTCACACCTTACTGCGCATATATTCCAGATCTAAAGATAACCATCTATATACCCCCCTGGTGCACAGGCTTATTGACCAGGTATTTCAAAGCATATCGAGTGGTGTCTATCACACCCCTTAACAACTTCAAACTTCGCTGACATTCATCATCCCAATAGAATGTCACTCCTCTTCTGAGTAATCTAGTCATAGGCCCGATTATCAAATCCTAATTTGGAATGCACTTCCTGTAATATCCAACAAGACTCATCATGGAACATACTTTTATGACATTCATAAGCGAGGGGATCGAGGCTCCAACGACCGTGTGTGATTCCCTAGATTTCGCAAGTGCCAATTGCCTACAAGTCACAATCTCCATTATCGACACATTAATAATTTCTAGAATAAAAGCTTGGTAAATAGTATCAAATCAACTTTCAAAGCTAAATGTAAGAATAAAATTCTTTGTTAGAGTAGACAATTCACTGGTGCCTCTGTGCAGCTCTGTTTCCAAGTACCATTCAATAGGCATGTTTCCCAATGTGTGATTAAGTGGATGGACCCATTCAGCTCTTAGTTCTACACCCCATACCTGATTCCACCTAGCCAAATATCTTTGTGCATCTTATTTTCTAAAGTACACATCTTCCATTTCAATAACTAGACATTCAAACAACAACCTCATCATACACACACATTCCTCCCAGTTGCTCATATTCTCCTTATGATTTTCCCACCATCTTGCTGGAGTAGTGCGAAAGCCAAGATCTAAAGCATGGAACCTTTGTCCTTCAGCCATGGTCATTTCAATATCTCCTATAAACATGTTTACATCAGTTAAGCCATCATAGTGTCGCAAATCATGTACCTCAAATGCTATACAGTGAAAATATCGGGTCACGCAATTACAGCATAGCGTAGACACCTCATGCAATCTGTTCTGCCAATTTTATAGTTCTTCATCAAAATCTGAAAAGTAAGAGATATCCTTCTCCCACCTAAGATTCCCATTGGTTGTTGAATTAATATAATCTTCCCCATTCAATGTTAGCTTATATATTTGATCGATCTCATCCTCAGCGTGCACTAGTTCAGTATACCTTTTTCAATTTGCAGGATCTAGAGGAATGATTACCCTGACTCTGTTGCCTTCAAATTCCATCCTCATTTTCTTCAGATTGATAACACCATCCATATTAATGGCCCAATCCACTCTCAACAGTGTAGGATAGGGATCAGTATTATCTACAATTTGGATGACCTAAAAGTCTGCCATCACCTTAACACCCTTTATACTGACCACAACTTGTGACAACTTCCCTAAAGGAATGATCTTCTACTAATTGGCCATGCACAGTTGAATGGTAGACCACTCCAAATTTGGCTCTCCCATGTGCTTCCATGTCTGCTTAGGTAGAACATTAGCATCCAGTCCCAAATCTAGAATAACTTGGTCCATTTCATAAGCACCAGTCTGTGCGTTCATACACATCTCCCTACTCGTTTTCTTCTTCTTGTTGTATATTTTGTTGACCGCTAATTGTTCTAGCATGGGTTTTTCCTTCTTTGCGCAATTATCTATTAATGGCCCCATATTTTATATAGCCTACCTATTGCGCAGCAAATTTATACCTAATTGTATAAATGGTTTAATCTCCTCATATCCTCCTACTTCCTTCATTGTTCTACAGGATGTGGGCAAGTTTCCTTCTGCAAATTCTTTCTACACTTCAATAAAGCTCTCTTTTGCACGTTGAAGATTAAAACCTTCATTTTTTTCTTGTTCTTTATAGATCCATACATCACTGGTTTGTTTATTTCCTTTATCTTCATTGGTGGCTACGCCACTCCTAGTAATGACATTCATACTAGGATCTTCTTCATGCGTTTCAGCGCGAACCATTTGAAGATTTTATGTTGAAGTCTTCGTCATATTTTTCTGCATTTTAGTAATCAAGATAGTAAAACCTTCTATGACATGATCAAATTGTATATAGTACTTTTAGGCCTGTCATTTTGGATTCATACAGTCGCACGCATAATGGCCAACATCTCCACAATTATAAAAAATGACTTGTCTTTTTCCTCGGCTAGTTAATCCACCTCCTCAGCCTCTTCCTCTTCCTTTGAATCCTCTGCACCTAGAAGGGGATGTTGATGATGTAGGATCAGCCTACATTCTATTTATTTATGATTTATCTAACATCATATCAAAATTGCGACAACGATGATCATCATGCCCTAATGACGAACAAAATTTGTAAAACAATTGCTTCCAGTCATGTTGATACTTTCCTATCATGGGGCAAGAAACAATGTCATGTAATCCAACAATTTGACAGATAGTGCACTACATAGGATCCTTCAATGGAATAGGACCTCCAACATTCAGATAATTGTTAAAGATAGGACATTGATCTTTATGGTGCCCAGAATCTTTACATTTTATACACCACACCTTTGTGCATACCTCCTTTCTCTTTTCCTTGCACGGACTTTGAATTTCTAGATGCATGGCTTCCAACTGATTTTGGATCTATTGAGTTCCCAGCACAATAGGTTTTGGGGTAGCTTCTAACTTCATTGCAACCTCCACAGCCTCATCTTGTGTGGCCATCTCTTGCTAACCTAAGGGCTCATGTAGATGTGGGAGAAACATGGCATTGAAACTATTGAACCTTTGTTTTATCATCCTTTTTCCCTTCTTAATGCTACTTTTAGCTCCTGTTTTGTCACCTTTATACTATATTCTGTCATCCATGTGCCTCAAAACATGTCAATTCCCTAACTTGAAAAAATGCATTACAAATAATGTTGTTTCCACTATTTTGTGGTTAAAATTAGGTTCTTAAGTTGTATGCTTATTTTTTTAACTAATATTTATGGCTGATAATTGTGAAGTGTGCATCAATAGGACCTATCTAGCTAAGGAGAAGCACCATTTTGACACTAAGACATGGTTTAGAAAATATGTACCTAAGGAGGACTAAGCCAGGAACTATACTTAAGAGCTGGTCAATGCTTTCACTTCGGTTGCATCGAAATTTTTTTCAAACTTGAGGATCTGTACCTAACTGCTAGGTACCCGATTCGCACTCAAGTGCTCAACATTCTAGTAGCCCTCCATGATTCTGACGAGGATAATCTAGCTGGCCATTCTCTAGAATTGGGCTCTGATCGATGATTATTATGAAGAAAACTTCTTGATTAGTGTACAGTTACTCTATGCCAGGGATAGGAATAGTTATAGTTCGGTTATCCTATGTAGAGTGATAATGCTATTGTAAACGTATCACAAGATCTCAACATCGAGTTTAGTTTCAAAGTTTGTTATGAAAATACTTCATTACTATTTTTTGTATGTTAATTCTGCCTATAAAGGCTCATGCAATATCATGAAGTAAGTAAATCTGAGAGATTGTAAAGACTCTGTTACTTCATAATCAAATCTCTATTTGGCAACTCATTATGGTGTTTTATTGATTCGGTTTAGAATTAGTGTGAACTTATTCAGTCATTGAATATAATTCGTTAAGGTTTATTTATTTCATGTAAGCTTCCAAGTGAACTCCGGGTGTGGAAAGGGCCCACCACAGTCGGATCCAGCTTCTTGTAACTATATGCATAGTTATAATCTCTCTGTGTGTTTCTATTTCATCAATGTGTTTCTATTTAAGATTTATTCCTGAACAATTAATTTGGGTTTCATTTCACTTGCCGGTCAAACTCAATTAGATTACTATGTGTTGATGTTTTTTGATGCTAGTTAGATGAAAAAATGTTGTTTTCGAAGTTCACTTGAACAACCAAGTTTATAACGCCCAAGAATTTCACATCAATTGGTCTCAAGGATTGCATGCAAGCCACTGTTTGTGTGCGTTTAACCTTTATAGAGTGTCATTATTCTTCCTTGTGTTTAGCACTGTAAGCATTCATTTATATATGCAAAGTATTCATATTGGTGTCCTTGTCTATTGAATGCATTGCATTTCAATCATATTTTAAATAGAGCAAAATACTCTATGTGCCTGCTCGAGTTAGAGGATGAGACTGAACGAGTTATCATATAAACATGAACCTCTCTATGCATTGGTAAACATAAGTAGAAATAGAGCATGGTCTAAATCTATATTACCTTGGTATTTCATCATATTTATTCGGTGAATTCATAGCTTCAGTAACATAATAGAGTTATGTTATTGAAACTATATAATAGAATCTTACGTTTCAAGTGTGAGGATTAAATAGAAGTTTTTAATTTGCATAGTGTGATTCCAGTTTCATTGATCAATTCCATTACAGTGTGCTTTCGATTCCTTTTGTCATCAATGAGATATTCTGAGTTAATGAGAACATTGTGAGTACTGTAGATACTATAGTTTTATTAAGTTCCTATATAATCTCAATTATTTTGATTTATAGTCTCTGCAATTCAAGGTTTGAGTATCTTTTAAATTAGGACTCTGGAGCTTAGATAGATTAGACAATTGCCATTTAATTGAAATAGTTAAGGAGTGTTTCCCAGTGTGAATTTCATATCTTCATTAGCAGTGTGAATAATGTGGTTGAAATATAAGTTTCCAATTTCAAGGTAATTTTCATTGGAACGAGTGGATACATGTAGCTTGTTTTTCAAAATAAAGATTTTACTAAAGTGTGTGTAGGATTTGTTGGATTTTGAAAAAATGAATAATGCAACTAGCAGTGTGACTTGTTTTCATTAGAAAAGTAGAGTGTGTATTTTCCCATATTTTAATTAGAATGCTTGAGCTTAGTCTTTAAAAGAGTGAAGAAATTAATTCATTTTGAATGAAAATTGAAACAGTAGCATAGTTTTTTATTACATTCTTTTCCCGTGTGTTCTAAAATCATTCACATTTGTTTTTGGTTTTCATTTCTGAAAATAGAGTTAGGGTTTGATTGAATTATACAAAGTTTTATAATTGAGGTTTCTTCTAATATTGTCAAAAATATAAAATGATGTGTGTGTAGATTAGTTAAATTTGATAAATCAAAGGTTTCTAATTCTAGTTGACTGAATGTGTGAAGTAGAGTATTCAGATTATCCCTTAGCATAATCATATTTTATCTATTATCAACACATTGGAATTAGTATGAAGTGTCTCTTGTTCTAGGGTTTGAATCTAAGTACAACTTTTGAATGTGAGATTGATTTCTTAGTTCTAAGATTGAGTTGAAATTACATGTATATTATGTCTTTTAATTCTTCCAGAGTGTAGATTGTAGAAGCAAGAAATTAGGGTTTGTATTTCGAATGTAATTTTGAATTACTAAGTTGATGTGTGGATTTTGCTTAATTAGGAATTTTCTTTCATACTTGGGTGAGGTAGAATCTATAGTAAAATAATTAAGCTTCCATTTAAGTACAGATTTCAGTTGAAGAGAAGAATAGGTTAAGTTCATAAGGATTTCAAGTTTATAAGTTGAATTTGATTATTGATTTTGCTAATGTTAGTGAGATGGCTTGATTTATTTCTGAAAGTTGTTTGTTCATAAGCATTCATGTGTTTCATTACTTAGCTGATCATAATAAGGAGACATTAAAACTCTGACTTAGAAACAGAATCAATAAAGTGTAGTGCAGCTCATGTTTAAGAGTTTGGATTGAAATATAAGTATTGGAGGATTAATCTAGCAATTATTTCTCCCAACATTTTTGGATCTGTTGGTGGGGAATTTTAATTTATGATTCAGGTAATTATCACTATCTGAGTTTTAGGGATATTGCAAGGCTATCAGAGGATAGAGAGAGTTCGGTAAGATGTGATTTAAGAGCCATGCATCCACTTTTATGGGGTTGCTCTAAATTCTGATCGATTACTGCTTGTTAATAAACTTTATCTTCCATTTCCTTATGCGTAGAAGTATCAGTAGACCTAGGGATAATAGAGATATATATATTTCTAGCTCACAATTTCCTGAAACTTTTGGTTCGACAAAAATCCCATTAACTAATCTTGTTGATCATTACGCAGGTGCTAAGCACAAAAAAGGGAGCACCAGTGGCAAGGGGATTCTACAAGGAGAACTCCCAATTCACGAAGGCATAAGGCATCTATCCATTGAATCTTTCTCTGGTCATATTAGCAGAAATGCATTTGAAATCAATAAGGAAAAAAATGGAGGGGAGAACAGGAACAATGAACGAAACCAGGAAGAAAACCATGTAGAGGTAGATGGCCCAAGGATGCCTTTCTTTGGAGGAAATGAGGATGGACATAGAAACAATGATGGACCGAGGGGAGGACTAGAAGAAGAAGACGAAGAAACTACCTTCAGCTTCCCCATCCTAGATGTAACCAGGAATGTAACCATGAAAAGCATACCGATGACCTCTCTTCCACTCTTATATGGTAAGTCATCTGAAGACCCTGAAGTTTTTCTGTTCGAGTTCAATATTTTATGCAGAAGCTATAATTATTATGATGATTCCCATAACCTCAATCTGTTTCCAATCACCCTAAAAGATGCATCCCTTAGGTGGTTCATGAGCTTGGGATGGAACACCATTTACTATTGTGATGATATGAAGTATGTCTTTATTAGGAAATATCAGAACTTCTCCAAAAGTAGGGACATAAAGGATATTCTTAGGATGAAACAACTAGATGATGAAATCCTAGAAGAATAAATTGAATGTTTCCTATCTCTTTTTCACAAATCCTGAGGGGTGCATCTAGATGAGAAAACTATCAAAACAGTATTTCTAAAGGGACTGAGAGATGAATGCATCGAAACCCTAAACCTTATAAGTGACAAGGACATTTATAAAATTCCTTTTTATGAAGTAGGTGAACTTTTTCAAACTTATTCGAGGAGTCAGGCTAAATCAGGAAAGAAGCTCTGCAACAGTCTCTGAGATGTTGCACCCAGAAATCAGAAACTGGCAGCCACTACTGTCACTAGAGTCGAACTAGGGAACCCACTGAAAAACTTTAAAATAGATATTTTAAAAACCATTTGTAACCATATTGACACCATGAAAGCAAAAAATAAACAAGAGGATGAAAGAGCTTCCACAGAAATATTTTGTCCTAAATGCAGACGAAAACATATGCAAAGGGAGTTTTCCATTAACATCATTGAGTTTTCTAGGATTTTCACTCCAGAACATGCAACCGGGAAGTGTCCAACTCTTCCCAATTTTCAAGCTATCTGCAAGGGGAATACCGAAGCAAATGAACTATCACAAGAAAGAAAGAAACCCTTTTATAGAAGCCCCGATCAAAACATGTTTCCGGAACCTAGTCCATAAGGTTATGGTCAGAATCAACCTTGGATTTTCCTGTCGTATTACCCCCTTTGGGTTACTCCTCAGATGAAAAACACTCAATGAACCATAATTGGAAGGAAAATCCTTATACCAACCCTTATCAGCCCGAAAAATAGTTCTATGTGCCTTACCCAAACATGCCAAGCACCTCGTATAATCTGACCATGCAATCCTATCAGCAAGGGTATAATTCACACACATATCAACAACCTTTGCTTCCACTCCCTCCATTGCAACAAATTTTACATGCACCATCACACCTGTCATCCTTGCAGGCACCTCAAAATTTTAACCCGCCTCGACCTACATTATTACCTATCAAACCTGTACCTAACCCAAATCATTATCGACCTCCTCAACCTACGTAAAACATAAATATCCAGCCTTTTCCTACATACATGATCACTTCCATCCCTATGAATGAAATCCAATTACGATTAGGGAAGACAATCAACAATGGGAAATTAGTTGTTGTCATACAGGAAGAGGTCCCTTCTACATCATCTGAAAACCATTTCCAAAATGAAAAAAAAAAACCAACGCAAAACAAAGAATCAAGTGAACCACCCTACCTAGAAAGACTTCTCGTAAATAAAGAAGAGACTTCTCTTAAATAGGACCTAGAAAATGAACTAAGGAATGTCTTCATCAAAATTCTACTTTTGCAAGCTATTAGAGACATCGCTATCTACACCATAATTGTCAAGGATATCTACATTAAGAATCCAGGAAGGAAAGGGCTTAAGGACCAAAACGTAAGGGTTTTAAGCCAAATGTCCACCATGATTTCTGAGTTTCCTACAAAGTATAAGGACCCTGGGAACCCCATTGTCCAAATTGAGATAAACGGAGTGCTTCTGGCTAACACCCTTATGGATTTAGGGGTGGAAATAAATGCAATGACATATGAAACAATGACATATTTGCAGTTATCTGGGCTTAAACCCACCCATATCATTTTATAAATGGTAGATAAGTCTGTCGTCAAACCAATGGGAACCATAGAAGACATAGTGGTCACTATTGATTCCTGGAAATATCCCATAGATTTAATTATCATTTCCCCGAAAATTTGTAGACCTGGACACCCTGTAGTTCTGGGACACCCTTGGTTGGAAATTTTTGATGTCGTCTTAGGGTGCAGAAATGAAGAAATGATTATTTCCAATGGTCCCCACAGCTAAAAATTTTCTATTTTTCCCCTGCTCAAAATACTGCTAAAGTACAATTATGGCTTTAGAGTCCCTATGGAGACAAAGACTGTATGCTTCCTTTGTTGTCATTAGATCAGTCTAGAGGTCTCCAGGAGAAATCCGATTAATATATTTTGCGGCAGTTTCTATCTTATAGTTCTGATATTGATTATCATGTTTCTTTTAATGGTTTTCATCATGTTTTCAGTGATAAGTTTTAGGAGACTTGCCATCCAGCCATATTTTCCTCTTTTGCAGCAATAGAGGAATGCCATGAAATCACCACAGAGACTGTGGAAATCATCGAAGGAAAGACTTTACATATCGGTACAGAATTGACTATAGAACAAAAGTAGCAGTTGATGAATATGATTCATGAGAAATATGGAGCTTTTTCTTGGGATTAACTAGACATGAGGGGCATCCATCGAGACAAATTCATTCAACATATTTATACCAATGAAGAAATGAGACTTGTCCAACAACCAAAAAGGTGTATGAACCAAGTGTTAAAGACATTTTCAAGGATGACCTTCAGAAACTTTTGGCTGCGGAATTTATGTAACCCATTTCAGATAGTAGGTGGGTGTCACCATTGGTGGTGGTGCCAAAACATAATGGAAAGTGGTGTATATGCGTCAATTATAGAGAATTGAACAAGGACACATTACGTGACTAATTTTCACTGCCTTTAATTGATCAGGTACTCGACATGCTTTCAAGTATGAAGTATTTTTCTTTTCTAGATGGATACAACGGTTATAATCAAATACAAATAACTGAAGAGGATGAAGAAAATACTACCTTTACATGTCCTTTGGGTACTTATGCATATATAGTCCTCCCCTTTGGTATTTGTAACACCCCAAACACTTTTCAAAGAGTTTTACTTTCCATTTTCTCTGATTTGATCCATGACTGTGTGGAGGTACTCTATATAGATGACTTCACAATCTATGGATATGACTTTTCGCAGGCTTTGGAAAATCTATAGAAGGTATTAGTTTGTTGTGAAGAAGCTAATATAGCCCTTAGTAGTGAAAAATGTAGAATGATTCAAACTAAGGGAATTTTTTTGGGTCATCATGTGTCGCTGGAAGGAATCAAAGTTGATCTAGAAAAAATTGAGGCTTTTCAGATACTGAAGGACAATTTGTCCACTGCTCTGGTATTGAGAGGAAAAAACTGGTCCTTACCTTTTTACATTTGTAAAAATGCTACAGACAATGCACTAGGAGCAGTCTTAGAAAAAATGGAATATTTCTACCTCTATGGTATTTATTTCGTTAGAAAAAATATTTCCCGTGGCGAATTAAATTATATTGTCACGGAAAAAGAATTATTACCAGTTGTACATGTTCTAGGGAAGTTTAGGAATTATATTATCGACTATGATACTTTCGTCCATACCGACCATTCTTCTATTATATTTCTAATGAATAAAATGATTACTAATGGTAGAATAACTAGATGGTTGTTTCTCTGACAAGAATTCAATATAACCATAATTGATGGGACTAGAAGAGATAATTTGGTAGCTGACTTCTTAACTCACTTGAATATTGTACATTGAAGCATGCCGGCTCTAGTGCCTGATGAGTTTTCAAATGAGACATTATTTGTCATTTATTACATTACTCCTTGGTTCACCGATGTTCCCAATTATCTGGTATCAGGGAAATTTCCTCAGAACCACTCTACCTGGGAAAAACATAATATTGTGCAGTGCAGTTCTAACTACTCCTGGATTTAGGGATATTTGTTCTACACTGGGCCAGATTTGATCATGAGGTGATCTGTGCGGGAAGATGAGATGTATGTTGTTTTGAGAGCCTTGCACAATGAGCCTTGTGGGGTACACTTTGCCAGTAAAATAACCACATACAAGGTTCTCCGTACTAGGTATTATTTGCCTTCACTCTTTAAGGACGCCAAGAAGTTTGTTTCTAGTTGTGATGCTTGCTAGGGGATGGGGAGACCAGTTCCATCTGATGAGATGCCTCTTCAACCACAAATAGCCATTGAAAATTTTTAGAATTGGGCACTAGAATTTCTAGGGCCCATCTCCCCAATGCCGAAAAAGAAAAATTATATTTTGGTATGCACCGACTACATCACCAAATGGGTGAACGCTAAGGCGTTATATGCTGCCACTGAAAAGGAAGTAGTAGATTTTTTTTTCAAATACATATTAACAAGATTCTATGTACTGCGCGATATTGTCATTGATCAAGGCACACAATTTACATCAAATTTTTTCAAGGCACTCACCGAGTAGTACCAGATTAAGAATTGAAAATCTACCCCCTACCACCTCCAAGCTAATGGGTAGTGGCATGCACAAACAAATCAAATCCATACTCACAAATACCATTCAACTGCACCATATGGATTGAGTGGATAAGTTATTAGAGGAATTGTGGGCTTAGAGTATTACTTGGAGGAATGTGACAAGGAACACACCTTATGAAATAGTCTACGGAAAGAAGGTGCTCTTGGCCATTGAATTCAAAGTAAAAACATTTAGAACTGCCACATGATTGGGAATGAACCTGAATAAATCTCAAGAGAAAATATTGATGCATATGAATGAGCTTGACAAAATGAGACAAGATGACTATCACAAAACCTCGCTGGTGGAGGACCAAAGAGCTCGATGACATGACAAGTTCATTAAGAAGAAAGTCTTTTGTCCAAGTGATCGGACCTTGTTATATGATAGTAAGTTTAAGCACTTCAAAGGTAAATTTTCTACTAGATAGTTAGGACCTTACAAAGTAGATGAATTTTTCGATAACGGTTCAGTTCATATTAAGACTATTGATAATGAAAAGAATTATTTTGTATTTAATGGCCATCAATTTAAAATTGATCACAAACCACTTTCACATAATCAGTTTTTCCAGGAAGTTTGAAGGATCCAGGATTAGAGCTGGTTCATGCAGATGGCCAGCCTCTTACTAGTTCAGTTGAAAGATTTCCTTTATATTTACACACACACACACACACACACACATATATAGAGATTAACCAGTGGGCTATCCATTTTTCACATCTATAGGTGGTTCTCCCCACAGCCCATGTAGAACAAAGGATAAATTTGTCAGGAGTAATTTTATCCCTTTACCTAGGCCTGGCAGATTATTTATGGAAAAGAAAAATTTTGCAGCCTCCTTTGGATGCCTTCAGACTCTTGAAAAATGAAGCTCCCAAGCATTGACTGATCCGGGCTCATCAATTGACATGGAAAAGTGGTAGTACTTGAATTCCTTGAGTATAGAGTTGTTATTTTCTGGGATCAAGGAAATTTTTATGAGAATGAAACCCCATAGAGTATTTTATAGGCCATTCAGACTCTCTAAATATGAATACCCCAAGAAGGAAATACTTTAGGCTCATTAAAATAATAAGGTAGTGGTAATCTAGGGATCCATTGCGTATTGAATTATTCTTTTCCAGGTGCATTGAAATAACTATGGAAAATAAGCCCCTTGGAGCTTCCTTTAAGGAAATTTCAACTCCCTAAACAATAAATTCCCCAGGCAATTATCATCCCAGGGCTGGTCAAAATCCATGGGGTGATAGACAGGTTTTCCAATGCCACTACTTAGAAAATTTGGTGGCAATGTATGAAATAAGTATGCAAATCATGTGCCTATGTTCTTTGTGTTCAGCTAGTCCTATACTTAAGTTGTTATGCACTTACCATTTTGTGCTTAATTATCCAATTCTTGACCATAATTTTTAGAATTTTGTTGACTAAAACTTCCTATTAGCAACATTTTTTTTTCTCGTAAGAAAGTTCCAGGCTCTGTTGTTTAAATATAGAGGCCCTATCAGTAACACTAGATACTCAGATATTGGTTGCTTCAGATTTCATTCTTCCTCCATCTCTATATTTTACAACAGAATTGTGCTTCAAACACCAGACCTGTTATTACACCTGAAGATCTTTGCATATGTGTTATGCCCAAAATTGTTTAAGTGGCACAGGTATGCACTTGATTTCTTAAATTATTTATGAGTAGTTTTAATTATTATTGTGTATAAATTCTCTTTAATTAATTTTTCTCGAGATTCATATTCTATCCCTATTTCTCAATCTATTCCCCCTAAATCCCCATAGCTATCCCCAAGTACTAATCGCATCATTTAAATGACCCTTGTACTTCCAATGTTCTGACCATCATTTTTTATTCCTTTTCATCCCAAAATTGCATGCATATGTGGTGGAAAATATTGGCCACATTAGCCCCAAAAGGAAATTAACCATGAGGTGGTGGTTTGTTGAAATATGATGAGAAAGAAACAATTCTATGGATAGCGGGCATGACCTCAAGAATTTTTTACAACAATGATATGATTATTTCCCTGCATGGCATATGAATTTGACACAGGGTTTACACTTTCAATTCTCTCTCTTGTATGTGGGCTTCGTCCTTATAGCAAGGATTTAATTATTATTTTTCAATGCGAGAAAATTGAGATGGAATGTCAATGGTCATTCTTGGTCATGGTTATGGGTGGCCAAAATTCATAATGAGGATTGTCTTCATTGAAATCATGGCCATAATATCACACTGACTAAGTTCTCATTATAGACTACAATTTTTCCATCATCACTCCTCATGACTATGCAGTTCACGGGACATCGTTGATGGAAGACATCCATTTTCGGTGCAAGAGATGTTCAATAAATTATTGAGGAAATGTGTAATAAAATTTTTTGTTCTCATTTGCGCTATGGGTAGAAGAATGTGTTCTTTTCCTCTGCGTTTCATGAGTTATCAATTTTTGAGTCCCAAGATTTGTGCAATTTCATATTTTATGATCTCTATGGCAGTAACATCATAGTATGGTTTGACAGAGGTTGTTGTAGATTTTCCTCACAATGTGATTAGAAATTTTTTTTTCTTTTGGCAGAGACTTATTGCAGGTGGTGTTCAGTGATTCAAATTGTAACCTTGAATATGGGCACTGAAAGGCATGAGCCAACCTTCAGCCAATTTTCTATAATGCCTGATTATCAGTGATGTAAAGCCATTATTGAGGAGAAAGGTTGGGAAATATTCCTACGTATATTTCAGGGGTATAAAAATGTTGTGGCTCTGGAGTTTTCCCATACCTTCGATGAAAAAATAGAAAATATTTGGAGTTTGAGCCTTAAAGTAACAAAGGAATCATTGAGTGAAGCGATTGGGTTTCTTGCTGAAGGAGAGAAATTCTTCAAGGGAGTTCAACTCAATATACCCAATTTTGCAGCGTTTTTGAAGCCACCATATCAATCTCTAAATTGGGCAAAAGGAGTTCTATGTAGCTTCATAAGGGATCAATGGCACCCACTGCTGACCATGTTACAATATTTTTTAACTTGTGAAGGGAGGTATGCCATCACTTTTCTCTATCACATCGAACTCCTGATGCATTTCACTGAATATTGCTTCATTAGCATTCCCCATTTATTGAGATTAAGCCTTCATAAGATGGCACGAGGAGTGAAATCAGAAAGTAGGATGCCATAAACTGCATGCTACCATCATAGCTTGATTAAAATCATAGTTTTTTTTTAGCTGAGTAAAAGGAAGAAATCATGGGAGGATTTTGTAATAGAAAAATTTCCAGGTGAAGAGACTCAGGTGAATGGAAGGTAGAGGCCTGTAGGTCGAGCTCTAAAATTCAAAAAGGAATCCCTTGCACCTAGTTCTCAAACTACCCCTACTTCCCTTACTTCACTTACCCAATCTGCCTCCCCTCCTCTTGAAAGTCCCAAGGCGCCAAATCCTTCTCTTATTCAGATGGTCAAGCCCTCAAGAAATCAGTCCTTTAAAAATCAAAAGAGGAAAGCATTGAGACCTGAAGCACCTTCGATGGAGATTCCTGCAACTCAAGAGGATCCTCAGCTTCAATACATGTACATACGGACAAATCCCGTCCATCAATTCTCAACCCCCATTGAATAAAATGTTGGACAGGATCGCAGAAGGACCCACAACCTGAACAAGCCTCCCTATTCGATGCCCAATGCTACCACCACCAAACCTGTTCATGTATCTTCATCCCCATATTCTGCTGCAAAAAATCCTTTATCCCCTCCAGAACCCCCTTCACCTGTATCTCAATCCCAAATCCCTAACAAAATTGCTCCATATTTCCAAGATTTCACTCCCATATGGCCTTCACCAAGTAAAGAACAACATGTCTCCTCACCAAAGAAAACTATGAGCCAAGTTCTGAGAGGAAGCCCTTCCTAACAGTCAACAACCCTTGTCAAAGCTCCAGATGAGGAAGAGAACCTCATAGCTTTGAAGAAGATCACTAAGCTCAAGGAGCAAGCTCATAAGTTTGAAGTGTTATTTTAGTATGTTGAAGGAGTTAACAGTCAACTCAAAGATGACCACCTCAAAATTTTTGCCCAGAATTATGAACTGAAGAGGAGGAACAAGCAGTTGTTGAAATGGAAAGTTTCAAGACTCTGACCTACCAAGAGGCTTAGCACTCAGAAATTGTCTATGAAATTTACAAAATTTTCCACCTCTACTAAACATGGTCTAAAGGTGTCAGTTAAGGCATCATGCCTTTTACCAAGCATCTGAGTCGTCTCTTTTTGACATGGATGCATGAGGGCATGCATTAAACTAAGTTTGCAGGAGATGTTGGACCTCTCTTTTGTCATCATTTTTCCCTTCTTAATGCTACTTTTAGCTCTTGCTTGTTAACCTTTATACTATCTTTTGTCATCCATGTGCCTCAAAACATGCTAATTCCCTAACATGAGGTAATGCATTACAAATAGTGTTGTTTCAACTATTTTGTGATTAAGCTTAGGTGATTAATCTTCATGCTTGTTTTTTTAACTAATATTTGTGGGTGATAATTGTGAAGTGTCCATCAGCAGGACCTATCCAGCTAAGGAGAACCAAAGTTTTGACACTAAGACATGGTTTAGAAAATATGTACTTAAGGAGGACTAAGCCAGGAACTATACTTAAGAGCTGGTCAAAAATCTCACTTTGGTGGCATTGACAAGCTGTTTGAACTTGAGTATATGTACCTAACTACTAGGTACCTGATTCACACTCAAGTGCTCAACATTCTAGTAGCCTCCATGATTCCGATGAAGACATTCTAGCTAGACATTCTTTAGAAACAAGCTCCGCTTGATTATTCTTATGAAGAAAACTTCTGAATCAGGGCACAGTTACTCTATTCCAGGGATAGGAATAGTTATAGTTCGGTTATCCTATGTAGAGAGATAACATTATTGTAAACAGATCACAGGATCTCAGTATCAGGTTTAGTTTCAATGTTTGCTATGAACAGACTTCATTACTATTTTGTGTATGCTAATTCTGCATATAAAGGCTCATGTAGTATCACGAAGTAAGCTAGCTATGATTTTCATTTACATTTGCTATCAAGTCTTAGAGATTGTAAAGACTATGTTACTTCATAATCAAATATATATTTTGCAACTCATTATGGTGTGTCATTGATTCAATTTAGAATCAATGTGAATGTATTCAGTCCTTGAATATTATGTGTTAAGGTTTATTTCTTTCTTGTAAGCTTCCAAGCTGACTTTGGGTGTGGCAAGGGCCCACCACAATCTAGATCCAGCTTCTTCTAACTATATGTATAGGTATAATCAATGTGTGCATTTCTATTTCATCGTTGTGCTTCTATTTAATATTTCTTCCTGAACAATTAATTTAGGTTTCATTTTTCTTGCCTTTCAAACTCAATTAGATTATTGTGTGTTGATGTTTTTTTATCCCAGTTACATGAACGAATCTTGTTTGTAAATTTTGATTGAACAAACAAGTTTATAACACCTGATAATTTCACATCAATTGGTCTCAAGGATTGCATACAAGTCATTATTTGTATGCGTTTAACCTTTACAGAGTGTCACTCTGCTTCCTTGTGTTTACCACTGTAAGAATTCATTTTATATGCATAGTATTCATGTTTTTGTCCTTGTCTATTGAATGCATTGCATCTCAATCATCTTAGAAACAGAGAAAAATACTCCCTATGCATGCTCGAGTTAGAGGATTAGACTAAACGTGTTATCACATAAACGTGAAACTCTGTCTGCATTAGTAAGCATAAGCAGAACTAGAGCATGGTCTAAATCTATATTACCTTGATATTTCATCATATTTATTCAGTGAATTCATAGCTTCAGTAACATAATAGAGTTATGTTACTGCAACTATAGAATAAAGTCTTATGTTTGCAGTGTGAGGATTAAATAGAAGTTTTCAATTTGCACAGTCTGATTCTAGTTTCGTTGATCAATTTCGTTACAGTGTGCTTTAGATTCCTTTTGTCATCAAAAAGATATTCTGAGTTAATAATATCAATGTGAGTACTGCATATATTTTAGATTGATTAAGTGCCTATATAATCTCAATTATTTTGATTTATAGTCTCTGCAATTTAAGGTTTGAGTGTCTTTTAAATTAGGACTCTAGAGCTTAGATAGATTAGACAATTGCCATTTAATTGAAATAGTTGAGATTTTCCAAATGTGAATTTCATATATTCATTAGCAGTGTGAATAGTGTGGTTGAAATATAAGTTTCTATTTTTAAGGTAATTTTCATTGAAACGAGTGGATACATGTAGCTTGATTTTCAAAAAAAACAATTACTATACTTTGTGTAGGATTTGTTGGATTTTGAATCAGTGAATAATGCAATTAGCAGTGTGACTTGTTTTCATTAGAAAAGTAGAGTGTGGGTTTGTCCAGCTTTTAATTAGATTTCTTGAGCTTAGTCTTTAAAAGAGTGAAGAAATTAATTCATGTTGAATGAAAATCGAAATAGTAGCATAGTTTCTTAATACATTATTTTCCTGTGTGTTCTTAAAGCATTTCACGGTTGTTTTTTCTTTTCGTTTCTGAAAATAGAGTTAGGGTTTGATTGAATTATACAAAGTTTGATAATTTAGGTTGCTTCTAAGATTTTCAAAAGATCAAATGGTGTGTGTGCATATTAGATAATTTGAGAAATCAAAGTTTGTTAATTCTAGTTGACTGAATGTGTGATGCAGAGTAGTCATATTATCCCTTAGCATAAGCATATTTTATTTATTATCAAGACATTGGAATTAGTATGAATTTTATCTTGTTCTAAGGTTTGAATCTAAGTACAGATTTTGAATGTAATATTGATTGCTTAGTTTTAAGATTGAGTTGCAATTACAAGTACATTAGATCTTTTAATTGTTCGAGAGTGTAGATTGTAGAAGCAAGAAATTAGGGTTTCGATTTCAAATGTAATTTCGAATTACTGAGTTGATGTGTGGAGTCAGCTTAATTAGGAATTTTATTTCATATTTGGGTGAAGTAGAATCTGTAGTAAAATAATTAAGCTTTCATTTAAGTACGCATTTGATTTGAAGAGCAGAATATGTTAAGTTTATAAATATTTCAAGTTTTTAAGTTGAATTTTATTATTGACTCTTCTAATGTTAGTGAGATGGTTTAATTTATTTCCAAAATTTGTTTTTTCATAAGAATTCATGTGTTTCATTACTTAGCTAATCATCATAAGGAAACATTAAAACCTTGACTTAGAAACTTAATCAAGAAAGTGCAGCGCAGCTCGTGTTTACAAGTCTGGATCAACATATAAGTATTGGAGGATTAATCTAGCAGATATTTCTCCCAAAGAAACATTGCTTACGCTGAGTATCATAAATAACAAATCGATTATCCCTGATGGTGTGCTTCAAACTTTGATCGGCCTTCCATACATATTCGTTAGCCTCTTGACGAATATCCTTCATTTCTGTCACCAGCTGTGTGTGTGACTTAGGCTTCTTAAACTACTCTTATAGGGCTACTTTGATTTGTTCCAAGGCAGCATTAGAGTTTTCTTGAGTGTACCTTATGTACCAATATAATGTGCAATATTTGAATGCAGTAGCTACTTGCACCTTCCTAATATCAATATTGTTAACTTTTTGAGCCTGCCATACGACCTCAGTCACAAACAATAAGTGATTTGTGTCCTCATTTCTAATGCCTATGAAATTAGGTAACTTCATTGATGCAACCATATCTACTTAAGGCAGAGGTGGAGGTGGTTGTGTAGATGGAAAACGCGGTGGATTGGGTGATATGTGATGTAAGTGTAGAAGTGGAGTAGATGGGGTTGGAAATAGACTCAAGGGTTTTTGGTGTGATGAGCTTTCTTCTTCAAAATCACTTGAGCTAGCAGTTTTTGGTTCAGGTTCACTATCAAATATAGGCTTTAGAGGGCTATAAATAATTTTTTTATAATCCCTGTGGTAAACTTTTCCATTACATGTGGTTGGATCTCTTTGATGCATTCAATAAGTATGTTCACAGAGACAACCACATTCACATAATCATGCATTTTCAGCAACAATTTTAATGAGTGCGGGAACTTATATCTAGGGCATTTGAAAATCCTTCTTTCTTCTTTAGAATAGGACACAAATTGATCAATGGAAAATTCAGTCACAAATCCTCCCAAGATGCAATCTATACAACTATCTACCGCACGGGTAATGTAATATCCCAAATGGGATATTTAATAATTTTTCCAAAAATTAATTCAACTATAAAATCACTAGAATATTGCCTTGTAAAATAACTTCATTATAAAAAATTTGCATAACATCAACCACAATATTTACGACAAAAATGGAAATATAATCTACAACTGAATAATAGACAATGTAAGTATGCAGAATATATCAACCTTATTTTATTAATATAAAACTGCTGGTACAGAAACTGGAAATTGCTGAAATTATGGCCCAAATAGATCTACAACAATGTTACAAATGGCCTCCAAAAAAAAATGGAAACAAATTGCAACCTATGAATCCTGAATGGATCCACCAAGGGAAGATATGGGTGCTCACACACTCTCAGTAAATCACCTAAGTGTTTCCGTCCTGGGGCTACTACTAAAGTAGAGAATCCAAGTTCTCAAACCTCTCACACAAACAATGATCCAATACAAGATATCTCCAAATGATCTTTACTTCTCCTTTTATAGATCTGATGTATAGATCTCTAATCCTCTAGAGTCATCTTATTTTATTATTTTATTATTATTCTAGAATATCCTCCATTGACTCTATCAAAGTGATTTTAATTTAATTATATTTCACTTAAGTCAATTTTGGCCCCTTTTCCTCTATATATTATTTTTCCTTTAATTAAATGACTAATTAAAGTCATTTTTAATTAAGGAGAATACTATATCACCCTACTATATTTGGCCACTATAAGTCAATTCTCAACATCCCACCTTGAATATCTCCTCATTCTCGTTCCAACGAGCTATTACACTAAGTTGTTCTATCATGTATTCCTCTTGGAATGCCACCTTGAGCGTAATTAGTTGAGTTAAGCCAAAAAAAAATCAGTTTTCTAAAGGTTTTCAGATTTTGCCGAAACGAAAGGAAAATTATGCGGATGATGAAATATATCAAGAGAATGGCATTGGTCCTCATAGAAACTCCTCAAAAATCCCCCAAAAATCCCCTATGCCTGCTGATGACACCAACCTATATTTGTGACCTATATGCTCCCAAATCTGGAAGTCCATCCTAGCCCTGTCATAGGTGATACCAAAAAAATGAATATTACAGACCTTCTGCCCCAAGATTTCTTTCCCTCAAGCAATCCAAGTATGTGGGCCACCCTGTTGGCCCAATGCAACTAAGACCTAATGCCCAGATCCTATACAAACCCCTAGGTGCTACTATGCACCTCTGTCAAGCCACCCCGAAAAGACTCCTCAATGCTGGGATCCCAAACTATCTCTCACTATACCTACCATCAAACAATCCTCCCGGATACCAATGCCACCATGGCCAATCATCGCCCAAGTCCCATGGCTCGGAATGTGTACTACCTCTGGCTATAGCTATTTCCCCATGAAGTGAAGTCTGCCAGCGAGCATCAATGCTCCATGGTTCCTATTGTGTTGTACCTCTAACTCTATAAGCTACCCACCAAATGCATACCAACTCATCACCTCTCTCCAGTCCAACTCCGGGTCTAGGCCAAGGTCAATCCTGATCTATGGATTTCGGGCTAGTGCTACTCAAATATTCATGGACTGTCAGTCCACAATCCATGGCCCAATGGAACATTTAACATCTCTCCCATCCAAGTGCTTCTGCTGAAATGTACCCAGGACTAAGAATGATACTCTATCAATAGAATACCAACTCATCACCTCTCTCCAATACAAACTCTAGACTCGATGGAATGCTGAAGAACTGTCGACTTGTGGCCCACTGCCAATAGAAATCTGTAGCATCTTTCATATCTAATTGCCCCTACTCTGCTAAGCTCCCACGAAGAATATTGTACAATCAAGAGGGTACCAACTCATGATCTCCCGCAAATCTAACCTAGAAGAAGAATCAAATGTAGTAACATCTGCATACAGAACATGTCTAGTGTGATGTCACCAGCCCATAATCAACTCGCGTTGCTCTGTCCCGTCTGCTGATGAGATCTGCCTGTAGAGGAAGGCCCCTCTCTCTATAAAAGGAAAAAGTGGGTCAGATTATGATGCAAGCCCCATCAATTTAATCCTGGAGAGTGCTACTCCCTGAAAGTAGTATTGCTCTGATGTCTACACATGCATCTATCTACACCTCATCTATGTATTTCCCGATGATGGATTCTCCACCATCTCCAAAAACTCATCCCTCTCCTGATAAGGAATATCATGCTCCTATTTTATACTATCCTCCCGCAGAACTATCCCATCAACCTCCAAAATCTCATGAAGATAAGTATCTACAACTAATACCTCCCTGCAAGATTCCCATACATCCATTTTCTCCTCACCCATGGCTAAACCTAAGGGTAGCCGTACATCCATCATAGACTCAATGTGAGCCTCCATCTGGCTCTCCCCCAAAGGACTATCATGCATGATGTACATAACCTCCTCCTCTACTGACTTATGATCCATCATATGCTGCTTCGGCTGAATCATCACAAGTGACTCATCACCCAGGGTATCTCCTGTATAGTCCCCTGACTGCTCACCCCGCACACTGGAATAAAACTCTAGCCTATTGTCATCAACTCTACATCACTGCTCTCATTCCCTAGAAGCATCCTCATATGATCCCATGGACTCATCTGATGAAGAGTCCTCATCTTGGCATACAGAAGGAAATTCATTTTGTTCTGCCTCTGCCACATCATCGGCATCACTCAAGCATGAGTGATCAGGCCCCCAAGGTTCTTTGCAAATGAAGCAAAGTCCCTTCCTCCTCAACTCATTTCTGCTTCCTGATCCACCCAACTGGAGCAACTCCTTCCTTGTCAACTATCTCCTGAATAGCCCAATATTCTGCTCAACTAGCCCTTGGGCTAGCTCATAAGTAGCACGTGAGACCAACTTCTCTCTCCTCCAAATGCTCAACACCTTAGTATGCAAATCTCGGCAAAGGGCCTCATAGTCTCTCACACATGACGATTGGATGGAATGCATGCATGTTATCACTGTGTCAGCATGATGTCTCCTAATTTTAAAGAAGCATTGGAACATCTGCAAAATCAAGCCATCACATTCAAGATCAAACATGGTACAATATGTTCGTAATTTGTCCATACCTCCTAAAACCTCAAGCTTCTTCCCAAAGGTAGAGCCTGCACTGTTGTCCAAATCTTGAAAGGTCCCTACCATCAGTCTGAAAACTCTCCTCATAATGTCATCATTGTAAGGGGATGTAGGTGCAGTTAGTCTCATGATGCTGCTGAGACAAGATGCAACTAGAAGTGTGACCCCTCCATAAGTTTCATCCAAGAACTTGGGTCATATGCAAGAAATCATACATGGTTGTAAGGCCCAAATTATTATTTTCCCATTTGATTGTTTTACATTGGAAAGGATTTCATCAAATTCCTCAAGTTTGGAAATAATTCTCCATGTGACCTTCATGTGTTTCAAATATGTCCCAAGCACAAGGATTTTGTTCCCTATTTCTAGTTCTTTCTGTAGGCCCCTGGATTGCCCCTTTTGAAGAATGGCATAGACCCCCTTTGAGAAAGGTCTATTGTTCTACTTGGTATCTTGGTCCATAGAAATATTGTGGTTAAAGGCTTCAACGACTGTGCTGCCATGTGGGTTTAGGAGGTATTTTAAGAACTCCATGTTTATGGCAACAATACAAAGTTATGATAACAATGAAAGGTACCAAAAAAACACCCCACATACATTAATACATTTTCCATCCATCAATCAGAAATGAAACTAATGCCAAGAAAAATGATGCATTAGTGGCATGTTGTTACATTGTTCATTTCAATATCGTGCCCCCAGAGATAAATATAGCTCTAGCAAATAATTTAGGCTCTATAAAAATAAATTGAGATCTAGTAAAATCATTTTTTCTCAAGATGAATTCATCCTCGCAAAGCAACAGAAAAAAATGTTACCCAGATGTAAGGAAATGATCTCTCCTTATCTCTGCATTGACTCTGGAAATTTTGCAACTATTGGAAATGTTGTTGCTGGCTGAATTCAAACTGTCAGTTGGGCTTCTTCTACTACTCATAAAATTCTAGGAATTTGGGAAGGTGATCCTTGCCTAAAACCCAGAAAAACCCAGAAATGGTTTCCTTGAATTCGAACCTTAAAAATCTGACCCTTTTTCTCTTATCACCTATAGCTGCTAACTAAGTAGGTAAAGTGTAAATGAGCTGATCTAATGTTCAAAAAATTCTGGTATTTTAACCATAGACTCTACCCACAAGACCCAGAAAAACCCAAAAATGGTTTTCTCTAATTCCAACTTTCAAAATTTTCCCTTTTTGCCTAGCTCCTATAACTACTGGCTGAGTAGGGACTGTGTAAATGGGTTCATCTACTACTCAGAAAATGCCGAGATTTTAACCATAGACTATACTTAAAATCCTATTAAAACCAAGAAAAATATTGGGCAAATTCTAGGTGAATAAATTTGGTCCTCCAATATAAATCTGGCCCGACAAAATGCTCTCCAACAATAATTCTGCACTAGTTGCTGCAATAAATTGGCCAAAACACCCACATCCGGTGCTCAAAAAGTTCTAAAAAATTACTCCCGGACTCCTCAAAACAATTTTACCAAAACCTAGAAATGGTTTGGCCAAATCACGATCTTCCAAAATTGACCCAATAAGCCTTACACTCTCCCAGTAGTTTTTGAATACAATGTCTAAAAAATGGTCAAGTAAATACTCAATAGCCTTCCAAATGTGCAAGAAATAATCCCTCTTGCACTTCTTCAATTTCCCTCAACCAAAAAGTCTCAAATGGTTGAGACCTTCCTCCGCAACTAGGCTCAACTCTCCTCCTATGCACTAGCCTAGGGACTTCCACATTGCTCGAGAAATAGAACTCTAATCTCATCCCTAGAGGTTCGCCTATATCTAAAAAGCTAATGAACCTAAGTTCTCCTATAGCTCTCGTAAGCTAATAAACCTTGCAACCAACAACAAACAAAAGAACTCAACTGTGTCCTCCAATAATGTATCAAAATAATAAACCATCGATCTTCCTCTGAAATTGAGCTGCAGTAAAACCCTTGAATTTGGCTTTTCCGATAATTTGGAAAGTAAACCCTCAGGCTGGCAAGATCACCAGCTCTGATACCACTTTAATATACCAAATGGGATATTTTAAGAATTTTGCTGGAAATTAATTAAACCATAAAATCACCAGAAGATTGCAATGTAAAATAACTTCATTATAAACAATTTGCATAACATCAACCATAATATTTACAACAAAAATGGAAATATACTCCACATTTTAATAATAGACAATGTAAGTATGCAAAATATATAAGAATTATTTTATTAATATAAAACTGTTGGTAGAAAAACTGGAATTGTCTGAAATAATAGCCCAAATATATCTACAACAATGTTGCAACTGACCTCCAAAACAAACTGGAAATAAACTGCAACTTGTGAATCATGAATGGATCCATTAAGGGAAGAGATGGGTGATCACCCACTCTCACTAAATCAAATGAGGTTTTCCGTCATGGGGCTGCTACTGAAGTAGAGAATCCAAGTTCTCAAACCTCTCACACAAACAATGATCCAATCCAAGATATCTCCAAATGACCTTCACTTCTCCTTGTATAGATCTGATGGATAGATCTCCAATCCTCTAGAAGAATCTTATTTTATTATTTTATTATTATTATATAAGATCCTCCATTGTCTCTATCAAATTGAATTGAATTTAATTATATTTCACTTAAGTCACTTTTGGCCCCTTTTCCTCTAAATATTATATTTCCTTTAATTAAATGACTAATTAATGTCATTTTTAATTAAGGAGAATAGTATATCGCCCATGGTACTATCTCTGGCCACTATAAGTCACTTCTTAGTATCCCATCTTGAATATTTCCTCATTCCGGTTCCAACGAGCTATTATACTAAGTTGTTCTATCATGTGATTCTCCCGGAATGCCACCTTGAGCATAATTAATTAAGTAAAGCCAAAAAATAATTCAATTTTCTAAAATTTGTTGGAATGCACCAGAACAAAAGGGAAATTGTGTGGATGATGGAATATATCAAGTGGATGCCATCGGTCTGCATAGAAACTCCTTGAAACTCCTCCAAAAATCCCTTGGGCCCGCTGATGACACCAACCTGTATTTGTGACATATCTGCTCCCAACACTGGAAGTCCATCCTAACCCTTTCATAGGTGATACCAAAAAAATTAATATTACAGGTAATCTTATTGTCAAACTTCTCTACTTGCTAAATCCATTCAGGAGTCCACTCAGTGACTATGTCATATTTTATGTAGTGATGGAATTCAACTAAGTGTGATAACCACCCCTATAGCTCGTGCACAAAGGAAAAAAAGAATATTTCATGCATTTCTCTATAAATATATTTCCATACGCATTGTTCTTCATAAAACTCAGTACTTATATTCTCTTGGACTGTGAATTCAAGGATATTTCTATCCAACCATTGTTGCAATTCATTTCAAGAAGGATGCCACAACATCAAATATCCCCCAAAATGATCCTGGTCATGGCAACGAAACCATTTTCTAGCTTGAGGGGTCTTGACCCAGGTTTAGAGTTTTATGGATAAACCAGAAAACCCTCCAACTACTGGCCCTTTCGGAAATGACTTGCTTGCGCATATCAAAGTCTCATCTGAAGCAGTATGGGGTGGGTGCTCGAACCAGGTTTCCACGCCCTAAGGGAGAAAATAATGAAGTGGTCCTCAGCAAACCGAATGCAAAATTATATCAATTTTAAACAGATGCATTCAACTATATACAGCATAACCATAGAGATTGTACAATCCTTAATAGAATAAATAAAATTCCACAGATCCTTTAGCATAGATAAAGTATAACAGCAATAGATCCATATCTCACAATGCAATTACTTAAGAAAATTTATCATTCATCAATGTAACTATAATATATATCTTCGTGAAATTATTAATAAGCAACATAAGCAATGTGATCTTAACATAACAGAAATAGTAAACAACTCATATTCATAACACATTAAGCTTTCTAAAATATGTCCTTTCTATTAGCTTCAGATCCGTTCAATACATAATAATTTCAATACATGAACTTTACCTTACAAAAACCTTCCGTGCACACAACCAGCAGAGTTCGCACACAACCAGGACTAGGTCTCCATGCACACATCTAGCAGGACCGTTTCAACCTAACCCAAAGAAACCCTTACAACGTACTACAGATGCATATAGATCAGAATATCATGAAATTTCTTAGAACTACTTTTTTTAGAATCAATCTATCTATTTATGTTCCCTTAACGCACAAATACTATGGTATCAAACCATGGTTTGAGGCCCACAGTTTACCCTTAAACCCATTTACTTCAAAATTACGGACTTTGACCCACCCCAAATCCCCTTGACTCAATCGTGCAGCGTGCACATAAAAACTTATACATAAATACATCAAAAATTGTACCTGAAGGTACCCCGCTTCAACAAGAGGTAAAGTATGAAGTAAAGGAGAGTTGTACTCACAGGAGGAGTACATGTGTTGCCATCAATGACAAAGGGGGAGATTGTTGGATGGGGTTGTCATTGATATCAACCCATGGAGTTGACTAGTTTGACTTTATCTAAAAACACCAGTCATTGATTTCGAATGGATAATGAACGCTTCATAGTAATTGTCAGATTATATATAGATAGCAGTTACATTGTTGGATGGTTGAAAACCCATGTACTAGGGTTTGGATTCCCTATACTAGGGATTTACTCCAAATTTTTCAAAGGTTTTTGAAGGGTCAAATAATTGATTTTTGGTTGGATATCAATGCAATTGAATTCTCCTCAAAGTGATCTTTCGGTTGATATGTGGTACGCCATGTGGTTCCTCGTGGTTATAGAGATAAGTGAGTTTGAAGGTAAAAACCTAGTTGGTGGGATAAAACCTAAAAAGAAGGTGACTTGGAACATTTCCATTAGTTTTAGGCACCTTAAATTAATATTAAGGGTTTATTTCCATACTTTGTGGAGATACTATCCTAATGAAGGGCTTCAAGAAGGTATGCACCACATATAACTCCTACATCTCGTTAAAATGCCTAGTCTATTTAGGTAGTCCATCTTCCTTAGGGCATGTTAGTGTTTGTTAGTCCTGTCAGTCACTAGTGATCAAATTATGCTCTTTCATATGGTTGATAGGGTCTTAGGGTAAACTTTTATAGTTTCAATAGGTTTTCAAATAAAAATTTGATCATTGGTTAGTATATCTAGGTCATTACTATTTCTTTGATATTCATGGTCAATAAACATTATCATGGTCAGGTCATTACTTTTCGGGAGAATGTCTTGCTCATTATGGTCATCATTCCACTTATCTTTCCATGTAGTGTCATTATTAGGTCATATTGTCAAAATCATGAAAACAATTCATGTCATCATAAAATTCACCATTAGAAGGAGTAGTAATAGGGAAAAGTGATCAATAATTATTTCTAAAGTTCATATGGAACTCTATTAAGATGTAAATATATGTAATGAGGTTTGAAAGATTTAATACACAAGAAATTAAGTGAATTGGTGAAAAGAGAAGGCGGGGCCACATCACCATCCAAGAGAAAAAATCAACTTTGAGATTTTTAAAAGACCAACAAAGCATGTCATTTTCTCATTTTACTTTAATGAGACATTATTTTTTCAGCAAAGAGCTTTAAACACTCTGAAATTCAATTTCTTGCCTTGGAAAGCTAAGTTTCCTTGTTGTGATGCACTTTTCACTTGATGCGCAGCACTTTTCTCAGGTTTGATGCATTTTCCTTAGTGAAGTAAAAAATCTCTTCTCCAGTGGTTTCTTCATCAAGTGCAGGTCCTAGCTCATCATCTACAAGTAAGTGGGTCCCATACACCTCCCTTTCACTTCATTTCACGTTTGAAGGCCTAGAAATCCTCTCTCCTGGGGTTTGCTGTATTTTTGGCCAAATAAGTGTCTTTGGTCAATTTGTTTTGAAAACACTCAAATTCATGTTCACACACCTTTCCCCACCTTCTATATACCTTGATTGACACTCTCCCTCATCCCTTACCCTCATTTTCATCATTTCCCTACAAACCTTAGCCTACACTACACTTTCCTAGGCTGGGAATGTGTATTTCACTTTTTCACCCTTTCCCCTCACTCATTTCGCAAACTTCCACCTCCATACACTCCCTAACATCTATACCTACCTCCTTAAATTCTCCCAAGAATTTAGACACCCTCAAACCACTTCATCCCCCTCCATTCCTAAAACTACCTAAAATCCCCTTTTGTCTACACTAAAACCTTGATTTCCCTTCCTACTAAGCTAAGGATTCACATGGATTTAGAGGCCACTGAGAAAAGGAGGCATTAGGGAGGTCATATCATCAAATATGAACCCACCATAGTATAGGATATCGTTGCTTCACCATTTCTCATGAAATCATTCTAGGAGGCAAGTTGCCTTGTTTTTTGTCAAAAAATTGAAGAATTTTCTTTTAGCCATAAAGTTATAAGCACTTTTGCTACTAGTTTAAGGAGGGATATGTTGGAAATATGATGCAGAGTGTTGTCCTTGATGGCAACCCACTTGATGAAGATGATGGCAACCTACTTGAAGAAGTTGTTCTTGATGCTTGATGAGTTTATTAATGATGTAAATCTGATGTTCTACAAGTAGCTCAGAAGTACCAGAGAAAGAAATATCATTAAGGGACAGAACAATGATTTAAAGTGAGTATCACAAAGCATATGCGAGTTTGTTTAGGCGAAGTAGCATATATACGCGGAAAAGTACGTGCTAAGTCACGTATGCCTAATTGCGCTCTAAAGTTATAAATCCAGGGGTTCTTACCATGGTATTGACCCATTGTATTGAGCGTTTGAATATCTAATTGATCCCGTCTAGGAATACCATTAGAAGTTGTGTGGTTTTGGCTCATGGTATTGACAAAGGCTAAAACTATATAAGAAAAATAAATTCATAATGCAAATGTGTGTGCATGAGTTGGCGTTTGAATGAATACTTCACTCTGAAGTATGTTTGAATGGAAAGGGTAACAGTTTGATGATAGATCTGATTCTATGATGCACCTATGAAGAAAATGATGAAGAGGGATCTCTAGATCTGAAATGTATATATCTATTTAGATCTACTATCTGGCGAATATTTGCTGAAATGAAGAATGAAGTCGGAGCTATTCATCTGATCTGAAGAAATGCACAAGTCCTGAGAGAGTTACAGATCTATACGCGGGTTATCTTTTCCAAAGGCGCGTGTATACGCGGGACGTCTTCAACAAAAGTGCATATTAAATGTGAAATTAGTGTAGATGTATATGCAGGTTCGTTTCTGTGAAAGCGCGTATATACGCAGGTTCAGTGAAAGGAAAGCATGTATGAAAACTAGGGTTTGCTGAAGTATGTGGTATGAAATGTCTGATATGTTCTGCTGTATTACTGCTATCTATATATGATGTATTCATACAGATCTGGGTTTTTTGAATATTGATTATGCTACTGACTATGTTGAGAAAAGATCAAGTTGTTGATTGATTGGTTGATGATTCATTGAATGAATTAATAAGGGTATAAGTTTCAGTTTGATGTATGATTGAGCTTAAATGTGTGGAGTGGGTCCAATATGAAAATATGATGAAAAGTGGCCTACAATTTGTGTTCTATTGAAGATATTGGATCCAGTGTAAAAATTGATGAAATGTGGTCCATGGTGGTGCTGAGGGTTGTAGCCTTCAGTCAGGGGGTTGTAGCTCCCTTCCAGTGGTGATCGCAGTGGAGGATCGTAGCTCCCCTTCAGTGGGGTGACAGTAAATGAGAAGCGGGGAGGTTGTAGCTCCCTTCTAGGAGCAGTGACGGGAGTTGTATACACGGGTGGAGTGCTGATGGTGGTATGATTCTGCACCAGTACATGGTTGTAACATGTTTTCTTTATATAATAAATATTGAAGACTGAGACGACAGCAGCGGTGGTTTTATCCCGACTTGGATTTCCACCTTAAATCCTGGTGTTCTTGTGTGATGCTTATGTGTGATGGTTTATTCTATTATTACTGCACATGGTTACTGTTATCTAATCATCAGAAGAATGAATGTTGCATACAACTAAATAAAGAATTGATGGCATAGTAAGATCTTTATATATACGTGAGTTTTATGAAGGATATCCACGTGTATATGCTAGTTGGCTTCAGCAAAGTAGCGTATTGTTTTTAAAGAATGAAAAAGTAAAAAGTTTGAGTAAGTCCTAAATACTGATTCACCCCCCCTCTCAGTATTTTTCCCAACAATTGGTATCAGAGTAGGTCCTTCTGCAGAAGCTTGATCGCTTGAAGGAGATCCGTCGAAATGGGAATTCATGAAGGGGTAATGTCTATAAGGCCACCTCTATTCAATGGAAATAATATGTTATTCTGGAAGATACGAACAAAAGCATATCTGCAAAATATTGGTGCAAAAGTATGGGCAATCGTGGAAGGAGGTTATCAGTATCTGGCAAGTATTCCTACTGATGCAGCAGAAAGGAAGAAATATGAAATCAATGCCAAAGCCGTCAATGTCTTATTAGGAAGCCTGTCTGAACCAAAATTTGCTAAAGTGATGCAACTAAATTCAGCAAAATAAATATGGGACAAAATCATTCTGAGCTATGAAGGAGATACAAAGGTAAAAAGTGAAAAACTCCAAACTCTGAGAATTGAATATGAAAATTTAAGGATGCATAGTGATGAGAGTATTGCCAGTTTCTTTTTACATCTAGATGATATTGTAAATCGTATGAGAATTTTGGGTGAATCCATAACTGATACTACTCTGGTGAAAAAAGTCTTAAGATCTTTGACTTCAATATTTGAATCTAAAGTATCAGCTATTGAAGAAAGGCAAGATCTGCAAAGTCTTACTATTGTTCAATTACATGGTATCCTGACTGCTTATGAAATGAGACAAGGAGGTTCCTCTCAAATCAAAGAAGCTGCTTTTAAGGCATGTGCAAAAGGAAAAGAAAAGGAAGATGTCAAGGAATCAAATTATAAATATGAAAAGAAGAAGAAGAAAATTCTGTGAGAAGACTCCAACTAGGAACCAGAAGATTCAAAGGTAAGCTTCCCTTCAATTGTTTTGCTTGTGGAAGAGTTGGTCATTATGCTGCTAAATGTCCTTATGAAGAAAATCATGATAAAGGGAAACAATTTGAAAAGAGAAATATTTATTATGCAAATGAAAATAATGATGAAATTTCAAATGAGGATGAAGAAGATTTTGACCAAGTTCTGCAAGTGCTCATGGAAAAGAAGAAAAATAAGAAGGCTACTCAAAGAAAGAAGATACCTCAAAAAACATGCGCAACAGAAAATGAATAAGAGGAAAAAGGTATTGATTGTTGTTCTTGTGATTCATCTTCTTCTACATGCAATGGTGAAGGTAGTGAAAGTAACAGTATAAGTCTAGAAGCAAATCTCAAGATCAAGGATGATAGCAATGATTGGAATCAATTTCGTAAGAGAGAATCTATCTACAAAGATATGATCTCTAGAATGAATGAACAGAAAGAAATACTGAATGGACAGATAGACAAGTATCAAAAGTTGTATGTTCATGCAACCAATCGAAGTGAAATACTTGAAGCAGAAATCATCTCTCTCAAAGAAGATCTGGAAAAATCAAATAAGAAGAATGAAGAACCCCTATCATTTGAAAAGGAAGGACTTGAAGCATAAATCATCTCTCTCAAAGAAGATCTGGAAAATCAAATAAGAAGAATGAAGAGCTGTTACAAACATGTGAAGAACAAGAAAATTGGTTGAAGGAAGAAATTTTAAAATTGAATGATCAAGTAGAAGAAGGAAAAAGGGTCGAAGAAAGCATGAAGAAGCAATGCCAAAAATTGGAGGTTGAGGTACACATTCTCAAAGGTAAATTAGAAGAAAATGATAAACTCTTGAGGTTTGAAGATAGTACTAAGATTTTGGACAATATTCTTAGTAATCAAAGATCTCCTGCTATTAAACTTGGTCTTGGTTTTCATGAAACTGTTAAAGGAGAATCTAGTTCACAAGGAAGTGCTAAAGACTCAAAGGATGTCAATGCAAAACCTGAAGAGTTGAAAGAAATAAGAAGTCAACCGAAAATCATGAACACTCAAAGGAAATCATTCAATAATGTTGAATGCTTTAAATTCCATAATTATGGGCATGAAGCAGCGAATTGTAGAAGCAGATTGTTTCAGTCACAATCAAACAGATTCTATGCAGAAAGGTACTCTAGTTTCTTTAAGGGATATTGTTTTTCATGCAGCAAGTTTGGTCATAAAGCAGCTGATTGCAATAGAAGAAAGAATAGAAGAACACAGTATGATCCTTATGCTTACTTTTCTAGTCACATAAGATGTTATGCTTGTAACAAGTATGGACATGTGGAAAAATAATGCAAGATGAACAGATCTGAGAAATTAGACAATTTCCAGCACACGATAAGAAAGTTCAAGAAAAGCTGGAAAAAGAAGGAGGACCAGTCAGAAACATAGGGAATATTGACCCTACTCCAGTCATCCGCTTCTAAAGCTTACTTCTCATAATGACTGCAGGAATGATGTGAGATAAATTATAGAGATTAGTAATGTATCATCACAGGGAGAGCAATGTATGATGATTCTCATGGTTGATTTGGTAATTCTGGTTATGTTTATTTCTGACAGTGCATCTGATGTGAAGAAGACAGGTACATGTGCTACAAACTCAGGGGGAGATGAAGAAATGTGAAGTTTTCAATGTTTCACTTTCCATATGTGGGTTTAATGAATTAAAGTCGCATATACACGCGAGTTCCAATGGAGACAGAAGTGTATGCTTTTCTGTTAAGGAAAACAATGAGATGGCTCAAGAACAAGAGCATGGTTTCAGGGGGAGCATTAGCCTTGCTGAGTGTAATGCATTGTTGGAATTATGATGATTCTGAAATATGATCTCTTTCTTGAGGTCTTCTTGGTAGTGGTCATAAAAAGTCATATTTGTAATTTGATGAAAAGGTCATGATGAGACCTATGATGTAAAATTGTAATATTCAGACATGTAAGGACTTGTTCAAATGTGTAAACCCACTTGGTTGGGTAGTTGAGTCAAAATGTGTAAACCCACTTGGTTGGGTAGTTGATTATCATATGTAAATCCACTTGGTTGGATCTTTGATGTAAGTATGAGTCCTTGGTGATAGGAAGGTCATAGAGTCATGTACTTAATTGAAAAATATGTTTGAACTTTCAGCATGAATTCAGGGGGAGCATGGTAACTTCAGTGCACATAAGATCTACAACGCTCTTCTATCTAGATGAGGAGAAAACAACCTTGTGTTGGTTTTGATCCACCCTTTGCCCTTGATGTCAAAGGGGGAGAGTGACATGGTGTTTGAATAGGGGGGGAATATCATTATGCTTAATGTATCTATCTATTGTGGTCAAACACCATCATGGTTGCCATTAAGTCAAAAGGGGCATATTTTGGCAATATGATGCAGAGTGTTGTCCTTGATGGCAACCCACGTGATGAAGATGATGGCAACCTACTTCAAGAAGTTGTTCTTGATGCTTGATGAGTTTATTAATGATGTAAATCTGATGTTCTACAAGTAGCTCAGAAGTACCAGAGAAAGAAATATCAGTAAGGGACAGAACAATGATTTAAAGTGAGTATCACAAAGCATACCCGAGTTTTTTTAGGCAAAGTAGCGTATGTATGCGGAAAAGTACGTGCCAAGTCGCGTATGCCTAATTGCGCTCTAAATTTATAAATCTAGGGGTTCTTACCATGGTATTGACCCATTGTATTGAGCGTTTGAATATCTAATTGATCCCATCTAGGAATACAATTAGAATTTGTGTGGTTTTTACTCATGGTATTGACAAAGGCTAAACCTATATAAGAAAAATAAATTCATAGTGCAAATGTGTGTTCATGAGTCGGGGTTTGAATGAATACTTCACTCTGAAGTATGTCTGAATGGAAAGGGTAACAGTTTGATGATAGATCTGATTCTATGATGTACCTATGAAGAAAATGATGAAGAGGGATCTCTAGATCTAAAATGTATATATCTTTTTAGATCTGCTATCTGGCGAATATTTGTTGAAATGAAGAATGAAGTCTGAGCTATTCATTTGATTTGAAGAAATTCACAAGTCCTGAAAAAGTTACAGATCTATACGCGGGTTATCTTCTGCAAAGGCGCGTGTATACGCGGGATGTCTTCAACAAAAGCGCATATTAAATGTGAAATTAGTGCATATGTATACGCAGGTTCGTTTCTATGAAAGCGCGTATATACGCAGGTTCAGTGAAAGGAAAGTGTGTATGAAAACTAGGGTTTGCTGAAGTATGTGGTATGAAATGTCTGATCTGTTCTGTTGTATTACTGTTATCTATCTATGATGTATTCATACAGATATGGGTTTTCTGAATATTGATTATGCTACTGACTATGTTGAGAAAAGATCAAGTTGTTGATTGATTGGTTGATGATTCATTGAATGAATTAATAAGGGTATAAGTTTCAGTTTGATGTATGATTGAGCTTAAATGTGTGGAGTGGGTCCAGTCTGAAAATATGATGAAAAGTGGCCTGCAAGTTGTGTTCTATTGAAGATATTGGATCCAATGTGAAAATTGATGAAACGTGTTCCATGGTGGTGCTGAGGGTTGTAGCCTTCGATCGGAGGTTATGATGCTCTGGATGAGAAATTTGGATAAACAAAGAAGAGAATAGAATTCGTAGCTCCCTTCAAGAGAGAATTTGGGTACTTAAAGCATTAGGGTTGTAGCTCCCTTCAAGAGAGGTGATAGCGAAGGTTGCAGCCTTGGGATGGTTTTTATCACAATATTGCAGTGTGGTTGTAACATGTTTTCTTTATATAATAAATATTGAAGACTGAGACGACAGCAGCGGTGGTTTTCTCCCGACTTGGGTTTCCACCTTAAATCTTGGTGTTCTTGTGTGATGCTTATTTGTGATGGTTTATTCTGTTATTACTACACATGCTTACTGTTATCTAATCATCAGAAGAATAAATGTTGCATAGAACTAAATAAAGAATTTATGGCACAATAATATCTTTGTATATACGCGAGTTTTATGAAGGATATCCGCGTGTATACGCTATTTGGCTTTAGCAAAGTAGCGTATGGTTTTTAGAGAATGAAAAAGTAAAAAATTTGAGTAAGTCCTAAATACTGATTTACCCCCCCCCCTCTCAGTATTTTTCCCAACAGGATAAGGTAACCATTGTAGGGGTTGTGTTTACTATTTCAGCAGACACCATTTACATATCCACTGGGATCCCAAACCATAGAGAGATTTGGTTCAAAAGGAGAGACCTAGATATTCAAAAATTACAAGATGTTTTTGAGGCCTCCATACAAAGCTGATCCAAAGCACATTTTTCCTTTCAGACACTTTATTTACAAGTATGCCCCTCTCATGAAGATGAGCATGAAATATTTCATATGTGAGGGTATATTTTCAAGGATATATCAATACCAAGTTAGATTACTAATGCATTTCACCAATGTTAGGGCTCTTAACCTACCTCACTACTTATACAGAAGCTTGGTAAAAATGGCAGAAAAGGTACATAGCAAAGGAAAATATCATCATGCAACTTGTTCCATCATGGCTTGGTGAAAATCATTGGTTTTCATCATCTCACCCAGATCAAATTTTCTTGTTATGGATTCATACATTCAACCTTCTTTTTCCTAATCCAATTCAATCAAGCAGTCATTCTACACCATTTACATCACCAAGAAAAAAGGAGGTGGGTTCCACAATAAAACCTGCAACAAGAACACCTAGGGTTGAGGTGAATAAAACCTATACTAGAGGAAAGAGGATGATGTTTTCTCCTGGTAGTTTGGAAAGGGCTCAACCTACATCAGTGGAAAAAGAGACATCAACACATCAACTTGAGGCACCATTGCAAGAGGAAGAGCATATACATTTGGAAACTGACATGGAAAACATAGATATGCATGAGGAGGAGAAGTCACTAGAGCGGATCATCAAAGAGAAAGAAGTAGAGATTAGAGAGCTAAAGGACAATTTATCAAAGGAAAATTTTATGGTCAATTTTCTTCAGCAGGAGAACAAGCAACTCCAAGTCAAACAATTTTTTCTTAGCAAGCCCAAGGTAGATTTGGACAAGGATGGTGGAAAATTTAATTTGATGGTTGATGTTTATGATATTGAGGATTAGGAAGAGAAATTCAAACCAATGAGGCCAAGAACAAGAGCTCTCAAGAGGCAGCAAGAGCAAGAAATTGAACCATCTCCATCATTAGGTAAAAAGGACATTAATGATATGATTGCAGCAGAAATTGAGCAAGATAAGGAATTTTTTCTTGATCAGGTCAATTGGCACTTACATAAGCTTCTTGAGAAGGGTAATAGGAACAATAAACTTCAAAGGCACATGGCCATGCACTACTACACAAGGAATATGACTTCTCAAATCAGGATCAAGTTTGAAGAAGAAATTAAGGCAACCCCTAATTAGGCAAAAGAAGAAGGAGAAACTTGATTTCTTGGCCGAGGCCTCTCTCATTTCCTAACACATCATCATATAACTTCAAGGGGAACGTTTGGAAATTTTTGGAGCAAATTTTGGTGTTTTATGGCTTAAACAAAAAATTGTAGACAACCAAAAGCACGATGCCTTGGCGCTGCACTTTTCCCTTAGAGGTCCAAATCACCTAAAATCTACATCGATGGATAGCTTATGAACTGAATATCTTAGCTATCTAATTTTTGTTCCTTTTCATCATTATTTTTGGGATAAAAGTGAAAAAAACATGCTAAAAAAACCACTTCTTGCCATGTTTTTCACCTAGGCGCTGCGCTTTTGAACCTTAGGAGAATGCATTTTTATGAGCCTTGGAGATACCATCTTACTTCATTAATGAATATATGTATAACTTCACACCCTAAGCTTTCAAATGGTACCTTCATATCAACATTTTTAGCAAAGGAAGGCAATCAAAAGTTCCCTGCAAGATGGTGCTGCACTTTTTCACTCATGTCGCTGCACTTTTCCCTCTTGGCACTGTGCTTTTCCCTGGAGGTCAAATTTTCGAGTTTCTTCAGTCAAATTTGGTTTCTCACAATGAAAATCCTCTTATTTTGAGTTTACCTTATGTAGATGAATGAAATTAGGCTTTTTAATGTCATTTTTGTGTAATTATGATGATTATTATTGATGGGTAGGTCAATCAAAGGCTAAAAGGAGAGTTTGTTTTAACCTCCCTAGTCTTAGGTTTGGTTTGAGAAATCTGTGTAAATTGTTCCTATCTTGAGGGATTTGATCCCTGAGAGAGGGGAATATTGTTTTGTTCTATCTGTATCTATTTTTTAGTCAGATTCAAGGTTGGACATCAGAGAGTAGAATGCTTGGATCTTTGTGTACAGTTGATATTTGCATAAATACATGTTCAGTTGCAGCTGTTATATAGGGATTCATGTGGTATGATTTTGTGGCAATGTTTTTCTTCTCTAATTAAATTTTATTAATAATTATTTCATCTTCTTTCCATATATATTATTTCATCTATATTCCTATAAGTTGTTAAACAAAATTCTTTAAGCTTATGCTCTCTTTTCGTAGGAATTTAATGTTTATGTTGTTGTTTAGTTGCAGCTATTATATAGGGATTCATGTGGTATGATTTTGTGGAAGTGTTAATATTTTCTAATTCACTTTTATTAATTATTATTTTATCTTCTTTCCATATATATTATTTCAGTGATCTTCCTATAAGTTGTTTAAAAAAATTCTTTAAGCTTATGCTCTCTTTTGGTAGGAATTTCATGTTTATGTTGTTCATCTTCTGACAAATGAACTCATGGTTGTCATTCTCATTTTTATCCTTTGCTTTTCCACCCTACACTAAAATTTAAAACCTTAAGGTGCCACTGAAACATATTTTCCATGCCCCTTTTTATCCTTGCAACTGCAATCTTTTGGATCTGACCTAGTTTCCTTGACCTCTCCTCCCGAACAAACAAAAACCCTAACTTTTCAAAACCCTAGATCTCAGACCTAGCCTAATATATTTTTCCCTTATTTAGTCATATTTTTGTTGTAAGATAATACAGAGAGCCCTCTCTTATTTTGTAGGTATAGCTACCAAATCCTAAGTGGTTCGAGGTTACCTCTATTAGTTTCTAGTCTCAGTCTTGGGACACTATGGAGGATAACACGGCATAAGAAAACAAACTACAAAATATTTATCAATTATAATTAAAAATTAATAATGTGTTAAAATCCTAAACGTCTCCTTCAATTTTCACTATAGAATCCCCTCTCAACTGTATAGAAAGAAAGCTCATATATCCACCAAAACAAGTCATCGTGCAATTTCGCTATATCATTGTTTCTACAAAGCTTCAAAAGTTGGAAGAAAAACCCATTTGACCTAGCATCCTGATGAACCTCGTGACTAAATCTCAGATATTGGTTTGATGTGTTTTCAGAGATATGATCTAAGGAACTTAGGATTTTTGCAGGCTCCCAAATTCCATGTCAAACAAGTGACCTTGGGAAAATCGTCATATCTTCCTCTCTGAGCATTGGATTCAAATTTTGTAAAACTTGATAGAGATAGAATGGACTATAGTTTTTTGGTTATCGTTTTTAGGGTCAAAGTTTGATACAGTGACACGTGGAACTTCGTACAATTTCACTCTATTGAACCAGACTATAATCAGGTCATCGTAGTAGATTGGGCATAACTCTTTCTTGAAGAATCCAATCTCAATAAGACCTATGGGGTTGGAAAGAGGACTCAGAAGGATACCATGGGACAAAATGACAGACCTTTGAGATCTTAAATTACATAGATATAAGAGATTCAATATCAAGCTCCTAGAAGGAAACAAAAATGTATGTTATTTATCCATTCTTTCTAGGTGTTGGGTCTAGTTTATTTCAAGGGTATGCCATAGAATTTAAGGGTTGATTTATTGATTTTTTAAGGGATGTTACAATATAATTTGGTGCGCTAACTAGTCACCAATATGACATTAGTGAAGGAGTGTATGATTTAGTGCTATGATGATTGAAGTGTAGAGAATACATTGAGTGAGATCTAAATATTTTCAAACCCGTGTATCCTTGTGACAGTGAGGTAGTGACATTAATATTCACTATGTCTTATAGTGATATATATACTAGAGTATTTTGACTATGATAGTGCATTGAAAAGATAACCTATGAAATGCCAAAGAAGTATGACTCAATATTATGCGTAGTGATGTCACTTAGCATAACAGTGACAATTTGATATTAACCTAACACTCATACCTAGACATAACAAGTATGTTGATGCCTTGATTTTGACTTTCAGAATGGACAGGAAAATGGTGATTTGGCTTATGAAATTATATGACAGTGGTATAGAATGTTATTGAATCAGTATTGGTGGGCTATATGAAATATGATATATATAAATATTTCCTTGATAAGGAAATACCCTTGGTGAATGAAATTATTAACTTGGCAATGATATAAAATATCATAATATGGATTGACATTGATATGATGTATTTACTTTTACCTTTAAATATGGTTGACCTTGACATACTTGACAACAATGTATTGACATTTGTGAATTTATGTTATCTTAACTTGATGAATGAAGACAGTACTCACCTTGAATTTGAGATCCTAAGAATGACTTTGAAACACTAAGTCATTACATGTATAATGACATTTTTCCCTAAGTTTTACTTAGTATTAGCAGCTAAAATATTCATACCACACATGTTGACCTTTTCACTTTCACTAGACTTGAAATTGATATATTGACTTTGACAAGTAGAGCCTTTAGTTGAGAATGCCTATGATAACCTAGGATAACTTGATTCTGACCTTGTAGGATAGAAATTAGTGAAGGGAACATCGTCAAGTTATACAACCTATTGGAGAAGGATGGATTCCAGGGTTTGACCAGTAAAACAATGTGCTTACATATATTTTGGTAGTTCTCTAGGGACAAATTTTGAAAGCATTGAATGGAGGGCATTGGGATGACCTGAGACACCTTGGGTTATGCCATCAGTTGATAGAAGTGACAAATAGTTTTTTCCTTGTGTGCAGCTTGATACGATGATGAGAATGATAAAATATTTATGACTATTCATTCATGAGCAATGTAATGACATTTTTTTGATGAATCTTCATTTGTGAAGTGACATTATTTGGTAGCCGATAGTTATACAATGGTTTGCAGTGGCATCGATATAAGTGTGAAGTGACAGTGATACAATGATAACTTGAGGCAATGATCAATTTGAGGGAACATAGATCAGTGTCTATGAGGATTCAATATTTATTCTACATATTCCTTACAAATATTCTACATTGATTCACAGTATAGTGGGTCTAGTTTGAAAATTCAGAAACGTCATCTACAAACTCTTCTAGGTGATCAGAGTCACCTTTAGGTTGCGTTCGGAGAACACTTCAAGGCAGCAGGGTGGCACTAAGAAAAGTTTTGGCTTTCTTAGGGTGTTGCGACATCCATTAATTTGTTGTTGATAAACTGATAGGGTGGCGAATATTCCTTTCTGACAACAGCTGGTAAACATAGTGTTGTGGCACTCATCAAGTTGTGGCCTGATCAATAGGGTGTTGTGGTGTCCTTCTAGTTGCAGAAATATATTAGGGCTTAGTAGCATCCTATAGGTTGTAGCATGTGAATTAGGGGGTTGAAACATCCCTGAATTCTATCTATAATATTGATGTAACTAATATCTATTTTCGAGAGAGAAGAAGATAGTTAATTGAGAAGCATTAAGCGGTTTTGACCCGGAGGGCGTTTTCCACCAAAAAATATTCATGTCTATTGTTTTATCTTTCTACATTGTTGTATGGTGTTATTTATTATTGATAATTGTTTATAATTTTCGAAGAATAACAATGATTTTAACTGAATAATAACTAATTCTCCGAAAAAATTAAAAACTGATAATTGCTAGTAACTATTGATTCACCCCCCTCCCCCCACTTTCAGTATTTCCAACAAAATCACTTTATTGTATATTATATTTTCCCACTCCTTTAGGATTTATATATCCACTGAAGTGATTTCTTCTTGAAATGGTTAATGGGTTAAATTACAACAGCAAGTAGCTGAGCTCTATATTTTACATTAAGCTCTAGAGAAACCTCACTCTTCATAGTAAGTTAACCCCCACCTAACTATGTCCCTCTTTCAGGGAATAACAACCAACTAAAGGGATGAGAGATCAGATATAGGTGCACATAATCCAACAAGAGTGGAGGGGATCATCTATAGTCCCTTTTTCTTTACCAAGTTTCCTAGAGCCTAAGCTATCTTGCATAATAAAATATTTGTAAGAAAATATGAAGGACCAATATGAGGATTAGAAGTAAAGCTGCAAAAACCAAAGAATCCCAGCATACCTAGGTCTAAGAGGACCTCCTGACTCTTTGTGAGAGGGTAGTGTAGGATCACTTGGAGGGTGATGCTACGCTACTAACTCGAACTAGTACGAACTACAATGTTATGATTATTAAAACAAACATATGAACTCCCAATGAACCTAAATTCCAAGAGAGAGAGTGCCAACCTCAGTCTAGGAAAAGGAAACAAATTATACAGGTAAGCTTTGGTGGTGAAAATCATCAATTGAGAAAGCCATAGAACCCAACATTTACTAGGGAATATGCAATAAAATGCAGCAATTCAAGGGGGAAGGGATAGTCAAAAAGTGGAGAATAAACTTGAACTAACAGGGAAACCAATTATATACTCTCTTCACACTAATGTCTCTAATGAAAATCCTTGTGAAACATAAAAAAATCTCGACGAGATCCTACAATAGTCAATCATTGATAGTATAATTATTATTTCATCATGAATGTTATATAATATTTATAATGCAAATCTCTACCAATAAATCTTTACATATTTATTGGTAATGTGACAGATTCAAGTGGTGAGTTCTAACAGCCATCAATATTTCATATATGTCTTAAATGTTCTTTGACGGGTGTGCTGCCATGCCCTATTGACTCATGGGCTCATGGGGTGGTGGAAACTTGTTTCTCCATTTTTTCCACCTTAGTCACCCATATAGAGATTATAATACCTAATTAACTTAAATTAAAAATATACATTTATAATAAGTAATAATATATTAATAATTACATATTAAATATTAGCATATATCTTTAATATACAATCATAATTAACTAATATAAGAATATAAAAATACATACATATATATATATATATATATATATATATATATATATATATATATATAAAGTATTAGTTTTATGATTACTAATGAACTGATTTATAATAAAACAAACATATGATATCATATAATATAATTAGTATAATATTTACTTATAATTATTATTATATGTATCCCCCAATGGGGGTGAGTGATCGATGGATCAAATGGCCTCGGGGTCTCCCCAATCTAACATGTGAAAAATATCCTCTCAGCTATGATGGTTATTATTTCTGAACTCTGAAGCCTATAAAGGAAATGGGTATAATTATTACATTGCTCAGCCAAATGTGGAATTTTGTTGCGAATTAGGATACAAATAGAGGGTGTAGCGTGACAAGTTTAGTAGTGGCTTCCAAGACAGATCAATCTAGGAGACAAACAGATGGGAGATATTTGTGAAGGGTTTAAATTCTATATTTTATGTTCCAGTCAGCCCTTTAGGTGTTGATATGGGATCCATGAGTGTAATTGTTCTTCCCTAAAGGTCTCTTGGGCTATGTTCTACAATTTCCAGCGACATCTTCTTCCAATTTTATTCACGCTTGTCCTAATGAGTTGTTCACTAGCATTCACGTATTCCATACTTTCTATTTTTGCCTTTGTCATATGTCATTTTTTTGTGGTGTTAGGAAGTCGGTTTCCTTTGTGGTGATTTTCATGGTTTGGGTATTGAGCTTTCTTGTTGTGGCCTAGTCTGTGGGGTGTTTATGTTGTAAATTTTTTCTCACTCCCCTCAAGGTTTTAGTTTGGGTAATTTCATTATCTACTTTAGGAAAGGAAAGTCTCAGTCTCCCTTGGCTCCTCCATTCCATTGTTATTTTTTGATAGTTTCTTTTAGTCTAGTCCCACCTTGATAGTCTGTCATAGTCATTATTTTTTTAGTGCTCTGGGAAAGTATTTTGAGACCCTAGTTTGTCACAAGGAATTATATATCTAGGAGTATTTGATGGGGTGGGGAATTATTTTAAATTTACCTATCCTTTGCGTCAATCAAAAGCTCTATCTGGGGTCACCCAATAATTCTTCCACCCCTGAACAATGTGGGCTCTACCGAGCCTTAGGGTCTACCTTTATTCCTCCTAGTTTGGTATATCAATGTGTATTTTGAGTTCGTATGGTGGGATTCATCAATGGTTTTGGTGACCAAATTGTGGTCGAGGTATGGGTTATCATTTTATTTCTACATATGCCTTGACAACGCAGATGACCTCACAGAGGTGGTGGCCAACATGGGCAGGCTGCATCACAAGAAGACATAGATAATTTATCTACAAAATATTTTTCAAGCATGGAGAGAGAAGTTGAAGTTTCCCGAGACCAGTGTCACTTTCCAGGGCATGTGGACCTTCTGGTAACCTTGGATTGGCTAATTGAGAAATTTAGGGGCATTCAAGAAAACCCAGATAACCTCAGGGAGCATATATATGAGGATAGGAATGGGTTAGTGGAATTTATGAACAACATCGAGTATAACCAACCAGAGATTATAGAGTAGTTGATCAACTTATGCATATTCATCCAATGATGTGCTAATTATTGCTTGCATTAACTAGAGGGCAGAGGGAGCATATATATTTCCACATGCATGAGTGCCTTGGATTAATGGAATCTCCTTATATGCACCCTCCTTAACCACCACTGTGATATGTCATCCAGAGGATGTCTTCTTATTTCATCTATTTTTTAGCATGCATGGCTATCTATCCCTTCAGAAATAAAGGCCCATTGGGAAAAAAATTATGCACTATACCCTGGCTTTCCTCTCAAACAACTCTCAATTGGGTGAAGTTGGGAGAGTAATTGAGACTCATTTTATAATTTTTATTTTCATGCTAATATAATGGAAGCTATTTGACTAATGAAAGAAAATATTATAATATATATATATATTATAATAAAATTTATTAGTATTTTTATTAAAGAAAATATATAAAATTATATAATAACAGTAATACTAAAATATTAATTATTATTTTATTTTATTTTTTAAATTAGAACCTTTTAGTAATTGCAAATGTAAATATTTACATCGCTACTCTAAAGGATTCTATTGGTCTCACTTTAACGAAGTTTGTCAACCAACACTACCCGACCATGACGATCATTTAAAAAAATGCACAAGTTAGCCGACTGTAGTTGTAGAGACTAAATATGCCAAGAATTTGACAAAAAAAATAAAATACCAATGGACATACTCACTCATTGGAAGTGATATAAATTGGATTATCTGGCCCCTTCTGTGGTGGAGGGGGAAGGCAGAAAGAGAAGCCAACAAGTTGTTGTGGGCAGGGTATTCATGCTTATAACTATGCTAGTTTCTCCAAGATGTGATTGTGTCCATGCCATACAACCAATACTCATTCCCGTAGATGACACTAGAATTATTGGATTTGCGTTAGAGCTGCCATCACTACTTCATGATCCTCCCTTTGATTTTTCTAATAGTTCTCTATCTAGAATTTAGTAGAATGTTGTCGTTGAGATAGGGTGACATGGGGGGGTTTTCCAAACCTCCTCTACAACATTTTATGTCATATGCAAGGGGCTAGAGTGTGCACCATTATTTTCCTTCTCGTACCAGAAAGCGTATGCTCGTTGAATTCACAACCACTCCTATGTGTAGTCTCCTGGGATTTTCCTCTATCATTGTTACCAAGAGAGGAATTTTTTCTAAGTGTCACGGAAGAGATATGTAGAGGACATCCTCCTAAAAATTCCACCCAAAATAAGCCCTAAGTCACCACCAAACTTAAAGAGATGCCTATTTTTCCCATAACCACGGACCTCCCCTACATTGTCAAAGGCACCACACTAGGGTTATAAGAAGTGTGTGAAACCCTGCTCCAAAACCAAATTAGTTTTTACAAAAATTTTGAAACACAAACAATATTTTTCAATAAACAATTTGATTTAAAACCACTATTAATGCCCCATACTAAGGCCACACATACCACCTCAAAAATTAGAACCACTAGCTCTAGGTTTAGTGTCTAGGAGTCACACCACCCAAGGAGAAAATATTGTAACCCATGACAAAGTACTAGCCAATCACTGACCACCAATTCCAAAATCAAAGTCATAGAAAAAATTAAGGAACTTGTTGGGGTTCCTATGTTTTGGAAGGTCTAGCTCTACCAAAAGATAAGACAAAATCAGAACCACTTTGGGACCTCAGGATCTATCCCTCCTGGGTCCATGAGGGATCTCTCTATAAAGGCAAAGAGTTCAACACACACAACAAATGAAGCTGTTTGTTTGTTTATTAAAGAAGAAGAATAATTAAATTATATAAAACAGAAAAGAGATTTAGGAAAAGGGGAGATAATTCAGAGAACACTCAAGACCATTGGGCAATGGAGTCATAAAAGGGTTTACTTGCTATTCATTATCCAAGGCTTTCAATTGGGCTAGTAATCTAAAATAGAGGATCTTTAAAGATGATAGTATGGTATGAAAAGATAAGGAATGAAGGTGAATGACAAGGAAAACTCTGAGCTGACAACTTAGGAAGCAGATCAAGGAACAGGGCTTGCCTTAAACACCTATGATCCAACCCCTAAAAATCTAACTCTTCAGACAACAACAAACACTTAAGATTTAAACACAAAGGTGAAGCTTGAGATCAGAGAAAGGCTTTGAACTTTCAATGATTTGAAATTCAACTTAACGGATCTTAGAAAGGTTCAATTGATCGAAAAATACCCTAATGAGACAGAATTAGCATTCTAAACTCCTAGTATCCCAATTCTTTCAATTAAAACCAAACAAGAAAATCTAAGAACAGATTCATAAATTCATACATTAGTTAGTAGTGAATAAAAGCTACTACACTAGTTAAATTATCTTGAATTAGTTCTTAGATCACACAATCAGTAGAAAACATCAAAGATAAGAATAGCAGGAGCATTAGGGTATCATGCAAGGGTATATCCTAAGCTAGATTTCTGATTCTTACTAGAGAAATGAGATGAAATGAATTACAGAAGGAAAACAGAGACAAAGGTAGAACACATCACCGCTGCTTTAAATCAGGATCCAAAGAAATGTTCTTGTCATATTAAAGAGCAACGCCAGTCATATACAACATCATCCAACAACTTGATATTCAGTCTGAAATCATCTCCTCAGCCTATCTTACAACTTTACACACAAAACTATATCTCAAGGGAAACAACTTACAATTCATAGATATCCGATCAAAAACCTTTAAAATGTGTTTCCTCATGAGTTGTATAGCTAAAGAGAGGCAGAGGACGTAGATAGAACCTTAAATGAAACATTAAAATAGAATTAGAAAGAAGGGGCTCGAGGCACATTCTATCTTAATATCTATGCATTGATATTCGGTACTCTTTGGATGAAAGAGTGGTCTTCGACACGCTGATACTTCCTCATAGGTATGTTCTTTGATGTAATTTTCGGCTGTAGTACTCTGTAGTACTCTGGTGATGAGAAATGGCAGATAAATGACATTTAGGCCTGCCATACTGCATAACAAATGCTCTGGCAACATTAGGACTTTTTGTCAAGGTGTAGATCTTCTTAGGCACTCGATGTAGAATAAAAAACAATATGGGAACTTGTCCTTTCATGGGAAAGAACCTTCTGCTGATGTGAGACACTGATAATATTATTTTCTGTTCTTTAGGCCTCATTAGGCCTTCTATGTTAATCATAATGTCTTCAATTTGGAACATTCACCCTTTAATCATTGAATTAGAGCTTAAAATCTTCAATAACATGCTTTAAACCTCTTAATTCTTCACTGATACTCTTTTCCGCTTCTGTGACTATCTTTATCTATGGAAATGGAGTTTTAATGGCGTTGGATGGTTTTGAACGGAGTTGAGACCCCTGATCTGGATAAAATATGCGTTTAAACCCCCTCAGGAATCTTCCCTGCAAATTCTAGCTCTGAAAAGCTTTCTCTACGCTACTGTGTCACTAATAGTGACGATGTAGAAAATAATGGCTTTCACTGTCTGTAATCCTACAAAAACGCACAAAAAATATTAAGAAATCCATGTAGGAGGGAGGATGGATGCTGTGGAAGACTGTGAGAATGGCAGCGCAGCAGAGATGAATGCGGTGGATGCAGTGGAAAACGATTGAAAAATGCTGTGAAATGGTGAAAAACTGATTTGATGGTGGCCTAATGAAGAAATGCTTCTTGACCGTTAGATTAGATGGACTAATGATGATCGACAGTGGGGATTTGCTGGTGGAGTGGCTTAAGAAGGTCAGGCAGAACGAATAAAAATTGTAATGTAAAACATTAAAGTTTACATTTGGGCGGATTACAAAGAAAAATGCATAAAATGAATGAAATTGGGCGTGAACGGTGGGACCAGCATGGGCGAAGGGCGATTGAACATGGACAATTAGATCTCGGGAGGAGATCAATGGCTAAGATCATCCTATGAAACCCTATGAAATCCCGATGGAAAAATGTGAATGAAATGCGCGATAGAATGAGGGCCGTTGATATATACAGATAAACGGTCGAGATTGCATGGAAGGGCTTTCAGAGGCAAAAAAGGGGGAAGTGGTTTTCGGAGAAAACAACTATTTTCATGTTGTTTTGGAGTGGTTTTGAAAATGTCCCAAAAAACATGATATGGTCCATCGCCTGACACGTGGCAAAATAAAACCACCCATATTGCGTGATTTCAAACTGTTAACGCTCGGATTCCAAAGTTACACGATATGGATGCTAGCCATTGGATCTGGGACTATGACATCTGATGGTGATGGATGGAGTGCGATATGGAAAATTGCGCGGTCGGTAATGTGGGGACAGGTCAATGGTGGTTTTAATGTGGGTCATCCAATCTATGGAATGAACGACTGAGATCTCCAGATGGGAAGCGAAGGCAGAAGGGCGGGTTAATGGGCGGGAAGAACAAGAGCCGTTGGATCAAATGGGATGGACGGCTGCAATCTAATCACATTGGAGGATGGCAGGGGCCAAAAAATCTGATGGAATGATGTTTTGATTACATGTGGACCGTCAAATCGACGGAAGATCGACGGTCATGATTGCGTCAAGAATGGCCAATCGGGGACACAGGGGAAGTGAAAGGACAAATCGTAGTCATTGGTTCTTGTAGATTCAACAGCCAGGATTGAATCGGAGATCAGCCAATTAGGGGAAACAAAAGTGGCACATTTTAAAATTTGTGATTGGCGATTGGGGCAGCGGTGCAATGGTCGTTGGATTTAAATTGGAATCAACAGCAAAGATCGTAATCAGAGGTGTAACGAAGGGACGCAGTAAGGTGTGGTGATATAAGCATGAACTCTAAGATTTTATATAGATCAACGGTGGATATTGCACCTTCATTCCATAGAAAAAAAACTTCTCGCATCGAAACTTTTCCATTAACAAAGGAAAAAGTGCCCCGACCACCCTTCCGATGCGATAAGTGCTCAAGGGCTTAGTGCCTAGTCTTGGCACTGGGTTTCATGGAGGGAAAGTGGTTAGGGGATGGGACGAAAGGGGCTTAGCCTGTTATATGATAAGAAATGGGTTTTTGGCTTAAAAACATTGTTCTTTAAGGCTAAACAAGGGTTTCGGTAGGGGAATAAAGGGATTTTCTCACCAAATGAAGGGATTCACATGGTTTAAAAAGGGGAATTTGATGGTTTAGAAAACTTAGGAAGGGATTTTGAGGGTCAAAGGGGAAATTTGAGAAGGGGAAAAAAGTGGTTAAAATAGGGAATTTGCAGGGATACAAGGGAGCGGATGTAGGCTTTTCTGAACATAATGTTTTCACAGAGAGTTAGGATTTCTTGATGGAAATAGCAGTGGCTTCAAGAATGATATGTTTTCAAAGGAAATGTATTTCTTGAAGGCTCAGAAAAATATTTAGCCACCTGTTTGCTTGACAAAAAATTTATAGGTGGCTAACAGTGGCTTCACATGGGGATGGCATCTTCTTGAAGATTTCAAGAAGTTTAGAAATATTCTTTGGGAAGTAGGCTAGATGCCTGATCTTTGAATCATATTTTCTTCTTTGATTCAACTGTTACAAACATGATGGATACTAATCAGCAGAACACATTCCCCCAACAATCTACCTACCCATCCTATAGTCCTAACATTTTTTCTCCAAGGTGCATTTGAATTTGTAGACCTTCTTCATCATTTTTTTTTATTGAAAGAAAAAACAAACAAATCTAATTTCTACACTTATTCCTCCATGAGACCAGATTAAATAGTTGGCCTCATAGCTTCTCTATCTAATCTAATATCTTCTAGGATTAAACTGTCTAGCAGATTGCTTTCTCTACATTCTACAACAGAAATTTAAAAACAGACAAACCAGGATTAGACAGTCTGGTTTGTTGTGGATCGATGGCATAAAAACAACTACACATGAACTGAAATTGCAAAAACTCGAAAACAAAATTTGAAGGCTTGATATTTTGAAACTTCGAAGCATCCTTATTTTCTTTGTGACTCAAGTTTTGAGCTTGTTAGAGTCACTTTCTTCTTCACTTCAGCTCTGGTTTTGGGCTTGTTAGAGCTGATTCTTCTTTCTTCTTTGCTGGTTCAGACTTTGAGCATATTAGAAATAGCTTCTTTACTTCCTTTGGCTTAGGTTTTGATCATTTTAGAGCCAATATTTTTCACTTCAGAGGTTCAAGTTTTGGGCATGTCTGAACCTCTCTTTCTCTCTTTTTTTTAAAATATTTTTTCTTTTTTTCTTTGAAAACAAAACACAGCAATGGTATTTACAATGGAAATGAAAACTGTAAATTGGAAATCAATAGTAGTAATGCTTGAGCATCCTGCCATTGACAGGACCCCCAAACAGATCTATGCCATTTAACTCTTGCAGAAAAAAGGCATTCGGACCAATAGTGGATTGGATGATGTAAGGACCCTGCCACAAACTTTCAAATTTACCATGCTTTCCTTTGTCTTCTCTCCTGGAGTCCCACTTTAGAACCTTGTCTCAAATTTTTAAGTCACAAGATTTTGTTCTTTTTTCAAACAACTTTTTTATATTTTCTTATACTTTCATAGTTGTATTGTAGACCTCTTCTCTTGCCTGTTGGAGATGTATTTTTTGATTTATCCTCCTTACCATGCTATCCTCTTCTGACTGAATATCTTGGACTATTTTAACCACTGGTACACCTAGAATGGTATGAAACACTACCTTTGTTCCATAAACAAGCTAATATGGTGACATTCCAATGGATTTCTTTGTTGTTAGCCTGTCAGCCCATAAAGCATGCACTAACTTGTTATGCCATGATTTCTTATTTTCTTCAAGCAGCTTTTTGATGATAGTCACCAACATTTTTTTTGATGATTCAGCTAACACATTACCTTGTGGGTAATAAGCAGTTGAATGACCGAGTGCTATCTGATACCTGTGACAAAAATCAATCATTTTCTTGGATCCAAAAGCAACAGAATTATCAGTGATTATCTTTTTAGGGTAGCCAAATCTAGAGAGGATGTGGTTTATAGGAACTTAATGATGACAGAATCTATGGCATTCCTAGAAGGGATGGCCTCAATCCACTTTGTGAAATAGTCTGTGTCTGTAAGAATCCACTTGTGTTGAGAAGCATATGCAGGGTGTATTTCCCCTATGAAATCTAGGCCTCACTATTGAAAGGGAGCTTCAACAGTTATAGGTTGCAATGGTAAAGGGAGGAGATTCCTTTTTCCCTAAAAAATCTGGCACTTATGGTAGTAAATTATCATTTTGTGGATGTCATTGAAAAGTGTAGGCCAGTAATAGCCAGTTCTGAGTATTTTTTTAGCAGTGGCTTTCCAGTTTAAATTTCCTCCACACTCTCCTGCATGGAACTCCTTTTTAATCCTCTCTGCTTCAGTTTCAGGAAGACATTTCAGCAGCAAACCAGTTTCATTTTTCCAGTATAAACATTCATTCAGTCTGCAATAGTTTCTAGCTTTTAACTTTAGGAATCTAGCCTTATTATTTGATAAATCAGGAGGGGCATTGAGGTTTGTGAGTACATACAAGATATCAGAATACCAAGGAGAGTTTTGAAACTTTTCCTCAACAGTAGGATTGGGCAATTCTTCATGTTCGTCCAAGGCATCCACCATCTTTATGTCAAGGGCTTGCAAGTTAGACTGAACTATTAGTTGAGCTAAGCCCTGAACTTTGATCAGTTTTGTGGGTTTTATTTCCAGGTCATACTCTAATATCACAACAATCCATTTGCCCCTCTTTCCATCCGGGTCTTGGGACAAAATGTCTTGTACCACTAAGTTTGGCACGTAGGCAATGATGTGAGAATTCAAAATATACACCCTAAAATCTTTCAAGGCCTTTACCAAGGCATAGGCCTGTTTTTCCATTATGTTATATTTTAAGGGTGCGTCCCTCAAAGTTTTGCTGAAGAAATCAATAGGCTGTTCCATTCCCTTTGGATTTTTCTGCAGTAGGATTGCAACCACTGTATGTTCAGAGGCAAAGGAAAATATCAGGGAATCTTTTGAAAAGTCAGGGCTGATTAAGATAGGTGCCCGAGTGAGTGCAAGTTTAACTAATTCAAAATATTTTTTAGCCTCTACATTCCACTTAACCCCTACACCTTTTTTCAGCATGTTTGTCATATCCCTGAGATGCTCAGCTAAGTTGGGAATAAACCTCCTTAAGAAGTTGATTTTCCTGATAAAGGACTGCAACTCTTTTATGTTTCTTGGGTGTGTAATCTGCAATATTCCCTCAACTCTTTGCGGGTCTATCTTAATTCCCTTTTCTGATATAATATGGCCAAGGAGCTTACCTTCTTGAAGCCCGAATACAGTCTTCTTGGGATTTAAGGACAAACCAAACCTTCTAGATTTTTCAAAAACTCTTCTCAGATGTTTTAGGTGCTCCTCATCAGTCTTGGAATAGACTGTTATGTCATCTAGATAGATGACAATGAAATTCCCTATTTCCTCCGAAAAGGATATGTCCATTGCTCATTGGAAGGTTGCACCAACGTTCATCAGTCCGAAAGGCATTTTTAGGTACATAAAAGTACCCCATGGGGTGGTGAAAGCTGTCTTGAGCTGGTCTTCTGGGAGTACCAACACTTGGTTATAGCCTGAAAAACCATCTAACAGGGAGATCCTTTTTGAGCCAAATACCCTCTGTAGTATGTGTTCCATCTTTGGTAAGAGGTAATTTTCTTTAAGTGAAGCTCTGTTAAGGTTTCTGAAATCAATGCACAGTTTGATCTCACCTATCTTCTTTCTCACAACTACAGGGTTGGAAACCCAATCGGAGAACCTCACAGGCACTATAATTCTTGCCTCGTACATTTTCTTGATCTCCTTTTCCACTAGAGGCAGTTGTTTCAGGTTAATTCTGTGAAGTTTCTGTCTGAAGGGTTTTTGGTTTTCTTTCAAAGGGATATTGTGCTAGATAATCTTCATATCATAGGCTTTTAAGTCCTCGTAGCTCCAGGAAAACACATCGATGAACTCTTTAAATAAGTCAATATATTTCTTTTTCATGTCTATGGGAAAAGACTTAGCCAGTTTAATCATCTTAGGCTTATCCTCGATGCCTATGTTGCATTCCTCGAAATCGGAGTCTGAGTGTTATATATTAGGTTTCTTCACTACGTCGTTAAAATAAAAAAAGGTCCTCTAAAGGTGCCAATCCTCTGGGTATATTCTTATATTTTGATTGCAGCACCTCTGTTACCTCTTTGTCTGCGTCCTTATACTCTTTGGTTTGACTTCCAATTTCTTTAGTTAACATGTTTATTTATACGTTATGGGGTGATTTTTCTTCATCAGGGGGGCTCTTCACTCAGGCAGCTTTCATCGGATTCAGAGTCTAAATCAGAGAATTCAAACTCATTCCTTCCAATCAGGAAATCCTATATCTATTTATCACCCTTAAAGACCTGCCAATATTTTTCGTTATCTGGCACCGCAGGCCTATATTTCATTTGAATGATGATTTTTTTGTCACTAGGAGCTTTATGATATGAACTAGCTATGTAGGCTAATCCATTTGCAACAATGTTCTGACTCCTAGGAACAAACACCAATTCATACTCTACAAAGGTTTTCAGTAAATTCATAGCATCATTTATGTATGCTCTCAATCTATGGTGCTTCGTCGTATACTCTCCGTTCACTTGTTTTATGATTAGCTAAGAGTCTCTGTGTATTGATATCCTTCGGGCACCTAGTTTTTTCAATAGATCCAAGCCTAGGATGAGAGCCTCATACTCAGCGATATTGTTTGTACATTTGAAGCTAGATTGAAGGCATGACTCTCAGCATAGTCACTCTCAGCGTTATGTAACCACACTCCGGCTCCTGCTTACTTTCTAGTGCAAGACCCATTGAAATTCATTCTCCATAAGGGATCATTTTCAAGTTTATCATCATTTTCCTCCCTAACGTTGGTTTCACTGTTATGTTGTAATATGGGGTCTGCACCGTGGTGCGGAGTGCTTTTTTATTCATGATGTGTATGGAGTTCAGAGAGATTACTAGTCACTTGTTTGTAGTCTTGATCTTGTTCACTCTGAGTTTCTGATTCAGTGTATTGTCCAAAGGTTTCTTCTTCATTTTCTTCTATGTCTAGAGTGGCCATTATGTTAAAATCTATGGGCTCAACTCTATTGTTTGCATCTCTGTCTTCTAGCTCTAGCTCATCTATGGTTTCATCGTTGCAAAGGATAAAGGAGTCCAGATCCATGTGTACAGAGTACAGAGGTGAATTTTCAGGTTTTTTCACAGCTGCTCACCATAAAATTCATTTGTACCTCTCTATATAGTCTCCTAAGCTGGCTAAAGATAGGGATTGTGGCATATGACCCATCCATCTGCATCGTGCCTTGCAGCTTGGTTCCCCATGACCTGGACAACAGCATGCCATACTTAGGTGGCACATCTGCCACTACAACATCCATAACCATGCATTTTGCTGGAATCTGGGTTAGGTTCACACAAAGGTCTTTGATTAGGCCAAGGTACTTTACTCTGCTAGAGTCAAATGAATACAAATCCTTATAAGGTCGGGTTATCTCTAGGCCTAACTTCTCCATAACTACCTTAGGCATTAGTTGTGTCATGCCCCAGAGTCATGCATTGTGTTGTGAAGGATCTTGTCATGGATATTGAGGCTGATGTAAAAAGGAGGTACTATCCCTTCCTGAGACTTCCCTTCTATCTTTGTACCAAATAGAAGGGCTGGTTGATCATCACATAGATTGACAGTGTCACTGTTTTCTCCTAGATTTAAAGCTTTCAAAATTTGGCCTTTATATACATCCTAAGTGGCCAGCTCAGAGAGTGGGACAAAAATTTTAATTTTAGCAATCTCACTCTCCAAATTGAAGGGATATTAACTCTTTGTGAGACTCAACTCTATTTTGTTAGCCACTACTTTAGTGGTAGAATTAGGGAGATGATTCTTACTATGTACAGTGTTTGCAGCTATTTTATCAAGAACATTAGCTGCAGTGCTAGTGCTGCTATTTTGTTGACTTTGTTTATCAGTATTTTGGTTGTCTTTTTCTTTGTTCTTCCCAGAACTCTCAACTGTTGATTTGTTCCTTTCAGCAGTCACCTTAGGATTTTTCTCGGGCCTTTTCTTAATGGTAGTCTCAGAAGCTTTAGGTTTGGAAATTTCTAAGCTCTTTTTTCTTCTAAGTTCATACTGTTCTCTAACCTGCATGATGGCATTTTCAAATCCTAGCCTATAATCCTCAGGTTCTATCCTTTCCTCATCCCAATGTGACTGTGAGGCTGGGTTGTCTTTTGTGGAACAGTTGTGGATTGATTTATCTATTTCCACCATGTTTATTGTGGTTCCCTCGGACTCTTATATTATCCCCTCATCTTCATCAAGGAAATTCTCTTGAAATGTGGGTATGAATTGTTGATCAGAGTCTCTCTGTTTGTTAGGAGGGTTGTTTCTCCTAAAGTTCTGGTTCTAGTTATGATTTTGGTTTCTGTTCTAGTTTTTGACTTGGAAAGTCAAATTTTCCACCACTTTTCCTAGTCTCTCCATGGTTTTGGCTAGACTGTCATATTTGAGATCAGATGTGGAAGCTGATGTGTCATCCCTATCTGTTACCTTTTTCTCAGACCTCATTCTGGATCTCTTTTCAATCAGGTTAGCTTCTACACTCACTACTCCTTTTTTCATATCTTCCAATGTGTTGTAATCTCTCTCCCTAAGGTGGTAGGCCATGTCAGCATCAAAGCCTTCAGGATACTTCACTAGGGCCATTCCTTGGGAGGTTTCATGTGTGTATGAAGAGCATTGTAAACATTTTTGAACCTTTTAGAATAGTCGTGGACACTCTCTCCTACATTTCTTTTAATATTCTTGTATTCTGCTAAGATTTGGAGAGGGCTGGTCTTGACTTCCCATTTGTTTATGAAGGATTGATATAAATAGGGAAGATCATGGATACTATTAGGAGGTATGCCTTTAAACCACTTCTTCACATCTCCTCCTAAACTCTGGGCAAAGATTCTCATCTTGACTGTCTCATCATCTATCTCCATATATTCAAAGGAATCTTCCATCCTATCTACATGGTGTTGAGCTATGGTAGACTCTTTTGTAGTGAAATGTGGGATTTTTGACTGATAATCATTGGGTAAAGGCACTAGGGGCTGTGGTAACACCAGAGGTCCATACCAGGCTACCATGATGATGTTATGAGGAGGTAAAGGATTGGCTTGAGTAGCAGGTATGTGGATGATAGGAATACTAGGACCAACAACACACTCTTGAGCTGATTTACGGTGATAGAGCCCTAAATTTTGAATGAAATGAATATCCGGAGGTGTAGATGGAGGCACATCTCTATCTCTAATGTGTTGACCATTGTGAGATGGTGAACTAAGAAGCTCAAGGTCTGACTGGTCTAGAGCACTGAATGACTTAGTCCTTGGTAGCGTGTTTAGTAAGTCTAAGTCAAAATGAGTGTCTGATAGGGCTGTAAAGTTTTCTAGTGCAGATTTAGCTCTATGGATGTGTCTGGAAATAGTTGGCTTTCTAGGGGTGGGATATATCCTAAGAATGTTCTCTAGATTTTCAACTATTTCAGGTGGGTTTGGGTTAGGATAAGCTCTTGTATAGACTATTCTCGAATCCATTATGTCTGTCTCTTAACAAAGAAGCTTGATCCTATGTGTTTCTTCTAATATGGCTGATGTTGTAATAAAGTCTGGTCTCCCAGTGGAGTCTAGTGAACACCAAGATAATCAGCATGCCTATTGATCACCAGTGGAGTCTTTTAACCATTAAGGAACTATGGAGTCACCAGGTGGAAGGTTTAGGATGTTTCAGGAAGGTTTTACTATCCACCACAGTGATTAACCACCAAAATCAGGCTACTATGTTCTTCTTTGAGTTCCTAGAAGTGTTTAAAGGTATGTTTTACTCAAAGTCCCCAGTGGAGTCGCGATTATGTTGGGGTTCCTATGTTTTGGTAGGTTTGTCTCTACCAAAAGATAAGACAACATCAAAACCACTTTGGGACCTCGGGATCTAGCCCTCCTGGGTCTAGAGAGGGATCTCTCTATAAAGGCAAAGGTATATGTCTTTGAAGTTCAATTTCAAGGTATTAGGCTAGTTATAAGGCACAGGGTTTGTTTAGTTAGTTTGTTTGTTTGGTTCTTGGGAAACATGAAAGAAGGGTTCAATATAAGACAAAGGATGAGCAAAGAGGATTTAGGCAAAGGGGAGATAATTCAGAGAACAATCGAGACCATTGGGCAATGGAGTCATAAAAGGGTTTACTTGCTATTCAGTATCCAAGGCTTTTAATTAGGCTATTCATCTAAAACATAGGATCTTTAAAGATGATACTATGGTATGAAATGATAAGGAATGAAGGTGAATGACAAGGAAACCTCCCAGGTGACCACTTAGGAAGCAGATCAAGGGACAAGGCCTGCCTTAAACACCTATGATCCAACCCATAAAAATCTAACTCTTCAGACAACAAGAAACACTTAAGATTTAAACACAAAGGTGAAGCCTGAGATCAGAGAAAGGCTTTGAAATTTCAATGCTTTGACATTAAACTCAAGGGAAATTAGAAAGGTTCAATTGATCAAAAAGGACCCTAGTGAGACAGAATCAAAATTCTAAACTCCCAGTATCCCAATTCTTTCAATTAAAACCAGACAAGAATGTCTAAGAACAGATTCATAAATTCATACATCAGTTAGCAGTGAATAAAAACTAATACACTGGTTAAATTATCTTGAATTAGTTCTCATATCACACAATCAGTAGAAAACATCAAAGATAATAAGAGCAAGAGCATTAGGGTACCATGCAAGGGTATATCCTAAGTCAGATTTCTGATTCTTACCAAAGAAATGAGATGTAATGAATTACAGAAGGAAAATAGAGACAAAGGTAGAACACATCACCGTTGCTTTAAATCAGGATCCAAAGAAATGTGCTTGTCATATAAAAGAGCAACACCAATCATATGCAACATCATCCAACAACTTGATATTCAGTCTGAAATCATCTCCTTAGCCTACAACTTTACATACAGAACTATATCTCAAGAGAAAAAACTTACAATTCACAGATATCCGATCAACAACCTTTACAATATGTTTCCTCATGAGTTTTATAGCTAAAGAGAGGAAAATTAGGTAGATAGAACCTTAAATGAAAAATTAAAATAGAAGTATAAAGAAGGGGCTCGAGGCCCATTCTGTCTTAATATCTATGCATTGATCTTCAGTACTCTTTGGATGAAAGAGTGGTCTTCGACAGGCTGATAGTAACTCATAGGTATGTTCTTTGATGTACTTTTCAGCTGTAGTACTCTGTAGTACTCTGGTGATGAGAAATGGAAGATAAATGAAATTTAGGCCTACCATACTACATAACAAATGCTCTGGCAACATTAGGAATTTCTGTTAGGGTGTAGATCTTCTCAGGCACTCGATGTAGAATAAAAACAGTATGGGAACTTATCCTTTCACGCGAAAGAACCTTTTGCTAATGTGAGACACTGAAAATATTGTTTTCTGTGCTTTAGGCCTCATTAGGCCTTCTGTGTTAATCATAAGGTCTTCAATTTCGGACATTTTCCCTTTAATCATTGAATTAGAGCCTAAAATATTCAATAACATGCTTTAAACCTCTTAATTCTTCACTGATACTCTTTGCCGCTTCTGTGACTATCTCTATCTGTGGAAATGGATTTTTAATGGTGTTGGATGGTTTTGAATGGAGGTAATATCACTGATTTGGATAAAATATGTATTTAAACCCCCTTAGGAGTCTTCCCTACAAATTCTAGCTCTAAAAAGCTTCCTTTGCGCTACTGTGTCACTAATAGTGATAATGTAGAAAAGAATGAATTTCACTGTCTATAACCTTGCACAAAGAAACAAACAATGTTAATAAATCCATGCAGGAGGGAGGATGGATGCTGTGGAAGAATGTGATAATGGCAGCGCAGCAGAGATGAATGCAGTGGATGGAGTGGAAAGCAATTGAAAAATGTTGTGAAATGGTGAAAAACTAATATGATGGTGGCCTGATGAAGAAATGCTTCTAGACCATTAGATTAGATGGACAAATGATGATCAACAGCGGGAATTTACTGGTGGAGTGGGTTAATAAGGTCAGGAACAACGAATAAATTTTTTAATGTAAAACATTAAAGTTTACATTTGGGCGGATTACAAAGAGAAATGCATAAAATGAATGAAATTGGGCATGAATGGTGGGACCGGCATGGGCGGAGGGCAATTGAACATGGACCGTTAGATCTCGGGAGGAGATCAATGGCTAAGATCAACCCATGAAACCCTATGAAATCCTGATGGAAAAATGAGAATGAAATGCGCGATAGAATGAGGGTCGTTGATCTATACAGATCAACGATCGAGATTGCATGGAAGGGCTTTCGGAGGCAAAAAAGGGGGAAGTGGTTTTCGGAGAAAATAGATTTTTTTCGCATTGTTTCGGAGTGGTTTTGAAAATCTTCCAAAAAAACACGATATGGTCTACCACTCGACACGTGGCAAAATAAAATCACCCATATCGCGTGATTTCAAACTGTTAATGCTCAGATTCCAAAGTTATGCGATATGGACACTAGCCATTAGATCTGGGACTATGAGATCTGACGGTGATGGATGGAGTGCAATATGGACAATTCGTAGTTGGTGATGTGGGGACACATCAATGGTGGTTTTAATGTGGGCCATCCGATCTATGGAATGAACAGCTGAGATCTCCAGATGGGAAGCGAAGGCAGAAGGGCAGGTTAATGGGCGGGAAGAACAAGAGCCGTTGGATCAGATGGGATGGAAGGATGCGATCTAATCGCATCAAAGGATGGCAGGGGCCAAAAACTCCGATGGAATGATGTTGCGATTACATATGGACCGTCGGATTGGCAGAAGATCGACGGTCGCGATTGGGTCGAGAATGGCCAATCGGGGACATAGGGGTGGTGAAAGGACAAATCCCGGTCATTGGTTCTTCTAGATTCAACAGCCAGGATTGAATCAGATATCGGCCAATCCGGGGAAACGAAAGTGGCACATTTTAAAATTTTCGATTGGTGATTGGGGCGGCGATGCAATGGCCGTTGGATTTAAATTGGAATCAACGGTGGAGATCGTTATCGGAGGTGTAACGGAGGGACGTGGTAAGGTGCGGTGATATAAGCGTCGACCATAAGATCTTATATAGATCAGCAGTGGATATTGCACCTGCATTCCATAGACAAAAAACTTCTCGCATCGAAACTTTTCCATTAACAAAGGAAAAAACACCCTGACCAAAATTTCGATGCGATAAGCGCTCAAGGGCTTAGCGCCTGGTCTTGGCACTAGGTTTCATAGAGGGGAAGTGGTTATCGGCTGGGCCGAAAAGGGCTTAGCCTATTATATGATAAGAAATGGGTTTTTGGCTTAAAAAAATCATTTTTTAAGGGTAAACAAGGGTTCCGGTAGGGGAATAAATGGATTTTCTCACTAAATGAAGGGATTCACATGGTTTAAAAAGGGGAATTTCATGGTTTAGAAAAATTAGGAAGGGATTTTGAGGGTCAAAGGGGAAATTTGAGAAGGGGAAAAAAGGAGTTAAAATAGGGAATTTGCAGGGATACAAGGGAGCAGATGTAGGCTTTTCTGAGCATAATTATTTCACAGATAGTGAGGATTTCTTGATGGAAACAACAATGAAGATATTTTCTAAGGAAAAGGGCACACAGAGGCTTCAAGAATGATATGTTTTCAGAGGAAATTTATCTCTTGAAGGCTCAGAAAAATATTTAGCCATCTGTTTGCTTGACAAAATATTTATAGGTGGCTAACAGAACCGAGACTAGAGTCGAATACGCTTACAATATTACCACTTTAACTCATGGATAATTTCCAATTCCACAATCACCCAAGGGTTGGGGGGAAGTCTGAAAAACCCACGATCTATGAAGACTACCAAACTATAATGAAAATCATATAGAAATATAGTTATCGAGCCATTATAGTGGTCACCAAATGAAATTTAGGGGATGGTGTGCAGTGGCATTGTGCTCTACTCCTGCAAACTCCCATCACCTGAGTCACCCACAAAATTATAAAACTTCTTTCATTCAAACCTCTAGTGGCTTCTAGAGAACCATAGGGTATGCATTTAATATTGTCCCAACACTCCTTCCCTATAATTAAAACATAAGATCACCATATTGAGACCCATATTCCACCTTATGAAGCACTTGAGCCACCTGAAAGTACATAAATTCCTCTCTTCGCTAATGGTTGTCTTCACATCAACATATTTGTGTGGGAACCCACACAACTAATTACCCTCATGCATGCATAATTAGTGTTCAAGGAGGCTAGGCACGACTCCCGATGGCCTCAATATATCCAAATGCTTCAAGTTACTATAATACTAATTATAATTACATGTATTTTTTTTTTGTAAGTTGGACTATATCTATTATATCATACAAAAAAAAAAGTTATAGTATCAAGTTTTTAAAATAAAAATAGGACTGCCCCAGCTGGGGAAACCAGTCCACAAAAAAAATGCTGCTTGTAAAGGAAAACCAACAAACACGGTATCCAAAATTAAACTGAAGCCAGAGAATAGAAACTTCCAAAACATGGAAATACTATAGAACGCTACTAAAAAACTAGAGAGACTAAAGAGCACCCTACACATGAAACTACAGATGACCTTCATTCTTCATGCCGGAGTTTGGGACTTCTTCCTCAATCCTACAGACATAGAACGCGTCATCGTTCCCCTTTCTCAGCATGTGGCTTATGGGCTGAGGCTGTGGTGACACATGAGAGTTGAGCTTCTTAGAGGAGGCATCTGGCTGAATGGTTTCCTCTATCTTTTTTTCTGCATCACTATTTGATTTGTTGCCATCGTCGAAGCCTGTGTTGCTGCTAGTGCAGTGGCTACTGCTGGAGGCACTCTGCACAAGGAGGGCCTTCATTTTGCGGCGGATGAAGGTAGGCTTAGTCAGAATGGTCGATTTGCGCGAACGCTTCTTGTTTCAGATGCTATAAGACACCAGAGGAGGAACAGGGAGTTGCAAGGAAAGCTAGGCTGAAAGGTTGACAGGATCAAGCCTACTTGACTCCTCCCAGCCCAATGAAAGATTCAATTCTCGACCCATGGCATGCGTCAGAGGAGGTCTAGATGGTAGGCTGTGTCCTCTAGCTCTTCTACATCTCATACGATGACGCCTTGGCATAAATTGTCGGAGAAGCAAAAGTGCAAGGCCAGGAGGGTGCTCTTGATAACACGGGAGAGGAGTTTCCACCAGAGCAAGCCGAGGGAAGGCTAAGACTAGGCTAGGCAGGGCCAATAACCATAGGCTGAAGGGATGAAATAGAGACATGCACAGAGAACACGAACGAGGGTAGAATGGAGGTCGAATAGGTGGAGGAATCTTGCTTAATAGCCATGGAGATGGAGAAGGGAGCTCTTAATGCTCTGTGACTCGGGTACATCGAAATGAAGGTGGGGAAGAGAGTAATTAAGACCAATTCACATTAGCGATTAACTCGGGGTTGGAAACCATGTGCGGTCATGTGGGATGGCCAAGTGTCCTGCCACATGGCGCCCACATGTCCCCTCTTCTTACTGAAATGCACCCGCATCTAGGGATTATAATTACATGTATTATCTTAGTTAATAAAGTTATATTAATTATAATATAACTATGACTATATAACACACATATATTAGAAAAGTTAAAATTTGATAAGATATAGTAGAGAAGGTATTCTGGATCTTAGAATGGTATAGATGTTGTCCTTTAATGTTACCTTAAAAATATAAAATTACATTAAAATATACTAATAAGAAAAATATATTTTAATATAAAATGTGTAAGAAAAAATTGAAATTCAAATGTATTTTTGACAGGGATATTCAAATATTTTAATTAATGGTCAGATCAAAATATTTTTTAAAATAAAATAATTACATATTTTCATCATAAGGAAGAATAATTATTTTTCATGTATTTTCAATTACTTTGTCTCTTTATATAAATATGATATAAATTATAATATTTGATATTAATTTTTTGTTTTAATAATATTATATATAAGAAATTATGTTAAATATATTTATTAATATTGGTATTCAAATTTAGGCTTCACATTAAATATATTTTAAAGTAAAAATGTTTGACGTATCTCTTTTTTAAAACATATATTTAATATTAATTTCTTATAAATGTATATGTTTAATATTATATTATAAATAAAATATTTCAATATCAAATAATATAAATTTATATCAACTTTATAAAAAATATAAACTAATTAAAAATAATTAAAAAACAAATCTTACTTTCAATTACTTATTCATGCATTTATATAAACTGAATATAAAATTATATCCTTTAATTAAAACGACCCAACATGTGTGTCTATTTATCTCTCATTATAGAATGTGATCGTCAATTTAATTAATCACATCGGTTATTATTCTCTTTTAATATTCTTTAATTAAACATTAAATATCAATGACGTATTAATTTATATCAAACATATTTATTTTATTATTACATTCTATCTATTGTCAATGATATATACAAGATTAAATCCATATTGAAGTATTTAATTTATGATTCATATTGAAGTAATTTTACTTCAATATATGGGTTGGTAAGTGCGGTCGTATTGTGGAGAGAGCGAAACCTAGAGCTGCTCTAGACCTTGCACTTCTGCCCCTGCGGTTGCGCCTGCTCTTGCAAGGCCCTCTGTTCCTTGCCGATTATTTCTTGGTGATTCCTTCCTCTAGCGTCTGTTCCTGCCTCAGGCTGGTCGTTCTTTCTGTGCCTCTGATTGTTCCGTGCCTCTCTACTGGTCTCGGTCTCTTTTGCTCTCTACTCTATGACTAATTTTGAGCTCCTTTTGGCTTGAATTTGAGGCTGTTCAAGGGCCTTTCAGCATGGAAGACCTGGACTCCCACCATCCTCCACCGCCTCCTCCTCCAGTCTCTACCTCCGAAGCCTTCAGCAATCTTCTGGCCTCGCTTCCAAAGAAGAGGACTTCTGAAGCTCCGAAGTTTGTCAAAAAGTTGGATGATATTCCTGAGATCTCACTGCCTGGTGAGAGTCCTATTCAGGTGGCCCTATCTCTGGTCGATCATGCTCTCGTTGGCCAGTTCACTGGCCTCTGGCCCTCGCCCAAATCCACTAAGATCTGGGTTGCCAAGAACTGAGCTCCCCTAATTATGAACAACATGTCCTCCTACTTCCTAGGTAGAGGGTATTTCCTGTTCGAATTCGTCGATAAGGAGGATAAAGATCTCATCTTCAGGAATGGCCCTTATTTCATGGGTCCTCAAGGGCTCTATCTCAATAAATGGACCCCTGATTTTCATCCGGCGGTAGATGTTCCAACCGCTGTCCCAGTCTGGGTCAAACTCCCAAATCTGCCCATGCATTGCTCGAACTGGGAATCTCTAAATCATATTGGAAACACCCTGGGAAAATTCATAGATCGCGTAAATAATAAAGATCAGTACGATTGTGCTCGTATCTGTGTCAAATTCGACCTGGAAGTGGGTCTCTCGAAGGCCATCAAAATCAAGGTTGGGAACTAGTCTCATATTCAAAATCTCGACTATGAGCAGCTTCCATTCAAGTGTCGCAAATGTCACGTTTGTGGACACTTCGCTAGAGGGTGCCCGAGTAATGCAAAAGAAAACAAAGGAAAATATGAGGATTGGAATCAAGTCAAAAGGCCAAAGACCAACAAAAAAAATGTTGGAGCCTAACAAGAAAAGGACCTCAACACTCCGCTGGTCAGCATACCCAGAATTCTAAAGGGCAAGGTAATAAATTCAAACCTCTCAGTCTAAATTCAATAGAGTTGCATGAGTTTGAAACACAGAATGACTCCTTGGGAAAAGACACTAGTCCAGAACCAAAGCAAGGTGTTAATACACCAAGTGGATCCAAGGGGAAAAATGCAGAGACAGAGGACATGGTACAAACCTCAGAGGAATATGAGGAGGAAGGAGAAATAGGGGAATCACAAGTCTCATCCAGAAGATCAGCAAGAGGACGAATGGCTGAGCGGGAAAAAAGAGAGCAGGAAACATACAAAGAAAAACTCCAAGGCATCCATCCAACTCTTGAGAAACTGTTGGGAAAATCGGCCAAGAATACAAGAAATCGGAGTGGCTCCAAGAGAGCCCAACACTCTCAAAAAAGTAAGTAATGAAAATCGTCTCCTGGAACTATAGAGGTTTGGGAAGTAAAGCGAAAGAATAAGCTATAAGGAGCACAATCCGAATAGAATCCCCAGACTTTCTTTTAATCCAAGAGACCAAGATGGAGGAAGCTTCTTTCCTCCGAACAAGTCAAATTTTTTGGAATAAAGGTGGTGGGCAGGCTGTCTCTTCTAGAGGAGCTTCTGGCGGCCTGGGTACGTTATGGAATGAAAACAAATACTTGCTGCTCAAAGCTATCCCAAACACTCATTGGCTATTCTTGAAACTTTAGCTCATTGAGTCTAAGGACAAAATCAGCCTTCTCAATGTCTATGTTCTGGCTAAAGCAGGAGAGAAGAAGTCTTGTTGGGACTCCATCAGAAATCTTGTTGAGACTGAGAACCTTGAAAACATCATTATAGCCAGAGACCTTAATATCACCCTAGCTCTATTTGAAAAGCATGGTGGCAGCATCGTGACAGGTCCAGCTAGGGAATGGGTGGAGGATCTCATGCAAGAGTGGGATGTTATTGACTTCAAGCCGTTAGATGGTAAGTTTACTTGGTCAAACAAAAGAATTGGCCCTAGCCACATAGCTGCTAGATTAGAAAGATTTCTGGTCCAAAGCTCCTTCTTGCTTCGTGGGCTAGAATCTAGATCATGCATTCTCTCTTGCAGTGCCTCAGATCATAGGCCTATTGTGCTTGAGCTTTTGCTGCATAAGGATCTAGGGCCTATCCCATTTATATTTAGCCCTCTTTGGATCTAGCTTCTAGGCTTTTAGGAAAGAGTCAAGGAAGTCTGGGATCATCCGGTAAATGGCTCGCCTTTCTTTGTGTGGGAAGAAAAGCTCAGAAGGCTAAAAAATGAGCTAAAATGTTGGGCCAAATCTATCCCAAATCCGGCTTCAGAGCGGAAATCTGCTGAAGTTTCATTAGAGGCTCATCATATTCATATGGAGGACACAGTCATTACTCCTAAAGTTATTAATCTGGAAGCGGACCTTCAGCAAAATTTTCACAGGGCCTACATGGCGGAAGAAGAACTTTCGAGGCAAAAATCCCATAGCCTTTGGCTCAAGGCTGGGGATAGAAACACCTCTTTTTTTCATAAGAAAGCTAATGCAAGAAAAAACTTCAACACAATCTCCGAAATCAAAGATGGGAATGCTGTTCACAAGGATTTCGTGAGCATCAAAAAGGCTGCCTACAACCACTTTAAGATTCTGTATGCTGAGGAAGAAGCTGGGATACACTCTGACATCTTCTTAGAAGGGATTCCCAATGAGATAACTTCCAGCATGAACAAAACTTTGGAAGCGAAAGTATCCAAGGAAGAAATTAAGACTGCTCTTTTTGAGATGAATCCAGACAAATCCCCTGGACCTGATGGATTTACTGCTAGATTTCTTCAAGACTACTGGAAAATAGTTGAAAAATATTTATGTAAAATGGTTACGAAATCTCAATCCTGCCAAAAAATCGGGGGTAGTACCAACTCATATTTTCTAGCCCTCATTCCGAAGGAAAAGGGAGCTAATGTCTTTAACAGATTTAGACCTATTTCGCTATGCAATATTGGATACAAAATCATAACCAAGGTTATTACAAACAGGATGAAAGGCATTCTTCCCAAAAATTTTCCGAAAAATCAAGAAGGATTTTTGCAGTGAAGACAGATAGTAGACAATTTCATTCTTGTGCAGGAGGTGATCCACTCTAGCATCTAGCGCAAAGAGAAAGGAATGGTAATAAAGCTAGATCTTGCAAATGCATTTGATTGAGTAAAACACAGTTTCCTCGTTAGAGTCTTACGAAAGTTTGGCTTCGGGGAGAATTTCATTAACTAGATCAGTGCATGCATATCTGAGCCTTGGATCTCTCCTTTAGTGAACGAGAGAGCTGCTGGTTTCTTCAAAGCCTCGCGTGGGTTTTACCAGGGATGTCCCCTTTCCCCTCTTTTTTTTTCCCTTCAAGCTTCTGTACTAAGTTTCTATTTGAATAAGGAAATGACATTGAAGGAAATCCTGGGTCTTAGAATTGCTAGAGGTGTAAGAAACATTAATCACACTTTGTTTGCTGATGACACCTTATTGTTGGGTGCAGCTTCCCTGCACTCTACCTCTAAATTCAAAGATGTCCTCAACAAGTTCTGTGATGCTTCTGGCAGCATGCTCAACAAAGGAAAGTGCCATGTTTACAGCTGGAATATATCCTCCACTCTGCTCACAGCCATCTCCAGGTGCCTTGGCTTTGCAGGCTCGGCTTCCTGGTCATTTTTTAAATACTTGGGTCTTCTTATATTTTTCAAATCTACCTTTTGCAGAGACTGGGCTCCTCTCATTGATAAGTTCAAATCTCGAATTCAGGCTTGGGTTCTTTCCTGGCTAAACTTGGCAGGAAAAACTGTTTTGGTCAAATCGGTGCTCAGTAGTTTACCCATTTTCAAATTCTCAGTTATGTTAGCGCCCTCAAGTGTTCTCAAGAAATTGGATGATCTCATTCGGCGCTTCTTCTGGAAAGGGGAAAAAAATAAAGAAAAACTCATTCCCTTGGTGAGCTGGGAGAAGATCTCCAATCCTGTGCTGGAAGGAGGTTTAAATATGAAATCACTCCATGCGCAGAACTCTGCTATGGGTGCCAAAATCACCTGGCGCACTTTTGACACCAATCCGGGTTGGGCATAGAAGGCTTTGTGGTGAAAATACTTCTCGAGCCCAAGAAAGTGTTGCCTGTACAATCCCCGACCTATTCCCTACATGCAACTGGCAAAGATATGTTTTATCTTCACTCCGTTCATCCAAAAGCATGCGTTCTGGGTGCCCGGGAATGGAACATCAATTGACTTATGCCATGACAAGATTATGATGAATCAACTGCTTGCTGAGGTGACCTCTCTGTAGCCCCTTCGTTTCTGGATATCTAACACAGGTTTAAATTAGCTCTAGGACCTTTCAAGATGGTCGGAGAATAGATGGATTGGTTGGATCGATATTCAAGTGCCACCAAATTTGAAAAATCTGTGGGAAGTTCTGTTGTCTCTCCTTCACGGTCGAGCACCGATACACTGCAACCAATATGAAAAGCGAGGTTGGGGTCCTTCAGGCTCCTACCCTGTCGCTATGGGCTATGTAAAGCTGTTGGAAATACCTCACGTCCCCCCGAACCCTGCTGTCTGGAAAGGCCTGTGGAAATTTAAAAAAATCCCTAAATTCAACTATTTATGTTGGCTCATGTGCCATAACAAAAATCTCACTAATGACAGGCTTAAAAAAAGAGGATTTCATGGCCCATCTAGGTGTCGGATGTGTTGGGTGGATGAATAAAGTATCAGTCATATAATGCTGGGTTGCAAGTTCGTCGTTGAGGTTTGGCATGAGCTTCTACCCCCTTGTGGTGACAGCTTCCATTTTCCAAGCTCCATCCCTGAGCTCTTTGCCTCTTAGCCCTTTAATTATCCTGGAGGTTCCCCTAAGAATAGAAGCTTTGAAGCCGTTTGGCTTTCTCTCCCTAAATTTACCTGTTGGCAAATTTGGCTTGAATGAAACAGCAAAAATTTCAGGGATAAGGATCATAAAACAAAAAATGTTATAGCTAAAATCAAGGCTCAGCTTAAAGAAAGTTTGGATAGCTACCTTGATGCCTCTAATCTCAGCCATAGCGACAAGGATTGGAGTAGCTCGATGGGCTTCACCATCTTGGCAAATCCAAGGCAAAATAAGATTAAAGAAAGCTGGCAGATTAGACTCAATGAGAATGTCTTCTCCGTTTGGCTTCTTACACATTCCTCCCCCCTCTTGTTCTTTGATGGTGCTGCTAAAGGTAACCCCGGGAAAGCTAGGGCGGGTGGTGTGATTAATAACAATGAAGGCATTGTTGTTCACAGGTTCGCCTGGGGCTTGGATCACTCCACTAGCGTTCAAGTGGAGGCGCTTGCTCTCCTTCAAGGCCTCATGCAAGCTAAAAACCTTGGCATCAAAGATTTTGTTGTGGTTGGTGACTCTCAATCAATCATTAAATGTTTGGTGAATGGAGTTGAACCGAAGGATATCATCTATGCTAGATTGATAAAGTGAATTACTGCTATCTTCAAAACTCTCCAAAAGGTCACTTTTTTTCATGTGCTCCGAGAAAATAACAAAGATGCTGATCTTGAAGCAAAAAAAGAAGCCCTTCTCCCCGCTGGCTCTTTGTTAAAAAATGGACATGAGGATTGGGCTTCCATTCCTTAGCTTTTTAATCAAATTTTTCATGTTTTAGCTTTCTTAGCCATGTTTTTCTACATTCTATTACAACAATTTGTCTGCATTCATAAAGCTGGGAAAATTGTGGAACTCGCAGCAAGGAATATCTGTAAGAAACAAGGGTATAGGCACAGTAATTTTCTAGATACTGTGGCAATTGAGAAAGACAATGAAGTAGGGCTTCAGTTTGTAACCTGTTTGGAGGCCTCTTTGCCCAAGTTCTAATACAAAATCATAACCGTTCTTGTTAAAAAAAAAAAATTCACTTCAATATATGTTTCATATTGAAGTAATTTTTAAATATGGTAAGAATTATAAATCTTTATTAATAATTTATTGAAATTTATTTTTATTAAGAAATAATTGAAAATTTTAAAATATTATTTTTAGTTTTAAATATTTTTTTGAATATTCATATTAAAGTTTCTTTCATTATCAATTAATTATATTTTTATATATTTATTATTAAATTATAAATATAATATTTTAATATGAAATATATAATTTTATATAAACTATATATAAAGAAATAGAGTTATATATATATGAATGATTAAGATGAGTAATTCATTTATTTTTTAAACATTTTAATGTGAACCTTAAATAAGATATTTGAATATTCATTTTAACAAATTTATTTCAATATCATTTTTTTATTTATTTATATGTTTAGTGTTAAATTATAAACAAAATATTTCAAAAATAAATAATATAATTTTATATCTATTTTATATAAAGAAATAAAAGTAATTGAAACCAAAAAAGCCTTTGTATTTTCACTTTCCATTATGATTAAGATACATAATTATTCTATTTTTAATGTGAACTTTAAATAAAGTATTTGAATATCCATGTTAATTAATCTCTTTCAATATCAATTTCCTATACAATTATATATTGAGTACCTGATTATAAATAAAATATTTCAATATATGTTTTAACTAAAATATATTTTTATCAACTTTATATATAGAGAAAAAGAATATGTAAAAAATAACCAATACTTCTTGATAAAAGAGGTGTATAATATATATATATATATATATATATATATATATATATATATATTCTTTGATGAAGTTATGTATTTAAAAATACAGAGATACAAAAAAGCATTTTAATGTAGGAAATATGGACCACAAATAGAATATTTGGACATAAGTGTGTCAATATTATATAATATAACTGAAACTAAAATTGTGTTTAAAATATTTTAATAGTGTGTTGCTCAAAATTAAAGAGATGTGTAATCTCTTTCATGCTCACTTGTTGAGGGTTGGGGTTGAGCAACATATTATCGAAAACATGGTGGGGAAATATTAAAAAAAAAATTATTATGGCTTTAATATGTGTTATACACACATATAAAAAGAACCAATCTAGATTCATATTAATCTTTTATCTATCAAGTCGGTTAAATACAATAAGTAAATTGTATTCAAGAGCTCTTCCTTACCAAATCTTGAGGTGCTAGTAGATGTTTATTGTACGCATGTACTAATTATAACTACCCCTTGTTTTAGTAACAACTAAAAACCATAAAAAAAACATAAAAATAAACTTGATTTATGTTATATTACATTTTTTTTTAGATAGGTATCTTTCCATCGAAGTGGTATCTTCTTGAATTGGCTGACAGGTCAAATCCTGATAGCAAGTAGTTAAGCTCTCAGCTCAAGGTTGAGGTATGGAGCAACCTCATTCTTGATAGTAAGTTTCTCCCTGCCTAACTCTAGACATTTTTCAAGTCTTGGTAACTAATGAGAGGGATGAGAGATCATATACATGCACACATAATCTAGAAAGAGAATAGGGGCCCGAATAGAGTCCCTTTTTCATAACCAAGATTCCTAGAGGCTCAGAGAGCTTACATCCTGAAACATTTGTAAGAAAATATTGGAGACCATGCTAAGGATTAGGAGTAAATATGCAAAAGTAAATAATCCCAACATACCTAGGTCCAAGAGGATCTTGCAACTGTTAGAGAGGGGGGCAGGTCGAGGCTCACTTGGAGGGTGTCACTATTATGTAGCTCAAGTTAGAGAAACGTTTGACGTGATGAGTATTTGAGTTGACATATGAACTCCCAAAGAACCCTAATTTCAAGAGACGCAGAGCACAAACTTTAGTTTGGAGAGAGGAAACAACTTGGATGGGCTATCTAGTTCCTCTTAGGCATGGGGCTACGAATTAAACTCATCTAGGGAAAAATACATAGAACACAATGTTTAATACGGTGTCCGCAAGTAGGTGTAGTAAGTCAAGAAGGAAAGTTGACTCTATAGGAGGAGACTAAACTTGATCTAACAAGGAAATTTTTTTTGAATTCTCTTCATACAAATTTCTATTGAAAATCCATGTGCAACATGGAAAATATTGAGAGGATATCCTATGATGGACAATCATTTATTTCTCTAGACCATTGAAAAAATTGAGATTATCATGAAAATAAATGAGAGATATACTATCAAAAATGTAAAACTACCACAATAGATACCAATCCATGCCGACCATGACAAATACCCTTCTTGCAAAGACAAATGGTCCATATTATGCCATACATTCCCATTCGAAGAAGATAAAATAAAATAATAATTTCCATATCACATTAAAATATACCATATGCGTAGCTATAAGTTAAGATTCATTTTACATTATAAATTGAAATAATGATTCTGAAACCATATTTAAATTTAATTAATAAATATAGAGAAACTTTAATACTTATCATAAACTTAGGATATAACAACATTTTTAACGTTGGATATTCACGCTCACTTTACCATAGATATTATTAACTTTTAAATAGACTTTGTGACAATACCATCCCTCATAATTACCACATGCCTAAAAAATATCTCTCATTTCACAATCAAAATATTTTATAAATATTTTATTCAAAATTAATTTTATAGCATATTTTTAATTAAATTTAAAAGAAAAGAAAATTATAATTACTTCGAAGATTATAATTTTAAGTATACATATATATATATATATAGATAAACTCAATGAAGTTACATAATTTTTTTTATAAAAATCAATAATTATAATTATTAATTATTAATAATTTTATGAGCCCATATCCATCTTAACTCCTCATAAATCAATCTTGAAAATGAATCAATCTTGCATCTTGAGGTATTTGATCCCTCTTGATCGAGAGTTAAGATGGATGAGAGGATTTGTGCAACTTAGTAAATGTGTAGGTGCACAACCTAGTATATGTGTGGGTGTAATGTAAGTATGTATGTATGTATGTATGCATGTTAACATTTGCAAATTTCAGCTTATTATGTTGAATTTATATTTGTGTACATGTTTGAGTTAAGATGGATGAGAATATTTGTACAACCTAGTAGATGTGTAGGTGTAATGTAAGTAAGTATGTATGTATGTCAACATTTTCAAATTTTAGCTCATTATGTTGAATTTATATTTATGTACATGTTTTTTTCTTGTTTTTAAAGTGATATATGTTTATCTAGGCTTGAACTCTGGCTTAAGAAACAATGACCCAGGGGCATCTAAGTCATCAAAATTACCCAGGAATCACACTTTATGTGGGGAACACTAGCCCTAAGTTGACTCAATTTTAGCATGTCTCCTCCCCCCTACCACAAGCAAAACAATCTCTGAGGTTCAATCCTCAGTCACCTCACCTTGCTAACTAGGTTGATCCTCAACTAATTGGTTTTGTGGGACTTACATATTTATGTTCATTATTTATATCCATTTTTTAAATAAATATTTTCTTAAATTATGGGGGGAGGTAATTGATAGTAAATATGTTATTTACATGAATATGAATTATTTTCAAAGATTTTTTTTGTAAGCTTGGTAGTTCCTTTCATTTTTCACTTTTTTTCTCTCTTTTTTTTTACTCCATTTTCATCTACATTTCCAGATACATCACCCCTATCAGGGAAGGGAATTGAACTTGTGATGAGTGCTATAACAGCCCGCCTCATCACCGTTTAACCAAGACCCCACAAACTATTTTCAAGGATTTTATTTTATACTTAAAAAAGCATTACATATCTAAAAATCATGCATGAATATTGAATAAATTATGGCATAAAATTGTAGATTTTATATTTCTGTGGTGAGATTTTAGAGTTTCTGGTTTCGGAATCTCCACAGTGAACATTTTTGTGTCAACATTTCGAGTCTAGAACAAGACCCATCATCAGGAAAAATTCTGTGATGAAATGGGTATGGCATAAAATGTTTCATTCAGTTATCCACATGACATTATATTATGCAAACACCATAATAAGACTTCAATTTATGGTCCAATTAGTTTTTTTAATAATATTGAAAATTAATTATTTATTTGTCAAGCTTAAACATTATAATTTTCTCAATTCTAAACTAATAACAGCCGACCTATAACTAGATTAATACAGTAATGATTTTGTAAACATAAATAAAGTTAATTAACAAGGACATACAAACTTATACTTATAATAAAATTACTATATAGAAAAATTATTAACAATGAATATTGACCCCCACATTACTATGGATATTATTAAATTTTAAATAGGATTTGTTGCAATACCACATTTTTTTAATTAAATCTAAAAGAAAAAAAATGTAATACTTTTGAGATATTTCTAAACCCTTTACCTTTAGTACTACAAAAATATTCTATAGATATTCCATAGAGATTAAATGAAGGTTTTAATAAAAGAAAAATGAGAATATTTTTATGTGCATGTGAAATTGATACTATAATAGTCTAGAACCATCTTAACTCTAGATCTAAGAAGTGTGGAGAGGGATCAAATCTATGGAGATGAAAATCACTTTTAGAGTGAAAAGAAATTTTATGCGTGTGGGTGCTTGGTGCTTGGTAGATATAGAGTTAAGATGAATCTAGGTTGGTTTTCATATAGAGATATGTAATAAAAATTTGAAATTGGAATATATTTGTTAACATGGATATTCAAATATTGTATTTAAGGCTCTCATTATAATATTTTTTAAAATTAAAAAAATTACACATCTTAATAGTAATGCAAAGTAAATATATAACTATATAATCAATTAGTATTAAAATATATTTGTTAAGATTGGTATTCAAATATTTTATATATTGTTCACATTAATTTTTTTGAAGTAAAAAAATATATTTTCATTGTAACGGAAAGTAAAAATATAAAAAAAAAAACTTGAAATATGTTTCAATATCAATTTCTTATAGATTTATATGTTTATCTTTACATTATAAATAACATATTTCAAAATCAAATAATGTATGAACTTTATATATGTTGTAATGTCATGCCTTGTTCTGTAAACATTTTGACTAGATCAAATTACATAAAACAAATAAATTAAATCTAAAATAATAATAATAATAATTAAAAATTATCTAACTTTAATAATCTATGGTTTTTCTCATGGTATTATTAACTCATGGTTTTTTCTATGGTATTTTTTGGTGGATATGTCTATCTATGTTTTTATGACAATACATTTCCCAAAACTATTTGGAAGAAATACCAAGAGAAATAAAAGAATATTTTCAATATATTTATATTTCTACAAGTTTTAGACCATTTTTTCTACCATTTTTTCTTTCTTGTTGCTGAAATTTTCACCTTCACTCGCATTTAATCGGTTATAAAAAAATACAAAATGTGTGATAATAATAAACATAAAAAGAGTTGTATCTGATAACCATTTAAATGTATTCAATGGTTGAAAACATAATTTCCACTGCTAGCATATATATATCAATTGAAGAAATAGGACAATGAATTTTGAAACCGCTACTCAAAAGAAGTGTCATTGATGGGTTGTTCTATTTGGCCTAATAGGAAACTCCATAATAATGATTAAAAAATTATTGATCCATCTTCAATAAAAATATATGTTATATTTCTTCAATAAAAATTATATTTTATATTTTTATATTACAAATAATAAAAGATGTTTGAATAAATGTGGGTTTAAAAAGGAAATAAATAGTTGTGGTGCCTAAAATTTCACTCTCAAAATAGAATAGTTTTCCCCACTTTCATTATTACATACATAATATTAATGGATTGGATGCTTGTCGAGTACATGACCATAAACCTACGGATAAGGGTTGAGTGAATCTTTAGGGAGTTGTTTATCAACGTTTAGATGACAAGTTTTTGTTAGAATCTGGTAAAATAAATTCAAAAAATTAGATAGTTGGAGTGTTTGAATCATTTTTTATGGTGGAAATGGGTTCGGCACCATCAAAAACCTCTAGGGCACCAAAAATTCCGAAATTTTACAACTATAATCCATATTTCCAAAGATTTCTTTTGGAATTTTTCATATTCTTATCGAAATTTCTAGATTATTTTGTGGGTTTTTTATACTACGGTAATCTTTCGTATTCGTATGCCTTGACAAACTAATAAAAATGTGGAGCGCAAAAATCAATAACTCTATAAATGGTTCTTGTTCCTATCAATGAAAATGCTTATGTTGATGATTAGTGTTTGTTGTTGTTTTGGAAGAAAAAGTGCTATGAAGTTAATGTAATTTACTATAAGGAAGTGTGCCAAAACATAATATATTAAAAATGATTTGGGATCATATGGTGAAATATGGGGTCTTTCCTACCACCATTTAAAAGAGTGGTCTTTAACAATGGTGTGTTTTGGATATTTTTGGATAGAGTTTATATATATATATATAAAAGCCATTCTTAATTTGGGACTTACCAAGAGGTTTGTATTTTAAAATATTTAATTCCTGATTTCTTAAAAAAGGAAAATAAAAATTCTTATAATTTTTTTTCAATTAATTTATGGTGGATATAAAATAATATATATATTTTTTTAAACTAACCAATATATATGATTCTTTAATTTTTTTACCATAAAAACCACATGTCAACTCATAGAACATTACTCCCATTGTAATTGAAATTGTCTATATAGTCTATCTTTCTCTGCACATTGATTTATAATTGAACACTGAATATATAAATATATTACAAATTGATATTTCAATATTTCAATATCTCCTTATATATATATATATATATATATATATATATAATCGATGTGTAATCCATTAAATATTTAAAATATACTTTAATATCAAAGATATAGATAGATATATAGATAGAATAATATCATTAACACACTGAAACATACACACATATATATTTAGAGGAAGACATGTATTTAAAAATATTTTGATTAAAAAAAATAAGATTTCAATATAGATAATATGGATTATAAATAAAATACTTCAATGTAAGTATGTATATATTATATAAATTAATTGAAAAAAATATTATGGTTTAAACATTTTATTAGTGTGCTGCTCAAAATTAAGGAGTTGCATAATTCCTTTCATGCTTAGTTATCGAGTTGTTGGGTGGGGAAAAATATTATAGAAAACATGATGTGTTATGCAACCAACACGCAAAATAGAATGAAGGATAGATCATGACATAGAAATCAGCCTCTTCAAAGGGAGAAACCTCCTTTACATTACATAAATGAACAATTCTTGGATGCTACAAATGAGAAAATATGCCTTCTATATATAGGAGTCTAAGGGGCCACAATATCACAATATGGGGGCCACATGGGCACAATAATAAAAATAATTGGGCAACACCTATGGGGCACAATAATAAAAATCAGGGGACTACATGGGCATAACAATAACATTAATGGGACTACACTAGTATTATGGGGACCTAACATGTTCCTATCATTCAAACAAGTTTTTTCCTCAATGCTTGAGTAGTTTTGGATTCTTTTGTATAAAATTATCATCCTCCCATGTTTAATCTTCAGTAGGTAAGTTCTTCCACTTGATGAGATATTCTAAAATTGATCGATTTTGTAGCTTTTGAGTTCTTATTTCCATGACTGCTTCAGGTTCCAATATGATTTTTGCTTCCTCTTCAAGATCTGGAAATATTATTTGAACTAGGAGCTTGTCTTCTATAACCACCTTTAAGCATTTAACATGGAATAATGGGTGTGCTCGGGAAGATAAAGGAAGCTCCAATTTTTATGTCATAGTACCAATATTTTGCATCACCTCATGAGCCTCCATAATACTTTCGTGATAATTTATTATCCTTATTAGCTTTCTTGAGGGACATTTGTTTGTATGGTTGTATATGTAAAAATACCCAGTCGCCTACATAAAAACTTATTTTGCTGTGATGTTGATATGCCTATTGTTTTATTCGATTTTGCGCCAAACTGAGGTTATCCTTTAATATTTGGAGAAATTGTTGTTGATGCTCGATGTGATCTTCCACTACTCAAACCTTACAATTGTCTCTTAAATATGATGTGATGGAAGGTGGGTGATATCCATAAAGTTCCATAAATGGGGTTATTTTTGCTAAAGTATGGAAGGAAGTGTTATACCACCAATCAGAAAGAGGTAACCACTTGGACCATCCTATTTTTTTGTCAGATACAAAGCAACGAAGATATCCTTCCAAAAATTTATTCACTATCTCATTTTTCCCATCATATTGAGGATGATATGATGAGTTATGAGCTAATTGAGTACCTAAACAATAAAATAATTCTGTAAAAAAAAATTCATATAAAAATGGGATATTTGTTTCTTACAATACACTTTAGGTTTACATGTAGATTTTGAATTATTTCCATAAATGCAATAAAAATTGTACTAGGTTTAAATAGATGAGACAATGCACAAAAGTGTGCATAGTTGGTAAGTCTATCAACTACCACCATGATGACAGTCTTTCCTTCAGACTTGGGTAAACCTATGATAAAATCCATTGAAACTTCCGCCCAACGTTAACTTGGAATGGATCAAGGTTGTAATAGACCTGGGGTCTTAATTGTCTTAACTTTGTTTTGTTGGAAAACCAAACATTCTGCCACAAACTTTTGAATATCAGATTTAAGGCCATCCCAAAAAAAAATCCTTCTTGACCCTATGGTAAGTTTTTAAAAATCCTGAGTGCCCTCTTAAGTGAGAGGTGTGAAATTCCAAAAGAATATTTTTTTCATGTTAGGAATTATTACAAAGATATAAGCAATATGTGTACCATAGTGAATCATTTTTCCAGATAAATGTTTCAGATGTATTGGGATCTTGCTGCAAATTTTGAATGAGTTTCCACACGTATTCAATGTTCATCATTCTTCCATTCATCCCTTGCTTCGGTTATCCAATCAGGTTGGATAATAGAAATGAAACAAAGAAATGCTTCAATATCCTCATCCTTTAATGAGAGTGCATCTACAAAAACATTTTTCTTCTCTTTTTTGTAGATGATTTCAAAGTCATAACCAAAAATGTTTGTGACCCATTTTTGTAACTCTTCTGAAGATAATCTTTGTTCCAAAAATTATTTAAGACTCTCATGATATGTTTATACCTTGAAGTGTCTTCCCATTAGGTAAGGTCACCTTTGATTTAGTGCATATAGTATTGCCAACATTTATTTCTCATAAATAGGTTTCTGTAAATACTTTCCTTTTACTTAATGACTTTCAAAATAAATGGGTATTTATTCTTGCATTAAAACTACACCAATTCCATTTCATGAGGCATCACATTACACAGTAAAAAAATTGCGAAGTTTTTCATAGATAAGACCGGTGCTTGGAACATTTCCTCTTTAAGATGTTCAAAATCCTTAGTTGTTTTTCGAGTTCAAGAAAATACATCTTTCTTCAGTAATGAAGTTAGAGGTGCCAATATTCTCCCATAATTCTTAACAAAATTACAGTAAGACCCTGCTAACCCCTGAAATCCTCTAAGATGCTTTATGGTTTGGGGATTTTCCATTCCTTAATGAATTTAATTTTGTTATGGTCTACCTTAAAACCATCATGAGATACAATATGATCCAAATATTCCACCTCTCATACTCCAAAGAAACATTTGGAGGTTTTTACATATAATTATTTCTCCTCCAATAGTTTGAGCACCCTGTCAACATGTTGAACATGATCCTTCCAAGACTTTTTGTAGATTAGTATATCATCAAAAAAAACTAACACAAGTTTTCAAAGGAAGGCTTTAAAAATGGAATTTATCAAACCTTGAAATGTGGAAGGTGCATTAGTAAGGCCAAAAGCGATGAAAAAAAATCATAATGACCCTCATGAGTTCTGAATGTTGTTTTCGAATGTCTTCAGTTTTTATTCAAATTTGATGATATGCAGAACGAATATCCAGCTTGGTGAAGTAAATTTCTCCATGTAATTCATCCAATAATTCATCAATGACTGAATGGGAAATTTATCTTTAAGAGTGAGCTTGTTTATGTACCTATAATATTGACATATGATCTCCCTATAATCTTGACATATACACCACACATCCTTATTTTGCACCAATTCTACTAGAGTATAGAATGAACTTTGACTAGGTTGAATTATACTAGCCTCTAGCATTTCTGCAACCATACGTTCAATCCACTCTTTTGAGCATAAGGATATATGTAAGGCTTGATGTTTGGAGGAACACTTCCTGGAATGAAATGAATAGCATGATCATGATCACAAATAGGTGGGAGTCCTTTGGGAGTTTGAAACACCTTAGAATGATTGTACAAGACTTTCTGGAGATCTAGAAAAATAGATGATTTTGATGTTTGGACCTCTAGTGAGCATAATTGCGCAATTACACCTCATTGTTATTTTTTCAGAAGCTTTATCATGAAGTTGGAGTTGATTATCTTTCCCAACTTCCCTGTGATACCCCATAATTCAAATTTGTTTCCTTCTGAAAAAAAAATTAAGAAAAATTCTTGAAGATTAAAAGCTAAATTGAGAAAGAGAAATATTTTTTGAGTGTTTTTTAGCACCATTGCTCAAGCAATTATCTTCAACTGTCTTTGATGCTTCGATTTTAACTCTTATACCACCATAAATCAATAAATATGATCCTTCTCATAATATTTATTGATTTAATATGTTTCATTAAGCTTGTTTGTGTGTTATCTAGCGTAGTTTTAGTTTATATTTTTTCATGCATTAGTTCCATTACTTTCAATGCTTTGTGTATCCATTTTTTTCCACTAACAACATCCAATTTTTTGTATGTTCCTTGTAGGTTACAATCAATTCCAAGGAAATTTTTTTTGATACTCATAAGAAACAAACACACCATTCCAAGATGGTGTCTCCACTTGTTTCTTTTCTTTGATTTAATTGGTTATTTTGTAGGGCATTTCTCTATACATTTTAACTTCATTTTCACGAAAAATTATTAATATGGGAATTACTTAGCCTTTACATTCAAAAAAGTTTCTTACTTTCAAATTTTTTTCATTCCAAACAGAGCTTAATTAGGGGAAGAGTAAGTGGTCATAATCCACCCATAATTTCAATTGGTTTTTCTATTTTTTCACAAATCACATATCTTAATAGGGTAAGAGTAAGTTTCCATCATCCACCCATCTTTCCAATTATTTTTGTTTTTGTTTTTCATAAAATCACATAGCTTAATTAGGAAGAGAGAAAGTGGCCTTAGATCCACATATATTTTTGAGTAACCCAAGATTTCTACTTCATTAGTATCAGTAATAGGACTAGGTGTTACTAAAGTAAGGGAGTAACCCTTGCTTCCCTTGCTTCTTTTAGACGATCTTGGCCTTTCATCTAAATTTTTTCTTAAAGCACTCGCTTCTTCCATATCCCTTTTAGGCTCACATAGCATAATAGGAAGGAAGTAAGAAACCCATCATCCACACATTATTTCTTTTTCATGCAAGGAATAAGCACAAATTAGTGTGAGTAGGGGATTTTGTAAAGGATTGTAACATATCCACATCACTACACACTTTTCATGCTCACTATGTAAAACTGGAATCTAGTTTTAAGAGATGTTGTACTTATTTATTCTAGTTTACCTCTCCACACCACACGTGAATTAAGACTCTCTAAAAGAGACCATAAACTTTAACACATTAAATTCCCCACAGGGGCAACAAAACAATTTATATTTTAGGTTAGGACCATTGAGCGTATGCATCACATACACCACCATGGTCATGTTACATTTTGAAACATAGACGTTGTCTTTTAGGCTGCTTAAAATCCTTCATCATCCCATGGAAAATAATACTCGGACATGTCATAAACATAATTCATAGGGGGTTAGGCTTAGGTCTCAATGTGTACAGTCCTATATGGGGCTACCCAACCTATATAGTGCATGATACTAATGACTGAATACCAAGAAACTTAAGACTTGACTTCCCCCAAGGGACAAATGTATTTTTATTAGTCAAATTTTTAGGGTATTTATCCTTATAGGTGGAGGTGTGGGAAGCGCTAAAGCTTCTTGATTAACTTCATTAATCCCTTGGCTGTTGGAAGCATCGCCAGTTCTTTATGGACGTAGCCCGAGTACCTGTACAAAATATAACATCGCAAGGAAAAATTACTTTGCCGGTGGAAAGGAAAAATAGGTCTCATTAGGATTTTTATCATATGCAAAACAAATAAAGATATTTTGTTTTTTGATAGATCACATAACATAACTTAAAGGGAAAGTAACCATTTATTTTTCGTTTTATTTTGTGTATTTGATAAATTCTTTGGTACATATTCCCCCTCACCACAAAAGTAACACACACTCCATTTCACACTATAGGGGACCCAAAATTACACCATATCTCAAGGTTCCTCCAAAACCTCCCCCCATTGTCGGGAGGTGTTCGAGGCCTCTGACCATTTCAATGTACAACACATCACACAACCACTATTATTGGTTCATCCTCAATTGGAGAAACCTTGATTAGGACCCCTCCCTCTCAATGTACTCCACACACTACCCCTCGGGGGAGTCAACACACCACCCCTCAGGGGATCCAGCATGGTAGCCCCACGAATAGACCATATCACGCTTCCCCACATAGTCAGAATTAACCCCCTATTCCAACCAAGTTACCCTCGAATATACAAAAATTAAAAGGGAAATAGGGGGAAGATCTAGGAAACCACATAATAAAATTTCATCCATGGAGCTAATACAATAGCATCACAGATGAATTAGTTATCTTACGACCTTTTCAATGCACCCTCACTAGGTCTGCAATGAAATGGTACGTAAACGAGGCCTCAGGATTTCATGGGACCTTTAACTCTATATCCAGGTCATATCACACCTCTTTCAACTCCTAATATGCCATGATACTGGATTAGAGCTACTCACCCATTTCCACAAAACATCTGCCACACATATCTTAGACCATGGCCATGAATGGTGGAGACCTCGTAGCTTGTGAAAAGTGAATGTAGATGCATACCTCCTCCTCAAATTATTTTTAAAATCTCTTGTGCCCATGATATGAAAAATATGTGGCTACGATGTTCCAAAAAATAGAAGAAGAGGTTATGGTAAAGCTCAACAGTTTGAGCTCATTTATACTCAATCTGGATAGCTCTATAAATTCTACCTTTTTCCCCTCAGCTACAGTTCAGACAAGAGAAACCAGGAGCATCAAGTGTTGCAGACGGGTTGATTGGAACCATAGTCAAAAACCAACTCGAAAAAAAAAAACTGGCAACCTAGAAAATTGTATAGTGGCCCAACCACTTACCAGCCATATAGTACTCCACTTGCAATAAAACCACCATCCAGCATGGGATACTATCCCAATGATAATCCACCCTCGCAGAACCTTACTATCTAGAGTAACTAGTTCTCTTCCATGCAAAGTAGCCAATTCCCTCCCATGCAGGGTGGTCAGTACCCTCTGCATGTTGCACATGTGATTTACACCGCCCAAAGCACTTACACCAACCCAAGACAAGGGAATTCCTACTTTCCTATTACAACAACCCAATGAAGTAACCCCACAACATATCCTAATGTTGGGGTTAATTTCGTGCAACCATATTTCATTCAAAAACATTATTATTTTGAACAACTAAATACATCCAACCCACCTAACGCCAACAAGATGAAATTAAAGAACATGCATAAAGGGGAACCTGGGCAGGGGCACAACAACCAAAAATATCCTTTACAAGCATGAGCAGGTATAAATCCCCCTAACCAAAACCAAAACAAGGGTCAGAACAATAACAACCCACAAAAGAAAAACAAGATGTTGGAAGTAATGCTTCCATGTGTATGATGTGATCTACAGTTTTTCATTGTAAGTCCCAAGGTGTCAATATATAATTCTTTGTCTCATATGTATGAGTTGTCGTTGTATCATTTCCTAGTCATAAATCCATTTTCTTATGATCTAGATTCGTGGAAGTTTGTGATCTATTTCCTATATATTTGTAATTGTTGTTATGAATAAAAAGATAAAGTGATTTGTGTGTGTTATAATGTGTTATCTCTATTTTTCTAACATGGTATCAAAGCGAGATTAGTGACCCTCAATCAATTGATCGACTACTATTCATCGCATGAGTATATTGTTGCTGAATCTTAAATCTTGATTGTCTAAAATAGTTCGGTGGCTGGTGGACATAAAGACACACTTATTATTGTAATTGTTTAATTTAAAGATTGCATTATTTAATTTCTATAATGTGGGCCGACATTTGTTTAAAAAAAAAAATATTTCCAACGCTAATTTAAGATCTAGATCTAAGCTTAAGGATGCAACAGGCTTTGTATGGCCTGGAACTATGAGAAAAATCTAGATGAATAGCTAATTTAATCCCGATGCTATTCATTTTGCTTTTACGATGCATCAAGCATTCTCATTCAAAGGGTTATAAAAGGATTTATTCAAGGAATACTGCAAAGCTTCAACGGATTCCCAAAACTCTAAATTTGAGGTCACAGTGTTGAATTATTGTTGAAAGAGAATTATATGACTGGATCTGTCAGATCTATTATTCACGTGCTTTCATAAATTCATATCATAAACATGCACTGCAACATGCGCTAATCTTATACAACATTAATATGTTTTCCATTGTATAGATAATAGATCCTTACCAGCACTGAAAATTGCATTGGAAGCAGCCGCACACTCTCAGTATTCGATGGTAGTTTGAAGGTCTATAATTTCCCCTTTGAAGAATCTGTATTCTATAGAAAATCATTACCATTCTAAGAAAATATTAGCCTCAAAGGTTCACCGCTTCTTCACTGGATGTTTTCTAAGGTTGTGTTAGAAAAGGAGTCGACGAGGATGGTTTGATTTGTTTTACAATTATTTAAGTCGTGTATGATATATTGAAAAGTTTAGAAAGATTATTTTTCATTTCAGTAGAGGGTTTTCACATCGATCACATCGACCGTGATCTCTGAGAAATAACTTCTCTGCTAAAATCTCAAACGTCCACACTTCGAAGGAGAATTGTACTCAATGATAATTTCATCAGTACTTTGTAACATATCTTCAGAATAAGAAAAATTTTCAGTTGTCATTTCCAACCACTACCAACACGTAGATACTCACGATAGGATATTTCATAACCGATCCATTGTTTCTTCCATAATGGTGTTTTCCAATCTACACACAATACTCTGACTATTCGCCACCTCGAAAATAATGGAGATTAGGGCTCCAACGAGCTTATGCTGAGAGCATGATTTTGAATCCCAACTAATTATTTATCACCTGTGTGAAGGAAATATGACAAATCAAGTACGTGAAGATCTTGGGAGGAAATTGGGTATTTCAGATGTGAAAAAATCAGGGCTTGCGTGATTGTTTTACTTGGTATAGTATTTATTGTGGGTTTTTTTTTGTGTTTGTTTATGTTTCCAAATGTGTATTTTAATTGGTGGTGGGGTTTTATATTTATTTGTGTGCAAATTCAGATTAAAAATGTTTGGTGATTCTTAAATTGGAAGCTTTAGTGTCCGAAACATCAATTCTTGTGTGTTTTTATTTGTTATTGGATATAAAAAGGGTTGGTAATTCTTAAACTCGAACCCTCGGTGTCTGAAACAACAATTATTGTGTAAGGTAAAGGCTTTTGATAAATTTTGAACATGTTCAATATCCAAACCTCCATCCTAGAAACTGATAAATAGTTGAAAGCTAAATATCTAACAAAGGGTGGTTGGTCCATAAGATGGTTCATTACTTGACGACTCTTATCATGGAAGCCCCGACGAGTTGAATTTTCAATATTGTTGATATTGCAAAGTTTGTCAATGATAGTAAGAGGAGGTTAAATTTTAAATGGAGGTCAAGTGGCAGCTCGAAGATGTGGTGGTGAAAGAGTGGTGTTTGTGAGATTCCAAAGTGGATGTGGGTGTTGATGAAGACAAGTGAGACAAAGATTTATTTATTATTTTAATATGTGTTTTAAATGCTATCCATGTAATCATTAAGGTATGGTGTTGGAAGTAATCTTTCCATATGTGTGATGTGATCTACATGTTGTCATTGTGATCCAGAGGTTTCAATCTAGAAGGCATTTTTCCCCATTTATATGTTGTGGTTGTATCATTTTTGATTCATAGATCCACTTTCTTAGGATATATATTCGTGGAAGTTTATGATATATTTCCTACGTATTTGTAATTTTTGTGATGAATAAAGAGATCAAGTGATTTTTGTGTGTTATAATGTTCTCTCTCTATTTTTCTAACAAAAGAACCCTAGTCTAAGAACTAATCAGATTTTTGTTATCTATGGGGAATATGGCCATTACACCCATATTTTCCATCAACTCCCCTAGTTGAATAGGATGAAAAAATCTGGAAGGTAGAGAAGGCCAAACCAGTAACCTATTGTCACACAAAATCCCTTCCCCCATCAAGGAGAAGTGAATAATGAGCATGAACCCTCCCCATAATAGTATTAGAATCCTCTTGGACAAAGTTCCAAGGATCCGACCAATTCCTATATTTTCATGGCACAAGAATATGTTCTCTTACAAACACAAAATCAGAAGTACAAGATGCATCTAGAAACCAACCCTTCCCCATCAACCATTGCTACAGCCATACACACACTTTTAAAATTACCTTGGCCCCTAGTAGAAACCATCCTACAAATGTTTAAAGGTCCATTATGTCGAGCGGTACATATTTCAAAACTTTCTCATAGCTATAACATCATAGATGATCTAGCTTAATCCTCGTCAATTATGTTAGGGTTGGAGGTTTTACAAACTTTCCCAAATCAATAGAAATCCCTTCTTTCCGCGTTAAGCACAATCCACCCAACTGATTCATGTTTGATGACTTTCTATTTTGATAACTCTACTCCCCATTTTCCATCGATATTTTTCTTCCAAATTCTGGACACCATTCAAAATACCAACATCTATCATTGCATCATTGATGAGGGAGCATCTACTTATATCATGTCCAAACCAATTTGGCAGAAACTAGGATCCCCTAAGCTTACTGCCATTAGGGGAATTTTGACCTCTAAAATGGGCCTGCTAAAGAAATTATAAAATAATAGTGGATCCTAAGGAAATTATAAAATAATAGTGGAAAGAATAAAATAATATTAGAATACAACATCAAATTTTAGAGGGAAAAAAGAAAAAACTACTTTTTTCGAATCATATTTTCAACTTATCACCCTTTGTGTTTACTCCAATTTCAAGAAAAAACACTCATTGTATGTAGAATTTGATTCAGCATCCAAGGAGTACCCATGTTGCATACTTTTGATGGAAATTGCTACATGAAAAATGAGAAATACATGAAAAATCGTGATTGAAATCATGATTTTTCATGTATTTCTCATTTTTCATGTAGCAGGTTCCATCAAATGTATACAACATGGGTGCTCCTTGGATGATGAATTAAATTTGACATCTAAGGAGTACTCTCGTTTGAAATTTGAGTAAAAACTTAGGGAAATAAGTTGAAATAACAGTTTTATAATTTTATTATATTTTAATATTTTTTACTTTTTTACTCCAAAAATGGTGAATCATACCCCATGGTTGACATCATCATATTGAATCTGATTGGTTCTTTTAAAATTTGCTTTGTTTTTGTATTTTTCTTAGGAGGTCTATTTTAAACCTAAAAATTCCGGCAATGATCATCCATCAAATTCAGGGCATACGATGAGCACCGCTTGGCTCTAGTAGGGATTTTTCAAAACATTCTGGTAGAGCTTATCAGAAAAATAATTCTCATAGAGATGATGGCCCTTGATGCCTTCGTCGATTAAAATATCTTGTTGCATCATAGCTACATGTATGAAATCACCGCAGTAGCATCTTTAGTGTTTTGTGTCATGATGTTCCCCCATGATGGGAAAATAATTACGATAGATCAACTCGCATACTACAAGAAATGGATGTTTGGCAACCCCGAGGGTGTATTACCCTTCATAGGATACCATAGAGAGTCGATCACATATTTTACTAAAGAAAGTCAAGGGATGTTCAAGGCATCATTACTCCTTGGAACATACCTTGGTGACCCACCTTTAATAGAGGTCACCCCTACATACCGAGTGTATATAATGAGTTCATCGAACAAACCTTAGGCTTAGGAACTAGTTCTAGAAAGCCCTAGTGTTGCGTCTACTGACTCAACATTCCTACCATACACAATCACTTAGACACATTTATTGTACACCCCACCTTGCTTTGTCTCGCAGCAAGTATTGGCAACACTAAAATTTCCAAATATGGCTTTTGTGATACATGTATGGTATTTGACTCCAGAAGCCATGTGAGCAAACTCAGGTAATACCTTTACAAACATAAGTCATATAGAAACCCCTTAGGAAGCCACCAAAAAATAAGCTATATCTGCTTCGACACTAACTAGTGCCACCAAAAGGGACAAGGAGAAACGAAACAAGGTGTAATCCTCAGCCACTTATTCATCAAGGATACCACCACCATGTGCATTATGTGAAGTATCAAGACACTATAACAGCCCTGATGAAAATTCCATGCAATAAAATTTAATAAAGGAAAAAAAATAACCACTTTTATGGTACAATTATTCCAAGCATAATTTTTGGCAAAACATCTTATTATGGGTGTTCATTTCAGTTATTATGGCTAAGGAAATTGGCAAGGGAAATGGAAAAGTCATTTTGGAAAGGTAAAGAGGCATTTTTTGGCGATAAATTTATGAAAATAATGGAAATTAAGATAAAAAGAATGTGAAAGATCATAGCTTTCATTTGAGGAGGAAAATGAAGGAAAAATAATGGAAAATGAAGAAAATAGAGGCCACATTAATAAAAAGGATTTTTAGGATCATTTGGTACCTTTTTATGAGTGTAACCTTTTGTGTTTTTAGTTTTGGAGCTCTATCTCTATTATCTCTCTCACTCACTCTTGGACACTTAGAATTTCTTGGAGCACTTCAGGATTGGATCAATAAAGGAAAACAAGGAAAAGAGGAAGAAAATATCAATAAGGGAAGAGAAAGATCAAGAAACTACAACAGGTTTACTTGCAGGTATCGATTCGTATGTGTGATTTCCTTCTTGATTCAGCATGCATGGTTATGCATATGTGTGTACATGGTTCCTGTGTTGCCATTGGAATGGGTTTTTCCAGGTGTGATAGTGTTTTTCATCCTTGCCTTGCTATTTATGGATAGCCATGGTGTGATGGGGTTGTCATGTTTTGGTTGAGATGGATTTCAAAATGGATTCAAATTTGAGTGAGGTGGATCTCTAAATGAAAGAACACATGGCCTAGTGATCCCTAAATCCAACTATTGATTGCACTAAAGCCGCTAGCATAGTAACCCCTAAACTAGACTATGGGTTGTGGTAAATCCAAGTAATGTGTACCTCAGTGAGCCTAGGAATCCTTGACCAGTGAGTGGAAGGATATATGGTAAATCCTAGAGGTGGTTTCTCTTGATCAGGCCTAGGAATCATTGCCAGTGAATGCTAGGATATACAGTAAATCCTAGAGGGTGGTGTCTCGATTATGGCCTAGTGATCCCTGGATTGGACTGTGGATTGCGGTAAAGCTGAGAGCCTAGAAGACAATAATATTCATCACAGTGTAGGTGGAGATATCTGGTGGCATCCATGCTTGTTTATGGCCTAATGATATGGTGAGGATTGTGGTAAATTTTGGTTCTATTGATGAGGTTGAGGTGGTTTAGCCTTGGGAATCCCTGGTTAATTATTTTGGTTTTCAGTCCCATGTTCATGCTTCGAATATGGCACGAGGTTGATTGGAAGAATAGAGATAAGGCTTAGCCAATCTATGGTCGGGTGGAACGTGGTAGTCCCATACCGGTTTGGATTTTTCATTCATTAATAATAGTTCATTTTCCTTGGTATTTTATGTGCAAATGTATTGGTTCATATGTGGAGTTTATGGTTGTTGTATCATCATTATTATTTTTGTTTATATCTTGGTTATGAATATGTTTTATGACAGTGAAAATGTATGGTTTTCATCATGTTTTGATTTGTAAATGAATAAGTAATGAATATATGACCTGATAAATTATAATGTAGCTAATGTGATAAGGCATTAGTGCTTCTTAGTGATCCTCAGATAAGTATAATACCCCTATGTGTAGATATTTTACTATGACCTATAGAATGCATATTTGTGACATGTTTGACGAAATGCTTGTCATGGCTAGTAGGGGTACAGTCAACTTTTTGTTCAAGAATTTTCATTCGTATCATTGTCTCTATGTTAAATTTCATTTATATGAATTACATGAATTTCTCGGTAGTGACTGGCTCCTAGCCCTCAAATCTAGCCTTAAATTTCATAGTCACTAGCATAGCACCAGAAGAAAAAGGCTACAGTCACTCTCAGGCAAGCTCATGGGAGTGACTAGGACTCCCAATCACTCGGAGAGCTCGACAAGGGAGTTATTAGGGCTCTAGGCCCTTGAACTATTGAGTTTCCTCAAGGGTTGGCCACCTAGAAATGTTAATTATCTCCTGCAGGTTATGTAGGATGTCTGGATGGTCAAATTGGTTGTGTTTTGTCAATTCCACTTTGTTAAGGTGACCTAGGAAGTTGCATTAGATCCTAGTAGCCTCTCATCACATGTTTTCCCCAACTAGCCTGTTAACTTGGGTAAATGTGGGAGGAGCGTGTTACAGAGTGGTATCAAAGTATGGCTCACCCTTTGGACTGGATGGTCGATGTGTTAGTCATCATTCATGTCAGGTTCATATATGTTCTTATGTTTGTGGTATATGTAATGGTTGCATATGCATGGTGTTGGTTATGATTGCAGTGGTGTCACCATGTGAAAGTTAGTGGTGCTCTTGTTGGATTTTTTTATCATGATTTATGTAAGTTATGCACTATTTTCACATGTTAGTGTTTGTATGTATTGTGTGTGAATTTGTTTCATACATATGTTTTTATGCATGCATTGTGTCTAGTTGGTGTTATAGTTTTTGCATCATGCATGGTAACTAGACAATGGCTGAAATTATGAATATATGTTGAATTGATTATGTTTGTATGTATATCTATATATATATATATATATATATCGTTTTAATCAAGTTGGTCTTAAAGATGAGATGTCCTCCCCAAATGATAGTGAGGTACGATGGTTTGTTTATGATTTGGTTTAGCTAACATAATATGCCTTGCAAGAAGAGATCAATATGAATAGCACGATGGTAAAATATAGTTCCCAATATTCTCCATATGGGTCATATGAGTAGTGTGGTGTTGGTCACTCTTCTGGTTTACTAGACACCTTGAAAATTTTAAAAGATAAAATAAGGAGCTGCAAAGTAGAAAATGAAAGAATCATGCAGTAACAGGAGAAGCAAGCATAAGTCAATGCACTAATTCTTCATAGTTTGCCATAATTTCAAAGGTAGGGGCCACTTCGGATTAGCCATGGTCCAGAGGAAAGAACCAATGGGGCATATCAAAGTGGGTCTTATGGTGGTCACAGGTCATATAGAGATGATATGATTAGAGATGGTATATTCTAAGATACTTCCGATAAGAGAGGTGATAGACACAGGTACTATTCTAGTTTGTGTTCTAACAGGCACTATGATCGTCATCAATATCACCCTTATAGGAGGAGTGACAAGGGATACTTTCTGGATGATTTTAAGAAAGTGAATCCACCTACCTTTGATGGATATTTGAAGAAGCCTAAGGATGCAGATTATTGGTTACTTTCCTTGAAGAATTTCTTTGAATTACATGAGTAAATAGAGAGTATGAAAGCTGGAATAACTATTATCAACCTAAAATGGAAATAATATATCTAGTGGGAATAAGTAAAATGGTAAGAAACATCAGGATAGAGGAGTTGAGTTGGCACGAATTCAAAATACTCTTTAAAAATAAGTACTTGTTATAAAAGTACTACGACAAAAAATCGAAGGGTTTCTATGAGCTTAAAATTGTGTCTATGAGTATACAACCAAGTTCCTAGAGCTACTGAGGTATGTATCATATATTAAGGATGAAAAGGCTAAATTTTAGAGAATTTTTAGTGGATTTACATTAGCATTTAGAGATCGGATTTTGTATGATGAGCCTAAATCACTTGAGGAAGTTAATTGGACACTGAATCACTCTTATAAGAATTTAAAAAGTAAGAATGAATCTTATTAAGGAAATAAAGGGAAAGATAAAGGTAAAGGAAAAAGGAAGCTGAAAAGAACAACGCCTCAGAATGTAGGCAGGGAAAGAGAATGTTGCACCTCATAATAAGGTCAATGCAGCTAGACAGGGACATGGGTCACAAAAATAGAATAGAGGTGATGGTACAAGACGGTTGGGGTGTTGTAGATGTGGTAAGGAACATCTTATAAGGGATTTTCTATACATTCAAGGTGCTAGAAATCATATCTATAGTGCATAGGAGGCACATATTGTTGGGGATGTTGGGCAGAGAATTCCTCATATCTATGTAGTGCTAGATAACAAGAAAGTGATCATCCAACATCTATCATTGATATGGACAATGAACTTTGTGACTATTTTTTCTTTATTTTTATTGACCTTGGATCTAATTGTAGTTATCTTAACCCTGACTTAGTGGATAATTGTGGTTTGAATAAATAAGTTCATGCATAATCTTGGTTAGCTGAGTTGTCTACAAGTACCAAGAAGAGAGTTCATTATTGGGAAAGAGATTGTGCATTTTAGTGGAATGGTATGCCTACATCGTCACATCTTAATTTATTACCATTGGGGTCATATAGTATGTTAGTCTAAATCCTTTGTTGAAGTGTACGAAAAAGGACCACTTTAGCTACGCATAACTAATAGCCCTAACAACAAAAGTGGTTTCCAATATCTTTAGATCTGCGGTTAGTTGAACAAGAAAAGAGCTGCAAAAAACCAGATCTATGCATGAAAAGACATTAAGCAGTAAAAACAAGGGTTTGCTCCATATACCAATAGAAAAGACAAGAACAATTTTTGAAAGAATTTTTGTATTAATTGGGCACCTGGGAGGAAAACAAGAAGGCGTATCCAATTCTCCTCAGTGGGATGGGTTCTTGGAAGTCCTCAGCACTTCAGATCTAAGATTTCTCTCTTGTTGGTGTAGAAAACCCACACAAAGAATGGAACTCAAAGGGAGCTCACACAGCAAATGGCAGAAAATGGTGACCAAGTGTATAGATCCAGAGTGATCTAATAGGCAACAAAAGGTGAAGAATGGTAGGAAAAACCCTCCTATTTATAACAAAATATTTGGTCATTCTAGATCTTGGTGCATGATTAAAATAATGTTAACCAAATCTAGATCCACCTTTTATGGAATATTTTATTATATTTGTTGGAGGGAAAAAGTATTTGACTTGGGTCAAATCCCTTTACTTGTCAAAAATAAATAAATAAATGATTTATTTATCTTTTTAAGGAAGCGGTTAGAAGATAATCAAATAAATAATGATTTATTTAATTATTTGTGGGTGATTTGGTCATATTTAACAAGGAATATTATCTAAATAAGATTTAAATAATTATTCCTAGAAAATAATAAGATAAATAAAGGTTTGTCTAATTAATTTCTTTGTTTTGGGTTAAACATGACTAGGAATAATAATTAAATTATGGTTTAATTAATTATTCCATGAGGAAAATCAAACAAATATAGGTTTGTTTAATATTTCCTTTGGGGTTTCCTGTTTAGACCATAAACAACCTAATAAATGTGGTTTATTAAGTTATTTTACATAGTGAAAGCAATTTTACTTAGGGTAAAATTGGTCTTACATGGTGTACTTGGGTCCATCTAATGATAATAGGTTAGATGACCAAAAAATGGTGTAACAGATTGCCCCCCAGCGAGTGTCAGGTGAAAATCGTATGACCGAAGTACGTTGTAAGAACTTAATCACCAGACAACAAAAGGGAAGTCAGAGAGAGAGATGCAAGGTAGATAGTGTGCTGAAGAGCTAGACCCGGAAAAGTTCCAAGCAGGGAGGAATCCTTGTAGACGCCGGGGGAGACACTGGTCAAGGAGTCGACAGTTTGCTTGTTGGCTACAGAAGAGATGGTCGTCTTAGGTGAGGTCTGAGATTTGGGCTCATGATATGTCAACTGGTCAATGGTGACTATCTTTCCATTATGAGGGAAAGACATCTTGCGGAAAACCACGGAGGGGACAGCAGACATAGCATAGGTGTAGCTTCGCCCCAATAGAATGTTGTAGTCTAGCGAGGCGTCGATGACTTCAACGTCAACGCAAACAGTCTTACCGGCGAGGGTGATAGGACAATTACGAAACAGGCCAATGGGCTGGGAGGCATGGCTGTCCCACGCTCGAAGGGTGATCTTGGAAGGGGCCAACTCAGGGGATCCGAGTTGCTTCCAAACTGAAGAGGACATCACGCAGGTGGATGCCCCCTCATCAATTATACACCGGGAAACGTTGGCATTCTGGATTTTGACTGGGATTTGGAAGGCAACAGAAGGAAGAAGAGGAGGATGGTCCGATTGATTGGCTTTGAAAACAATCATTTGGTCATCAGCAGGATCTACAGTGCCCACGGCAGATAGTAGCGCCTTCTTTTGGGAAGGGCACGACTGGAGGAGTTCCAGTGTGGAAATGGCAGCAGGAGATTACACCAAATGATCTACTATGCTATACGAATGAGCAGATTGACTGGAAGCAGCGTTTCGACGTAAGGGTCCTTTAGGAACCTTGGTATGAACCTCAACTTTGGGTTGAGGGATATGTAAGGGGCCATTGGATGTCGAAAGAGGCTCTGTAGAACCTGAAGAAGGAGGCTTGGGGGCAGACTGAGCAGGAGGCTTGGGGTACTGGCGAGACCGAGTTTGAAGGTGAAGGTCGACGTTTGGGGATGGATTAGAGGTCATCATGAGGATCTAGTAATCGGAGGAACCAGAAATGGTGGGTGGAGTGGAGACCCGCCTGTCAGGTGGTTGGGTAGCCACAAATCCTTGCTAAGGGAAAGGATCAGTAAACACAGCTGGTTGAGTAGTGGCCACATTAGGGGGAGCGTGAGGGGAGGCATGTTGTCCGTGCAATGTGGCTTGAGACTCCCACATATGCCGCATCTGTGGTAAAAGGGGACAATCGTGGGTGTAATGACCATAAACACCGCAACACGAACAAGGCTTGTTGGTATGAAGAGGCCTGTCCATCTTGGGCTGAGTGCCCTGTTGCTGGTTAGTAGTGTTAGGGTCAAAACCTTGAGGATTGGGTCCACGAGTACCAGGGGCAGATTTATTTGGATTGCCTCTCCGCCTTCTTTGAGAAGAAGGGGGATTAGTCGCACCCTGCTGTGCAAATACTTGCCCGGAGGGGGGCTGTAGGTGCTGTTGCTAGGGTTGAGGAGGAAAGGGAGGTGGAAGCGCATATGTTGGAGGAGCTGGCACACCAGGCTGCAGATAAGGGTAATGGTTAGGTTGGGCAACATTGAGGTAAGCAGGAGGTTGGGAAAAAGGAGGAGGCATGCCATATCCTGGGTACATGCTACCGGGAGGGGGAAGAGTGCTAGAGGTGTTTGCCCCTCCGTGAGGGAGACCGTAGCCCATAGGAGGTTGAGCATACGGATGGGAAAGGGCTCCAACGATACCATCAGCGGAATGAGATGCCCCTGGGGTGTTAGCGCCACCCGGCCTAGGGAGGTGAGGAAGGACGGTATAAACATAACCAGAATGGGCATAGATTAGGTCATATTTCAAGGCTATTTGGAGGGTGGCTTCTTCGGTTTGAGGGAAATGGGAGGCGACATCTTTGCTGATGGGAGCTAAGAGAGAGCGAAGGAACTAATCCATATAGATCCGATCTTCGAAGGGGGGAGCTCGACATAAGCTGCGTCTATGTCGCCATTCCTGAACATGGGTGGAAAGGCGGGTCGAAGATGTTTTCTTAAAGGAAGTCAAGAGCTCCGTACCGGTATCGTATCGGAGAGGGAGCTGGAAGTAAGATAAAAAGGCTTGGGCAATGGTCGCAAAGGTGGTATGGGAAGAGGTGGCTTGGTCTACATACCATTTAGAAACTTCGCCAGTAAGCGTGCGTTGGAACAAACGAAGACGGATGGAGTCATCAGTAATGGAATTGGAGGAACACCACATGTGGAAAGATCGGACATGATTGGTTGGATCTTCTCCAGCAAGGAATTTGAACTTAGGGATGTCGAAGGGGAGCTTGGTTGGCATAGCAGGCCAACCAACATCGTGGCGGATAGGGTCATTGATCAACTGATTGAAATCGGGGAGGCTGAGGCCTGCGATGTACGGCAGCAAGGGTATGGCTGAGGTAGTTCCTATGGCGGTTCCGCTAGTAGTGGTTCCGGCATTAGGGCCTGGAGCACCGCTAACGTTAGGCCCTAGACCAGACATAGTGAAGGTGATAGGGGGAGAACCAGGAGGAGAAGGAGAACCCAATGAATCAGAAGAGGAGTCGGAGTGCGGACTCGGAGGAGGACTGGCTTGACGACGGCGGGACAGAGCAGGTTGATCAACTGGAAACTGAGGGTGAATGCCAAGAAGTCTCCGGGAAAGGCGCCTTGGGGGCGCAATGATGACGGGAAGAAGGAAACCGACACGGGAAAAAAGGGACAGAATCAAGTGAGGTCAAGGGCAGAAAATGTTCAGTGACAATTGATTTTAGAGTCTTTGCTAGGCAGTGTTAACCAGTCGCTTCTTCACTTAGGGTCAGTGTGTGGTGTGCGTTAATTTTAATTTTTAAAACCCTTTTCATTTTGAGAGCAAGAAAAAAGTGTGCTGCGTAACTGAAAATAAATCTACAGAGAACAGTATATAATGATGAAATAACAGAAAATTAACAGCTACTATTGCATCTATCTAACCCAAGAAGGCGGGTCCCTCAAAACTAGTCTAAAAAAGGGGAAAAAATCTAGTCAAAACAAACTGAAAAGAGGCCAATAGATCTAAGGTCAGGAGGGACAGGGATCTAAAGGATAAAGCTGCTGATAAGAGGTGCAGATCACAACCAAGAGATAGAAGCAAGGAGGCTGGAAAAAGGGAGGAAATCAACAAAAAGTGGAAAGGACAGGGAGGAGGTCCTAAAGATAGGTCCGAAAAAAACGACAAGAGGTGATTTGAAAGGAAGAAAGGCTGATTTAAAGGGATCTGAGGAGGAGGTTTCAGATCTGAAAAAGGGAAGGCTGAAACTCTGAAAAACAAACGGCTGAAACAACTAAAAATCTTCCACAAAAAGTGGAGGGTACTGAAGCCCTAGGGGGCTAGGTTCCCACTTAGATGAGTAAAAATAGATCAGAATTAGGTCAAAGCGGGCTGAGACAAAGGCTGGAAAACCCTGACAGAAGCTTCAGCAAAACCCAGAAAAATTGCAGAAAAACCACTGAAAAATTGGCAGGTCGCAGGTTTTGACCTGTTTTCAGTGCAGGTCGCAGAAAATAGGCTGAAAAGTGTGACCTGGAGGTCCAGGTCATAGTTTTTGGGCTGAAAAGTGTGACCTCCCATTCCGATTGTCTCGGCGGCAGATTTTTGGAAAAGTTGTCGTCTCAGTTGCGGCTGATGTTGCTTACCTGCGTAATAGGTTCAGAAACACACGGAAGTTAAAATTTTTAATTTTTTAGGGTTTTATGTGAGAAAAACAACATAAAAATAGGAAAAATAAATAACTAAAAAGAAACCCTAGGGTCTGAAGTAGCTGGATATGCAGGAATATGAAAAACGACAGCGGTCGTAATTTAAAACCCGTGTGGAGTCGCCATTTGTTAGTATGAATCCTTTGTCGAAGTGTATGAAAAAGGACCACTTTAGCTACGCATAACTAATAGCCCTAACAACAAAAGTGGTTGCCAATATCTTCAGATCTATAGTTAGTTGAACAAGAAAAGAGCTGCAAAAAACCAGATCTATGCATGAAAGGACATTAAGCAGTAAAAACAAGGGTTTGCTCCATATACCAATAGACAAGACAAGAACAATTTTTGAAATAATTTTTGTATTAATTGGGCACCTGGGAGGAAAACAAGAAGGCGTATCCAATTCTCCTCAGTGGCATGGGTTCTTGGAAGTCCTCAGCACTTCAGATCTAAGATTTCTCTCTCTTGTTGGTGTAGAAAACCCAATGCAAAGAATAGAGCTCAAAGGGAGCTCACACGACAAATAATGGAAAATTTTGACCAATTGTATAGATCCAGAGTGATCTAATAGGCAAAAAAAGGTGAAGAATGGTAGGAAAAACCCTCCTATTTATAACAAAATATTGGGTCATTCTAGATCTTGGTGCATGATTAAAATAATGTTAACCAAATCTAGATCCACCTTTTATGGAATATTTTATTATATTTGTTGGAGGGAAAAGGTATTTGTCTTGGGTCAAATCCTTTTATTTGTCAAAAATAAATAAATAAATGATTTATTTATCTTTTTAAGGAAGTGGTTGAAAGATAATCAAATAAATAATGATTTATTTAATTATTTGTGGGTGATTTGGTCATATTTAACAAGGAATATTATCTAAATAAGATTTAAATAATTATTTCTAGAAAATAATAAGATAAATAAAGGTTTATCTAATTAATTTCTTTGTTTTTGGGTTAAACATGATTCGGAATAATAATTAAATTATGGTTTAATTAATTATTCCATGAGGAAAATCAAACAAATATAGGTTTGTTTAATATTTCCTTTTGGGGTTTCCTGTTTAGACCATAAACAACCTAATAAATGTGGTTTATTAAGTTATTTAACATAGTGAAGGCAATTTTACTTAGGGTAAAATTGGTCTTACATTGTGTACTTGGGTTCATCTAATGATAATAGGTTAGATGACCAAAAAATGGTGTAACATAGTATGATTTTGGGTATGGAATAGTTGTATCTTCATAGGACCAAGGTTGATTTTTATGACAATTCCATTGAGTGCTCAGATGAAAATGGAAAACAGAGAATCTTATGAGGTAAGAAGAATGAAACATCAATTAGGATGGTGAGAGCTATGCAAGAAAAGTGTAGTCATAGAAAATGATGTGTGTTATTTGTAGTGAACATTTATAATGATCAAGGTAAGGAGGATGAGAATGCATATATATTGACTAGGTACCATATCATACAATATTTTCAGGATGTGTTTCCAGAAGAAATCCAAAATTTTCTGCCTCACTCAGAGCTATAATTTTCTATTGAGTTTGTTCCAAGGGAAGCACTAGCATCAAGGTCACCATAAAAAATGAGAACTCCAGAGTTATTAGAGTCAAAGTTGCAGTTGAAGGAAATGCTTGATAAGGGATACATTAGGCCAAGTGTATGACCGTGGGGTGCATCAGTATTTTGTGTGAATAAGAAGGATGGTTCTCTTAGATTATACATTGATAACATGAATTTCAACAAGGTGACTATAAATAAAAAGAACACATTACCATTGATGACTTATTTGATCAACTAAAGGAAGCAGCAGTGTTCTTGAAGATTGATTTGAGATTTGGATATCATCACGTACGCATCAAGGAAGAGGATATTTACAAGACAATGTTTTGGACTATGTATGGGAATTATGAGTTTTTTTTTGTTCCATTTGGTTTGACTAATTCTCGAGCTACCTTTATGTGCTTGATGAATAATGTGTTGTGTTTGTAATCGGACAAGTTTTTTATTGTATTCATTAATGACATATTGATACATTCTAAGAGTGAGGAAGAGCATGTCGAGAGTGTAGTAGGAGTATTTAAATTTCTGAGAGAGCATCAATTTTATGTCAAGCTTATCAAATGTAGTTTCTTTTAGAAATAGGTACATTACCTCGGACATGTTCTCTCCAGGGAGGGAATAACATAGGATATGGATAAGATAAGTGCTATCATGGAGTGGGAAACTCCTAGAAATGTGGATGAGGTAAGATCATTCATGGGGCTATAATTCCATTATAGGAGTCTCATCAGGAACTTCTTTCATATTTCATATCCTATTACGTCATTATAAAGGAAAGGTAAGAAATTTGAATGGATGGAAGAATGTGCAGTCAATTTTGAACAATTAAAGAATTTGTTGAAAAATGCTCCAATGTTAAAGATTTCAAATCCAGAAAAAGAGTTTGTGGTATGTCCGGATGCTTGCAAGAGATGACTTGGTGGAGTTCTAATGCATTAGGGAAAAGTAGTATGGTATGAGTCATGGAAACTAAAAGAGCATAAGCAGAACTATATGACACATGATATTGAGTTAGAAACGATCATTCATGCTTTGAAGATGTGGAGGCACTATATTCTTGGTAGGAAATTTGTACTGATGAGTGATCAGAATGGGTTGAGAGACATATTTGATCAGTTGAATTTGAATGTGAGGTAAGCTATATGGCTGACCTCGATCAGTGAGTTTGACTTAGATATAATTTACATCAAGGGAAAACAGAACAGGGTTGTAGATTCTCTTAACAGGTAGACACAAGTAAACCACATAGAAACTATGAATTATTATACGACTAATTTACATGATCAAATCTCACAGGCAGGTCCATAGGCAAATAGGTATAGAGAGCTTAGTCACAAGTTACAATAGAGTACATTTGAAATTATAGGTGCAGAGGATCTGAACTATCATCTGTCACCAAATGGCTTGATCAGATTTAGGGACAGCATATATGTGCCAGATAGTAGTGAGATCAAGAAGATAATGTTAAGGGAGTTTCATTAAAAACCATATTCAGGTCACCCAAGATAGAAAAAGGCATTGAAAACATTGAATATGTTCTACTATTCACCAAATTTGAAAAAGGATATGGTAAAAGTTTAGGTTAGATGTTTGGATTTTCAGCAGGTAAAGGCATATTATAATCATCCAGGTGGACTACTACAATTGATTCTAATTCCAGAATGGAAATTTGAGGTCATTTCAATGGATTTCATTACAGGTTCTCTGAGGGAGTCTATACAACATGATTCCATCATGGTTGTGGTGGAATGGTGGAATAAGGTAACATACTTCATCATAGTGAAGACAACATATTCAACTAGTGATGTGGAATAGGTTTTCACTAGAGATGTGGTCATATTGCATGGTGTTCCAAAGAATATTGTGTCCGACATGGATTCAAAGTTCACTTCCAAGTTTTTGAAGGAGCTATTTGTAGGTTTAGGTACAAAGTTGGCCTTCACTACAACATATCAATTGCAAATATATGGAGAGACTAAGAGGCTCAACTAGATATTGGAGGACATGTTGAGGATTTATGTGATGCATAAACATAGGATATGGGAGGAGTACCTTTCATTGGTTGATTTTTACTACAAAAACGTTTACCAGGAATCACTAAGGATGAATCCCTTTGAGGCATTGTATGGGTGGAGTTATAATACTCCCATTAGTTGGAGTGAACCGGTGAAAAGGGTATTGAACAAGAAATGCAGGTAATCAAGAATAGTATAAAGGAAACACAAGATAGGAAGAAAACGTATGCAGATTGGAGTAGGCTTTTAAGGAGTTTCAGTTTGGGGAAAAGGTGTATTACACATGAAGACCAAGAGGATGTCCTTGCGGATTGGATTGTGTGTCAAGTTGGCACCTCATTTTTGTGGAACTTTGAATCTAATTGAAAGGAATGGTCCTGTAGCCTATCGACTTGCACTACCTCCAGTAGTGAAATTCCATGATGTTTTCCATGTATCATTTCTTAAGAAGTATGTTAAATATGTTGATCATGTAATTGACTAGTTTATATTGTAGCTGGAGAAAGATGGAGAATTTAAGTTGAAAATTCAACGTATATTGCAGGGAATCTCTTTGGACCCAATCAAGCTACATCGGAGATGGAAGATCATATGTGAGCTATGTATCCTTCTCTATTTTTTGGTTGAGTAAATGTCCTTGATATATGTTTTTGGTATATTATTTGGTGGGATGTTTTCATATATATATAAATATGTATATGGATGTAAATATCATCATGAGTTGTGTTATAGAGATGAAATAAGAGGTTTGGGTGTCATGTCATTATGGTTGTCATGTTGATATGTTCTCATGTTGGTTTGATTCTCAATAGGTTGATTATTGCAAATACTGCAATGAGCTAAGTTAGAAATCTCCATGGGCATGATGTTTTTCTTTCAGCATTAATTTTGGTTATATGTGTCACTGAACATCGAGGACAGTGTTCCCCCAGGGGGAAGGGTTCGATAATAGCCCTGGTGAAAATTCCATGTAATAAAAGTTAATAAAGGAAATATTATAATAATGGTTATGGGACACTATTCTGAATTGAATGTTGGGAAAAAAATCCTTATGTGGGTGTTCATTTCAGTTATTATGGCTAAGGAAATTGGAAAATGAAATGGAAAAGGAATTTGGAAAGGAAAATAGGCATTTTTGGAAATTTATTTATGAAAATAATGGAAATTAGGAGAAAATTAAGGTGAAAGGTCATAGCCCGCATGTGAGGAGGAAAATAAGGGAAAATTAATGGAAACTGAAGAAAATAGAGGCCACATTAATAAAAAGTATTCTCAGGATCGGTTGGTACCTTTTTTCAGTGTAACCTTTTGTTAGTTCAGTGTTAGATATCACTCTCTATTCTCTCTCACACACACTCTTGGACACATATTTTTCTTGGAGAACTTCAGCATTGGATTAAGAAAGGCAAAGAAGGAAAATATGAAGTAAAGGTCAAGCAAGGAAGAGAAGGATTAAGTAGCTACAATAGGTTTACTTGGATGTATCGGTTTGCATGTGTGTTTTCCTTACATGATTTCGCATCCATGGTTATGCACGTGTGTTCTTAGTTCTCTCGTTGTCAATGGAAAGCGTTTTACTATGTGTGGTAGTGCTCTTCAACCTTGCCCTTCCATTTCTAGATATCCATGGTTTGATGGGTTTTTCATGTTCTTCTTTAGCCGGATTTCCAAATGGATTTGAAACTAAGTGAGGTGTATCTTTGAATAAAAAAACACATGTTTTAGAAATTATACAACAAGCATGTATATCTTGGATTCACCCAATCTAAAAATGTGCTAAAGTTAAATACTAAATCACTTCTACAAATATTTTGCAAAATTAAAAACATGATCGCTAATCACAAGAACATGAAGAAAGATCAATCACACACAACACAGATAATTTCCTAGGGAAGCCTTATAGCTAAACACCTCTCTATCTTCTATTTTATTTTATATCATAGATCATAAAACAATTACATACAAAAATATTCTGACAAGAGCCCTCAATACATCAACTAATTGTCTCACACTGTCATGCAAAAATTGGAAAATCCCTTAGCCAATTTACTGCCTCCAGGCAGCCTGCCTTAATTTTGCAATCCCTGCTAATTGCAATCCCTAAATTGATGCAATCTGTAATATTCCCAATTATTCCTAAGCTAATGGGAATGTTCAATTTTGTTTTATTTTTATCTTTCATGAATAAAATTGTAAAGGAGGATCATAAAAATCCTAAACAGTAAATAAATCAATGCCAAATGTGAAAAAGGATATATCTTGGCTATGTAAGTAAGCACCCTTAGGTGTGAAAGGGGCTGAGCATTTTCACTGGGTCAACCATGACCAAATCTACAATGCTCTCTTGGAGGACTGGCCATCAATGAGGCGCAACACAGTTTTAGATGGAGATGGCTCATGTGAAAGGAGCTATTTTAGTGAAGGTGGTTTAGGATTTGCAAGCTCTCAACTTATAAAAGGAAGAGGATGGAAACATGAGTAGGTTTTTGATGGTATTATATTTTCTGAATATATTTTCTCTTTAGACATATATCATTCTCTTGTTTTTTAGCTGAGAATATTGATGTCTAGCACTGGGTGTTCCTGATCTGGAATCCCACCTCTTTCCTTGAGAGGATTCTTGGAAGAGTATTGCATTTCTTGTCCACTATCTATATAAGGGCCAAGCTTCTTCTTCCAAATACAACGCAGATCCTATTGAGGGTTTGGTTGTATTTGAAAGCTGCAGCAAGTGGAGGCTATATCTACTTAGATCTAGACCATTCTAGTGCTCCTTTTCAGTGGGGAAGGCTTCTATCCCATTGGTAAGAGAGTATTGGATCAGTGGAGCATCAATTTTAGATCTTGGCATGTGGCCAAACATTATCTAAACCCTACAGCGCAGTTTTTACTTCCAGATTTGCGTTTTCCTGTAGGTGTTGTTGCAAGGAGTTTTTTCACATTAGTTGGAGAGTTGGTTTTCAAGTGTTGGGGATATGCCCTTCACTATGAAGATCCATTGAATGAAGATATATTTCTTTTCGTATCAAATCTAATCTGAATATTGTTGTACATTTTTGAATATCTGAAGAATTTTTTAGATCTGCAAATTTAAATCTTAGATTTACTCCATGTACTTCATGTAATGCTGAAACCCCCAAGGGGATATCAAAGAAGAGCCTATCTAGTGTATGGATCTAACATTTCATGCACATATATGCTCTAGATCTAAAGTGTAATCAATAGCTGTTGCAGCCAATGAAATAACGCTATAAATCTCTTTCTAGTTTTAATACATGGTTGCATCACCTCTTTTTCAGGATTTTCTTCTATTGAAGTCTTCTATTTCCTATTGTACATCTTATGGACCTCATTGTACATTCATTTTGTTGCTATAAAAACATTTATAAGAGGTCCATATTGTCCTCCTTCTCTTACTTAGATGATCTGCGTTATTTTACTGCATAACTGTTATATATTGCTGCTTTCCCCATTTTGGGATATTACAGTGATATCAGAGCATCATCTTGTCCTAGCCTATGCTTTCTAAGAAGCTAATATGTATTCTGAATATGGAGAAGATATTACTGATAGATTAAAGAGGTATCTAAAGATAAGACAAAAGAAATTTGGTTACACCAATGATAATGAAGACAAGAGTAAAGCCCCTGCATCTGGAAGTGATGAAGAAGGAAAGGACTTTGCTAATATCCTTTTGAGAGCCATGCAAGATCTTGCTAGAGAGATAAAAGAGATGATATTGGAAAAATTTAAATAATCTCCTATGATATTTCATCTCGGAGAAAGCTCTGGCATGTCTCACCACTGAAATGATCAACCAGTGCATCAGCCACAAGTTTCTCAACACTCTACCATGCCTACCTTTTTGGTTGTGGGAAATGAAGGGTTTCAAGGGAAAGAATCCCTTGAAGAATATTTTGAAGAATATGAGTCTCAAAATGAGAGATTCAAAGATCACTTGAGTTTTCAGGAGTTTTTTCACCTCAAGGATAAAAGAAGACCAAGGCATCATCATAGAGATGGTGGATTTACTCATAATCATGATCGACATCAATCTATGGGAAAATTATTTTTACCCAACTTTGATGGGTCATCCAAGTGTTCTACCAAAGAATGGGTAGAAAATATTAACATCTACTTTCAATTGAAAAAGTTCCAGAGATGGTGGTTGTCAAGATTGCAGCGCTACACTTTGAAGGTGAAGCACATGACTGGTGGTTCCATGGCTTCTCTACATTGGGTCACTCCAATGTGCCTTCTTATTAAGATTTCACTAGAAGGCTGGTGGAAAGGTTTGACAGAAGAGATCTAGAGGCACCATTCATGAGCCTTGCAAAGTTGAAACAATCAGGTAATACAGAGTCTTACATTTCTGAATTTTTGAGATTATATATTATGGTTCTTGATTTGTCTACAACAAGAAGGGTGTACATGCTCATTGATGGTTTAGATGAACCTCTTCATGGGTTGGTTAAATCTACCAAGCCCACTACCTTGCATGATGCTATTGAGAGGGCTAGATACCTTCATAATGCCTTGCCAAAATCAAAGGCAAGTTTTTAGCATAAGCCCTCTTTCCCTTCAAATGGAAAGGAAGAAAATGTTGCTCCTTTCGAGGAGAGCTCATACAAGAAGCCTCTTGATGATAAAGTTTGGAGAGATATAAGAAAAAGGAATATATGCTTCACTTGCCAAGAATCATGGGCACTTAGACGTAGATTTGTTGCTAGAAAATCACATTACATAGAGGTCTTCTGAGATATTGAGGAGGAAGAAGAAGATGAACCAAGAAGAGGTCACAATGCTGACACTGCATGAGGAGAGCCAACTTCATCAGGAGATGGGGATGGAGAATTTTCTTCTATTGGAGGGGATATTTCATATTTGAGAGGAGTACCTAAGACCTTAATATTTCAAGGTTCCATATTGAATCAGAGGGTTTCTGTATTTATTGATATTGGGGCCACCCACAATTTCATTGATGCCCATCTAGTGCAAAGGAGGGCAATACCCACTGATACTTTTGAGGGATTCTCTGTTTCGGTTCCAGGAGATAGAAAAATGCAACGCATGCATTATGTTCCATCACTTTCAGTCACCATGGGAACTTATAATTTGGTTGATCACTTCTTTATGGTTGACATAATAGAAACCATTTTGATTTTGGGTGTTCAATGGTTGATTACATTGGGTAAAGTCACCACTGATTGGGAGGCCTTGAAAATGGAATGGGTGGACAAGAAGAGTGGTGAATCTCAAATGATCAAATGCATGCATACATACCCCTCACATAGGTCCACTTCCACACAGAAATCAGAGATGAATTTGCACAGTGGAAGCAAGGACCTTACAATCCCATCTATCATGCTCCTGAGATATATGCAAGGGACACTTTTATCTAGTGGCAAACCACCTGGGAGGCCACCTTAATCAGATTTTTTGGGGAAGACCTCACAACATGATGCTCCAAGCTTAGATCTGGGAGGGATTGGAGCACTAGAAGACAAATATACAGTGTTGGGAGTCTTGGGTAAGCTCATGGAGGAGGGAGATCTTCTTCCCTTATCATCATCACCCATTCTCATTTCTGATTCTACGTTGTGGGAGGAGAAGAAAGGAAGGAATTTCCTTCCAACACATACCTTTGGCATGGGAGATGTCAAGGAGAAGAGCAGAAAAATGACAAACATTTATGTTGATACATCATGAGCACTATCATTATTGAGCAGTTTAGATGTATATTGGAAATCCTAACTGTTGGTGGATTATTCCAAGGATCTTCGCACTGGTATGATACTTGATGAGCAGCTGCATGAAGAGGGATATTTATTCCAAGGGGGAGTCATCTATCATCATGGTAGGATCTTCTTGTCTAGAGCCTCCAAGCTCAACAAGAAGTTGCTACAAAGATATTTTGAAGAGTTATGTTTCATCCACATGTATTCCATGAAGATATACAACATCATCATGAGGAGCTTTGACTGGGAAGACTTGAAAGAAGAACTACATCATAATTTTCAATAATGCATGAACTATGTGGAGTTGGGACAACAACATAACTCTATGAAAGAGTTATTTCATCCATCTCTTCCTTCTTTTGAAAGAGGAGATAGATCTATGCACCATTCCATTTTTAAGAGGATTGTTGGTGAAGAATAAGCTCATGTAAAACATGTCGTAATTTATGATTGTATGCATTATTCCACCATGTTTATGCAATACATGACTCCAAGAAGGAGTAATATATCTTGTAAACTTCATGGCCAACATTGGGCCACAAAAATTTCTGAATTTGGCCACTCCCTTGATGAACAAAGGGAGATTTTCCATCATTATGGGTGCTTTCCTAAGGCACCAAATATGTCTCACACTTTCAACCATGGTGAGATAACATGGGCAGCAAGTCAGTGGTGGGGAAACCACTTACCAAATCTTGATCTGATGGAGGCAGGAGATGCACTACACTAGTTCCACATGTGGGACTATGATCCACCTCCACATGCTTAAATTTATATTTGTATGTATGTAGTTTTGCTCCCATACATTGATGATATAATTTTACTTTTTATGGGAATTTATGGAGGGAGGATGGGAGGTATGCATGTGTCTAATGGGCTGGATATTCTCCATGTATCTTATGCTACATGTTTCAGAGAGGAAATCAGGCAAGCCATGTTTGTTTCATTTGAATTATTGTCTCCTTGTGGGATGGATTATTTACATCTCATGATAAATTTGGAGGAAAAATTCATGGAGGGTTGGATAGGTGAACACTTATTTTATGGAGGAATCTTAACACATGATGGTGTCAATAATGCAGAAGGAGAAGATTTGCAGCACTCACCTTATCAACTGCTTAAGTACAAGAAACATTTTGGAGGGGAGGACTGTAATATTCCCAATTAGTCCTAAGCTAATGGGAATATTCAATTTTGTTTTATTTTTCTGTTTCATGAATAAAATTTTAGAGGATAATAAAACTCCTAAACAATAAATAAATCAATTCCAAATGTGAAAAATGTTATATCTTGGCTATGTAAGTAAGAACCCTTAGGTGTGAAAGGGGCTGAACATTTTGACTGGGCAGCATGACCAAATCTACAACGTTGTCTTGGAGGAGTGGCCATCAATGAGGCAAAACACAGTTTTAGATGGAGATGGCTCATGTGAAAGGAGTTATTTCATTGAAGGTGGTTTAGGGTTTGCAAGATCTCAACTTATAAAAGGAAGAGGATGGTAGCATGAGAAGGTTGTTGATGATATTATATTTTTTGAATATATTTTATGTTTATACATATATCATTCTGTTGTTGTTTAACTGAGAATAGTGTTGTTTAGCACTGGGTGTTCCTAATCTGGAATCCCACCTCTTTCCTTGAGAGGCCTCTTGGAAGATTATTGAATTTCTTGTCCACTATCTGGCTGAAGGCCAAGCTTCTTCTTCCAACTACAATCCAGATCCTGTTGAGGGTTTGGTTGTCTTTGAAAGCTACATCAAGTGGAGGCTATATCTACTTAGATCTAGACCATTCTAGTGCTCCTTTTCAGTGGGGAAGGCTTCTATAACATTGGTAAGAGAGTATTGGATCAGTGGAGCATCAATTTCAGATCTTTGCATGTGGCCAAACATTATCTAAACCCTGCAGCACATTTTTTCCTTCCAGATCTACGTTTTCCTATAGATGTAGCTGCAGGGAGTTTTTGCACATCAGTTGGAGAGATGGTTTTCAAGTGTTGGGGATCTACCCTTCACTATGAATATCCATTGAATGAAGATAGATTTCTTTTCATATCAGATCTAGTCTGAATACTATTGTAAATTTTTGAATATCTAAAGAATTCTGTAGACTTAGATCTTAGATCTACTTCATGTACTTCATGTAATTCTGAAAACCCCAAGGGGATCTGAAAGAAGAGCCTATCTAGTGTATGGATCTGTTATGGATATAAATTTTCATACACATATCTGCTCTAGATTTGAAGTGTAATCAACAACTGTTGCATCTAATGAAATAACACTATCAAGCTCATTCTAGTTTTAATACCTTGTTGCAACACCTCTTTCTGAGGATTTTCTTCTATTGGAGTCTTCTATTTCCTATTGTACATCTTATGCACCTCATTGTACATTCATTTTGCTATTGTAAACACATTTAGAAGTCCTCCATATTGGCCTCCTTCTCTTACTTAGATGATGTGGGTTATTCTACTGCATAACTGTTATATATTGTTGCTTTCCCCATTTTGGGATACTACACAATCCTACCTGCCTTGACTGCGCAAGTATCATGGGCACATCCAATGTGTGTTTACTTGCATGTGTGCATGTGAACAATGTCACAACTGATAGTCAACTTCCCTTTCATCGAGAAATCAACTAGGTCTCCAGTGGATTTGACATGCATGCAGCTAATAATAGCAAATCCTCAGTTGCATGTGAGATCACTGATTGTGAATTAATTAATATTTAACTCACTAGATATTTCACTAGTGTATCTTCAGTTACAACTAGCACAACTAAGTTTAACTCACTTAACTGAGTTAAACTATTTACAACTTGCATCAAATCATGCACCACTGCACTTCGAACTCTATTACAACTAGAATTACTCTGCATGTCCCACCAACCAGCCTCTAACTAAAAACTCACTAGCTAACTGAATTTTCCACTTCAGTTAACTATTTCAATTCCAGATTAAGAATTGATTACAGTTTAATTTCCATATAAATTAAGGGATAATAAAAATATACATGCACCCAAAAATAGCCTTGTGAGACCCCTCTAGTGTAGGTGCTTAATGCACTAGTGTGGGTGTTGAATCTTCTTGTTGAATATCAACACTCCCTCTCAACAAGAAAGGGATTATCCTTCACCCTGATCCTATCTCGATGGTATTTTAATTTTCTCTTGGTGAGCACCTTCGTCAGAATATTTGCATCCTGACCTTCCGTGGGAATGTAGTGAAGAAAAATGATCCTCCTCTACACACAATATCTGAGATGATGGTACCAAATATTTATATGCTTGGACCTATCGTGAAACACAGGATTAATCGAGAGTTTAATGCAACTCTAATTATCACAATGAATCATTATCAGATCCATCTGAGAACCAAACAAGCTAACCAAGATCTTTCTCATCCAGATAACATCACATGCATCTTGGCTTGATGCCATGTATTCTACTTCCATTGAACTGAGTGCCACGAATCTCTACTTCCTGCTATACCAAGAAACAACTGTCAACCCAATACTAAAGATCCATCCTGATGTGCTCTTTCTATCCGACGGACTTCCAGACCAATCTACATCTATGAAGTCATGCAACTTCATTCCATCTGTTCTTTTGTACCATAGAACATACTGTGATGTGCTACTCAAGTATCTCAAGACGCGCTTCCCCATGTTCCAAAAGAGCTCGGTAAGCCTAACCATATCTTGACTCAGCTAGTTAACCACATAGAAAATGTTTAGTCTCGTGTTCACTAGATACATTAGTGAACAAACTAACTGTCGATAGACACTAGAATCCACTACCTCTCCAGAAGTAACATCCTCTTTCCTCCAATTTCCTAGAAGAGGAGTATCCATGGGTTTTTAGCTCTCCATGTTAAAATTACCCAGTATCTCCTTTATGCATAGTTTCCTTGAGACACAAAAATTTCATCATCCCACTTCCATATTTCCAATCCAATGAAATAATGAAGGACATCCATATCCTTCATTTCAAACTCCCTTGCGAGATCCTCCTTGCATGAGTGTATAATCTTCTCATCAACAGTCCAAATTAGATCATTGACATAAATAACATTGATCAATAGCTTACCATTAACCACAATCTGGTACAGGTTTGCATCTACTTCACTTTTGGTGAAGCCCAGGCCGATGAAATAGTTGTCGATTCAAGTGTACCAAGCATGGGATGCTTCTTTTAGACCATACAACACTCTTTTGAGTCTGCACACATGACAATCGTTGGTGAATATCTCAAAACCTTCAAGATACTCTATGTACACCTCTTCCTCAATGATCCCCATTGAGAAATGTAGTTTTCACATCCATGTGGATGAATACACCAGCCCATCTGCACTGAGAGTGAAAGGATGGATCTTACGGAAGAGTACCTTGCGATAGGCACAAAATTCTCATCATAATCTATCACTTTATCTGTGAGAATCCCCTGGCCAAAAATCTGGCCTTGTATTTATCCACACTCCCTTCAACAACTTGGTTTACCTTGTAGATCCATCTCGAACCTACCGCTGATTTGTCAACCAGTATTGGGACAATTTCCCATGCATTGGTTTTGACAATGGAGTCATACTCCTCCACCATTGCATCAACCCAAGTAGGTTGTTGCACTAATTCCTGAAAGGAATAAGGTTCAGTCAGAATATATTTACTCATGAGAGCCATGTATCTAGTAAGTCGGTTAGGAGACTGTCTCTGTCTGTACTGTGAATTAGGGGCTTCTACATTATGTACAACATCAAGTCTCATACTATCAGCTTCCGTGGTGCACCTTATTCCATTTCTGATGGATGGCTCTACATGAGTTATTTCCTCCACTCCATGAACCTCCTCATTTGGTTAATCCACATCTTGAGACTCATCCTTGGGAACCAGCAGTTCCTCCTCTGCATGTAAGTCCAGCTCCCTCTCAAGAGACAACCGCATGGCTTTCCCCTCATCAAATTTTATGTCCCGTCACACAATAGTCATTCTGATGTTTTCCAAATATAAACGATAATTATGGGGTGATTTTGGGTACTCCAAAAAAATCCCAACTTTAGCAATCAGTTCCAGCTTCTTCCTAACATCCTTGGTCACATGCACATAAATCGATGAGCCAAAAATCTTAATGTGTGAAACATCTAGTTTCTTACCAGTGAAATCTTCTTCAGGTGTACTCATGCCAAGTACTCCATCAGGACTGCAACGATTTTGCACATAAACTGTAGTGTTGCATGCTTCTACCCAAAAATGCATTGGTAGGCCCTGATCATGCAACATCACTCATGTTTCACCCACGATCATTTTGTTATTCATCTTCATGACCACATTCTACTATGGGTTATGAGGTGCTATGAGTTCTCTTCGAATTCCTTCTTTTCTATAGAAGTTTTTGAATTCGTTAGAGATGTATTATCCACCATTATCACTCCTAATAGCCTTCACTTGCTTCCCCAAATCTTTCTCCATTAATGCCTTAAACTTAGAGAACTTAGAGAATGTTTGATATTTCTTCTGCATGGAGAAGATCCAGCATTTACGAGAAAATTCATCAAAAAATATTACATAGTACTTATGTTTTGGTGTTGAAGCAACCGAGAATGGTCCACACACGTCTTTTTGAACTCTCTCAAGGATCCTTGAAGCACATTTCCTTTCTCATGAAAGGTGGATTTTACATACTTACCCATGGTGCAACCCTTGCACTAATCTAACTGAGAAAGTGTTCCCATTGGAAGTCCAGCAGAAATTTGTTGTGTGACTTTCAAGGCTCCATAATGAAGATGGCCCAATTGTCTCTGCCATAATTCTCCCTCATCCCGGTGCGCCACTTTCTCCACCTTGACCATCATGGAAGCACATCCATCTATGTCCAGCTTGTAGAGATTATTAACTCTAATCCCTATCCTCTTGGCTTGACTCATTGTTTTACGTCGCAGGAAATATTTTCCATCACTAAAAACAATGTCATACCATCTGTCCTCCAACATTGCTAATGAGACAAAAGAATTCTTCAGACCTGGTACATGCATTACTTCTTTTAATTGAAATGGTTTACCTGAATCCCTATGAAAGGTAATGGTACTGATCCTGGTAGCACTGTATCGTCTATCGTCGCCCATCTCAATATGCATCTATATATCTTTCTCCTCCAAGTCACTGAAAAGTTACTTATCTCCCGTCATGTGAAAGGAATCACCACTATCCAAATACCACAATGATCCCAATGCACTTTACACCATGCATGCAATCAAGGAGAGAGCCTCAGCAGCTACAGATCCAACAACCTTCTTGTTCTTCTTCTTTTGTGGATAGTTAGTAGCAAAATTCCCATGTTTGTGACAGTAAAACACTTCACCTTGGACATGTCCTTCTTCTTGCCTTTAGACTCGGATTTAGAATGGAATATATTCCCCTTCCCCTTCTTTGCCTTGGAAGCCAAAGAGAAATCCTCTTCATCATCATGATTTGATGAAGAACCATATCTAGGGTTCCGTCTGAACTCCTCTTGAACCAAATCTAACCACAGTTGTTCCTAATCTAGCAATTTTTCTCGTCTATTGACATAGTCTTCATAATTGTGAAAACTCTTATGAAGTCCTAGGTGAGCCTAGCTCACCAAATCATCATAAATGACTATTATTCCCACACTCCCAATTTCATCCCGACATTGGAAAAACTTTGTGAGATACTTTGGAATCGTGTCTCCCTTTTCCATCTTGATCTTCTTGAGTTTATATTTGAGTGCCAATTTCCTATGGTCATTGCTACATTGGAATAGAGCCATCAAAGCCTTCCACATAGCATATGGTGTGGCTTTCCCATGGAGGCTTCATAAAATTTGGTCTTGTACTCCCTCCAACAGGTTCCTCCTCGCCTTCGCTACTTTCTTTTTTCATGCATCAATATTTGTAGCGTCTGCAACATCTAGCTTAAGAACATATTTTTCAATGAATTCCTTCAATCCATTTTCTTCGAGTATTTCCTCCATTGTTTCCATCCAATAAATGTATTTTTAGCTTCCCTAGAGTGCATACTCTAACCTCAAGCCATTAAAATCCATTTTGATCTTGAATCAATTGTAGCACCAAGAAAGTATTTCTGCAAATTCGAATTTTATCCAGTCACAAACTCAACTCCTACTTCACTTCTGAAATTTCCTGTTCTCTACTACCATGTAGAAATTATACAACGAGAATGAATATCTTGGATTCACCCGATGTAACAATGTGTTGAAGTTAAATACTGAATCACTTCTACAAATATTTTTCGGAATTAAAAACACAATCGCTAATCACATGAACATGAAGAAAGACTAATCACACACAACATAGATAATTTCCTGGGGAAAGCTTACAGATAAAAAACCCACTATATTCTATTGTATATTATATCATGGATCATGAAACAATTACATACAAAAATATTCTCACAAGAGCCCTCACCACATCATCTAATTGTCTCACACTCTCATGCAAAAATTGGAAAATCCCTTAGCCAATTTACTGCCTCCACTGCACAGTTTTTATTGAATGTGATCCCTTAATTGATGCAATCCTACCTGCCTTGACTGTGCAAGTATCATGGGAACATCCAATGTGTTTTTACTTGCATGTGTGCAAGCGGATAATGTCACAACTGATAGTCAACTTCACTTTCACCTAGAACCCAACTGGGTCTCCACTGGATCTGACATGCATGCAAATAATAATAGTAAATCCTTAGTTGCATGTGAGATCACTGAGTGTAAATTAATGAATATTTAACTCACTATATCTCTCACTAGTGTATCTTCAATTACAACTAGCACAACTGAGCTTAACTCACTTAACTGAGTTAAACTATTTACAACTTGCACCAACTCATGCACCCCTGCACTTTGAACTCTGTTACAACTAGAATTAATCTGCATGTCCCACCAACCAACCTCTAACTCGGAATTCACTAGATAACTGAATTTTCCACTTCATTTAACTATTTCAAGTCTGCATTGAGAATAGATTGCAGTTTAATTTCCATCTAAAATAAGGGATAATAAAAATATACATGCACCCAAAAATAGCCCTATGTGCCCCACCCTAGTGTAGGTGATTAATGCAACTAGATGCTTAATTCACTAGTGTGGGTGTTGAATCTTCTTGTCGAATCTCAACACATGCCTTAGTGATCCTTGAAATAGACTATGGATTTCGGTAAATCCACTAGCCTAGTAACCCCTGTACCAGACTATGGGTTATGGTAAATACAAGTAATGTGTACCTTGGTGGGCCTAGGAATCCTCGACCGGTGAATGGAAGGATATATGATAAAGCCTAGAGGTGGTTTCCCTTATCAGGCCTAGGAATCCCTACTAGTGAATAGTAGGATTTACGGTAAAGCCTAGAGAGAAGTGTCTCAATTATGGGTTAGTGATCCCTAGATTGGACTTTGGATTGTGGTAAAGCCTATTTACTAGGAGACATGAAAATTCCTCATGGTGTAGGTGGATAAATCTAGTGGCATCTATGGTTGTTTATGGCCTAGTTATTTGATGAGAATTGTGGTAAAGCCTGGTTATATTTATGAGGGTGAGGTGAGGTGGTTTAGCCTCACGAGGCCCTGGTTTATAATTTTGGTTTTGAGTCCCACATTCATTCATGGAATATCGCACAAGAGTTACTGGCTGAAGAGAGCTTTAGCTCATCCAATTTATGATCGGGTGGAACGCAGTAGTCCCATACCTAGTTGGATTTTTCATTCAATAAAAAGATTTTATTTTCCTTGGTATTTTATCTAAAAATTTATTGGTTCATATGTGCCATTTATGGCTTTTGTATCCACATTATTTCTATTTTGTATATGTTGGTTATGAATATGTTTTATGACAGTGAAAATGCATGGTTTTTAGCATTTTTTGATCTGTAAATGAATAAAAAATGAATATACAAATTAACTGATGATAATGTAGCTAATGTGATAAGGCATCAATGCTTCTTAGCGATTATGAGATAACTATAAGACCATTTTTCTCAGATATGTTATTATGACGTGTAGAATGCATGTTTGTGATATGTTTGACGAAATGTGTGTCATGGCTAGTAGGGGTCCAATCATTTTTTTGTTCAATAATTTTCCTTGGTATCATTGTCTCTATGTTACTTTTCATTTTTATAAATTCGATGATGTTTTGGGAAGTGACTAGGTCCTAGCCCTCAAATTTAGCCTTAAATATTACAGTCGTTGGAATAATACTAGAATAAAAAGGCTACGTTAACACTCGTGCAATATCATGGGTGGAACTAGGACTAAAAGTCACTTGGAGGGCTTGGAAAGGGAGTGAATCGGGCTCTAGGCCTTTGAAATATTAAGTTTCATCAGTGGTTGGTCACCTAGAAAGGTGGGGTAGCTCTTGGACGTTCTGTAGGATGTGTGGATGGTCAGATTGGTTGTGTTCCATCAGTTCCACTTCCTTAAGGTGATCTAGGAGTTTGAATTAGAAAATAGTATCCTCTTGTTAAATTTTTACCCTAGAGGACTAGTTAACTAGCGTAAATGTGGGAGGAAGTGTTGGAAATATTTTCATTGATGGAAAAGGATAAAAAAGGAGCAGAAAAGCAGAATCAATAAGGAAAAGAAGTAGATCAGCCAATAATGTAGTAAGAAAGCATAAAAGAGATGCAGACGAGCAACAAAGAGGCAAGGATCAACATTAGACCATCAGCAAAGGTATAAAAGGAGCAAAGGTAGCAAAAAGACAAAGGCAAAAAAGGCAGCAAAAAGGCAAAGGCAATAAAGGCAGCTAAGAAGCAAAGGCACCAAAGGAAGTTAAGGCAGAAAAGGAGAAAAGGCAGCAAAACAGCAAAGGTAGAATCATGAACGTGTTGGGTAGAGTCGTGAATGTGTAGAAAGCGTGATAATCCCAATTCAAATTGAATAACAAACCGAAGAACAGGCTCAGGAGATATTAGCACTTTTAAAAAAAGAGAAAATTGAATTGCTTGAGTGCACAACAGAAGGAAATCATATTTACAAGACACGACGAGGACCATAGATCTTACATAATCCTCTGTTTGATTGAATATCGCATTAATCACATAACAGAAATAAATCGGGTTTGCAACACACAACAAGAACCATAGATCTTACATAATCCTCTGTTTGATTGAATATCATATTAATCACATATCAGAAAGCAATCAGATTTTCAAGACACAGTGAGGACCATAGATCTTCCAGAATCCTCTGTTTGATTGAATATCGTATTAATCACATAGCAGAAAGAAATAATATTTGCAAGCAACAACGAGGACCATATATCTTATGCAAATCGATGGTGGAAGATCATATCGCAACCATGAAGACATCACATATCACAGGATATAGTGATTATGGTTAGGAATTCAAAAGTTAAGCTATTTAACTTCTAATGCGAAGTGGATCGTCAAGGAGAAAAACATGGACCATCGTATCCAACGAAGATCAACGGTGGACGACGAATTGCAAGTTCACACATCACAAATTTTAGTAGATAATGCTAAGGCTTCACAAGGTATGCTAATTTTTTTGCGATGCGATAAGGTTAGAAAGTTGTGATGGGTTGAAAGGGAGGAGCCACGTGTCGGCACTGTGCATTAGTGCACATCGCAGATTTTATGTTTTGTAGTTAAGGTTCACACGGTATGTTATGTTGGATGCAATGTGATGTGATCGCATATTTCACAAGATAGGAGATACATTTATCGCTAAACGTTAAAAGTTGCGGGCAAGAGAAGTGCATTGTATTGTAATTGGTCAAGCGTTGTGGGACCCTAAACACATGAAAAAGGACCCGGAATGCAAGGAAAAGTCCCCTTAATGCATGAAAAATGCCTGAATGCATGAAAAAGGACCATGAATGCATGGAAAAGGACTCAAAGCCCATGCAAAACATTTTTGTGGCAGTGAGTTAAAAGAAAATACTAAATGAGAGTAGACTTGGGTAAAACCCAACTCTAAGTGCAGAATAGTGTCTTGTAGATGCGGCTATGAATTAAAAAGAAAAGGTTGAATGCAAGAGAGAAGACCATGGGCAGGTGACCTGACACTCGTGCATAGGTATTATGCAACTACTATAGTTTGATAAAAAAGACCAAACGTGGGCAGAAGGAGACTTGGGTAAGTAACCTGAAAAAGAGCAAAGGAGCAGAGGAGATCATAGAACGCTACAGCTAAGATATGCAATAAGCATAGGTGGTGTAAAACATAAAGGCATGGGTCAAGTCGAGCTAAGACAGTAATGCTGCAACAAATTTGGAAATATAACTGCATAAACATAAAAGACAAAGGGACAACAAGGAGAAGAGGACAAACACACACAACAAATCTAAGAAGATGAAAGGGCTGAGTGAAATTCTTGATTGTAACTGTAAATGTATTAATTATTTTTTTATTTTTTTCGATGCAAAGGCAAGTCTCCAAGGTAAAGAAAACTCCAATTAATACTAAAATGAGTGTATATATTGTTGTAACAACATGAATATACTCAGTAAGTAAATGAGTGGGTGGAAGGCAAGAGTCATGCCTATTCACTTCATGTTCCCATATAGAATGAAAACAGCCATGAAGTGATATCTATAAATTATGTTATTGTTATATGCATAGAGAGGTTAGAGAGAGTGGAAGGAGAGAGAGTAGATAGAGATGATGTGTAGATCCAGAGCTGATATGAAGCAGATTTTAAGGCGGGAAGGGCAGCATTGAAGAAGGAGAAAAATAGAGATGATATCCAGGTAAATCAACATATGATTTTATTGTAGTGTGAGGGAGTTGGTGCTTCCATATCAAGTTTTAGCTTTATAGATGTCCAGTTGTAACTGGTTTAGGTAGGAGCCTCCTATGGGTTGTAGCCTCCAGAAAAATACATGGGAGTTGGTGCTTCAATTTCAAGTTGTAGCTTGATAGATGTCTAGTTGGAGTTGATTGAGGTAGGAGCCTCCTGTGGGTTGTAGCCTGCAGAAAATAGATGGGATTTGGAACTTCCTTGCAAGTTGTATCTTGCATAATTTAAGGTAGTATCCTCCTGTAGGTTGGAGCCTACATAAAATCAGTGGTGAGAGGGAGTTGGAGCTTGCCTTTGCATCACAACAATAATAAGATATGGTTTTATCCCTTATGGGTTTCCACTTATATCTTTTGTCTATTTGCTTGATGATTATGTGTTGATTTGATGGTTTAATATACTTAATTACGTGTTTTTCACTCATTGAGTTTGTTGATTCATTATTTATTAAGCCGCTTGTGAAATGAAGGTATAAATGAGTTGAATGAAAATATTTTTTAAATTTCCATGAATGTATTATACTGATTCAACCGCCCCCTCTCAATTTAACTAAGGGTTCATTAATTTGTATTAGATTCAGCTCCTTCTGTATCAGTTTAACAACTGGAAGGAGATTCTAGGTCCCAAATTGGCTAGCCTAGAAGGATGCTCAACAAATAAAGCCCCATTGTTTAATGGAAAAAACTATACCTTCTGTAAAATAAGAATGAAATCCTATCTGATGTCTCTTGGATTAGATGTTTGGATTGTAGTAGATGTAAAATATGCACCAAAGGATACTGACACAGAGAAAAAAGTCAAACAAGATTTCATAGCTAATGCGAAAGTGATGAATGCACTCTTGAGTGGTCTATGTGAGTCAAAATTTATCAAAGTAATGCATAGTAATACTGCCAAAGATATATGGGATACCTTAGAAAATATCCATGAGGGAGATAAAAAGGTAAAGATGGAAAAACTACAAGCCTATGGAACTTAGTTTGAAATTTTAAAAATGAATGAAGATGAAGATGTAGCAAGTTTCTTCTTAAAGGTTGCGGAAGTTGTGAATAAAATGATAGCTCTAGGAGAAACCATTAAGTAATGTGTGATAGTGTTAAATATATTGAGATATTTACCATCGAGTTCTAACCCTGAGGTTTCCGCCATAGAAGAAACAAAAATTTGGGAAACCTTGATCATGAACCAATTACTTGGAAACTTGACAGCTTATGAGATGAGACTTCCAAAGGTAAAGTCAAATGTGAGAGAGGCAGCCTTTAAGGTAGGCAAGTGTATAAAAGAGAAGGAAGATAAATGCTCATGCTTATATTAAGAAGAGGCCAAATTCATCAAAATATTAGATAGAGGCACACGTAAGTATAAAGGTAAACTTCCATTTAAGTTATTTAATTGTGGAAGAGTGGGGCACTATGCTTAAAAATTTCTCCATAAGAGAGCAGAGAACTAGCCACAAGAGATAGAGAAAACAAAAATAAATAACTAGTAGAAAGGGAAGATATTTAATAGAAAAAACATTTTATGTTCAACAAGATAGCAGTGCATCTGAAAGCTCAGATGAATTCTAAAATGAATAAGGAACCTCTGAATTTGTGTTGATGGCCAAGGAAGAGCTTGAAGGATACACTTTGGAAGGTGAGGAAGAGGGTGAGGTAGATCTTGAGGGGGAGCTAATTATTTCCCTAGAGGAAATAGACAGACTTAAACTCTAGTGCAGAAAATAGAAAGACATTCTCTTGTAATATGTAAAGGAAGGGTCTAGTTCTAAAAACCTCATTCAGTTGAAAGTAGAACTTGAAGAAGATAAGAAGGTGGAAGACATTATGATAAATAAAATAAAAGATAAAAATCAGGAGCAATATTATTTGGAAGAAGAAATATTTGGATTTGAAAAAATAGAACATGCAGAACTACATTGATGGCCCTATCCAAGTTAGAACAGTATTTCTCCTACCTCAGAAGGAAGTTCAAACAAGGAAAAATTGAAGGATGGAAGTTTTTCTTAAAGTTTAGCAACCTTGGCGAATATGACTAGACCCTAATATCCAAGTTTCAAATTGTTTGATGCTAATTTTGTAAAAAAAAATAGGTTTCTAATTATTTTATATTAGAAAACATAATATTGGAGATTTTTAAGGTAAAATAATTTTATAGTATAAAAATTGGGAAAATTCATTTTTAGAAAAATGGAAATTGGTGAATCTTTTTTTGGGAAAAACCATGAAATATTAGCCCACATATGAATATTAGCCCTTTAAATTTTCCCTGCTTCAAACTAGTTCCAAATAATTGTACACAGATGCCATGGAGGACAGAGTCAACTTCCAGCCTGAAATCATCGCATAGTTTGGGGATGTCATCATACAGTACCAATCTTGGCACCATTACATGACCGAAAGACATCAAGTGGAATTTGATGAGCTAGAGTTTCCCCAAACTAAACCATCATAGTTTTTTTTCTTGTTAGTTTGTCTATTTGTCATTACCCTATTTTGTTTTATATGGGTATGAGTGTAAAATGTAATATTATTTTGTAAATAGTTTGTAAGTTAAATTCCAAGTGTCCATTGTGGAATGTGATGTGTCATGATGTAATGTAATTGACTAGTCATTTGTAAATAAGTTGAAGAGTTGTGAGGTGATTCCAAGAGTCACAAAGGGTAATGTGAAGAGTCACGCCCTTTTGTTATAAATATATCCTCATAACTCATGTAAAGGGCATTTGGGAAACAAGATTTTTGCTACACCATTTTTTGGTCATCTAACCTATTATTATTAGATGGACCCAAGTACACCATGTAAGACCAATTTTACCCTAAGTAAAATTGCTTTCACTATGAAAAAATAACTTAGTAAACCACCTTTATTAAGTTGTTTATGGTCTAAACAGGAAACCCCATGAGGAAATATTAAATAAATCTACATTTGTTTTCTTTTCCTCAAGGAATAATTAGTTAAAGAATGTTTTAATTAATATTCCTAGTTATATTTAACCCAAAACAAGAAAATTAATTAGATAAATCACTATTTACCCTATTATTTTCTAGGAATAATTATTTAAACTTTATTTAAATAATATTCCTTGTTAAATATGACTAAATCATTTATATATAATTAAATAAATCATTATTTATCTGATTATTACTCAACCACATCCTTAAAATAATAAATAAATAATTTATTTATTTATTATTTACAAATAAAGGGATTTGACCCAAGTCAAATTCCTTTTCCCTCCAACAAATATAATAAAATATTCCATAAAATTTGGATCTTGATTTGGTTAATAATATTTTAATTATGCACCAATATCTAGACTAACTCAATATTTTGTTATAAATAAAAGGGTTTTCCCATTCATTTACCACCTTTTGTTGCCTAAAGATCACTCTGGATCTATACTTTTGGTCTGACTATTGATCCACCATCATAGTCATATTTTTCTTGCCTTTTTTTCTTTGTGAGCTTCCCTTGAGCTCCATTTTTGTGGGTTTTCGCATACCACTAACAAGAGAGAGGGCGGGATTTAGATCTCAAGTGCCAGGACTTACAAGAACCCATCCCATTAAGGAGAACTTACATAGTAACACCCTTCTGAGTGTTTTCCTCCTATAAAACTCCTTAATACAAAATTCATTCAACATATTCTTGTCTTGTCTATTTGATGCATGGAGTAAATATTTCTTTTATTACTATTTAATGTCTTTTGATGCATAGATCTAGATTTTTGCAGCACTTATCTTCATCACCTAATTGTAGATCTGAGTATATTGGCAACCATATTTGATGTTAGGTATTTTTTTATGCATAGCTAAAGTGGTGTTTTTTCGTACACTTGGAATTAAGATTCATAATAACAACTAGTGACTCCACACATGTTTATGATTACGACCGCTGTCGTTTTTCATATCATTCCATATCCAGCTGCTTCAAACCCTAGGAATTATTTTTAGCCTCTTGTTTTTCTTTTCTTGATGTTTTTTTTAACCTATAAAACCCTAAAATAGTAAAAATGCTAACTTTCGTGTGTTTTCTGAATCATTTGTGATAGGATACATCACCAAGAATTAGATGACATTTTTATTTAAAATCTGCTACGTTATCAATGATTAACTTATTTGGGCAACCAAAATGAGACAAAATGTTATTCTCAAGGAACGAAATTATTACCGAATCCGTATTGTCTGTAAATTTCTTCGAAACATTTCATGAAATAATCTGTCATTGTGAGGATCCACCTATGCTGAGCTGAAGAAGCAATATGGATATCGCCAATGAAATCCAAACCCCACTGTTGAAAAGGAGCACTTACCTCAATGGGCTTAAGCAGCAAAGGCTGCAATTTCTTCCTCCCTTCAAAATTATGACATTCATGACAGCCTTTAACAATCTTATACACATCAGCAAAAAGTGTCGGCCAATAATATCCTGCTCTCAAAAATTTTTTGGCCGTTGTTTTCCAAAAAAGGTGACCCCCGCGATCTCCCTTATGAAAATCCTCCATAACCTGCTTTTCTTCTTCTTCAACCAAACAATTCAGCAAAACACCACCAGGATCTTTCCAATAGAGTGAATTATTCAAAATAGAAAACTTACCAGCCTTCAATTTCAGAGTTCTACTTTTGTTTCTGGCCATGCCGAATGGTGGTGAGAAATTTTGAAGCACATATACAATATCTGAACACCAAGAAGAAAGCACAAATATTTCTGATACCTGAACTGATGAACTTTCCTCATTCTCCTCGGACATAGCAGCAATAATATTAATTTCCAAGGCATGAAAATTCAACTCAGCCATTATCTTAGCCAACCCTTGTCCTTTGATAAGATTTGTAGGCTTTATCTCCACATCATACTCAAACTAGGCAGCAATCCATTTGCCTCGTCTCCCTTCCAGATCTGTTTTCACTAAAACATCCTTAACAACAACATTAGGAACATAAGCAAGAATATGAGAATGCAGAATATATACTCGAAAATATTTCAACTCTTTCACTAAAGCAAGAGCTTGATTTTCAATGATGTTATACTTTAAGGCTGCATCTCTTATGGTTCGGCTGAAAAAAGAAATTGGTTTTTCATGCTGATCTCTTTTCTGCATCAATACTACTGCCATAGTATGCTCTGAAGCAAATGAAAACAAAATAAAATCCTGAGTATAATCCGGGCTGATCAAAACCGGAGCTAAAGAAAGAACCAACTTCACTAAATTGAAAGACTTTACAGCCTCCTCAGTCCACTTCACTATGCTATCTTTCTTAAGCATGTTTGTAATCTTTCTTAGATGTTTGGCAAGATTAGGCACAAAGCGGCGTAAGAAATTCATCTTACCATTGAATGATTGGATCTCCTTTTTGTTCCGGGGAAGATCAATTTGTTGAATAGCTTCTACTCGAGCTGGGGCAATGCGGATGCCATCCTTTGATATTATGTGACCAAGAAGTTTGCCCTCATCCATGGAAAACAAACTCTTCTTCGAATTGAGTGACACACCATACTTTCTACATCACTGAAAAAAAATCTTCAAATGGTAAAGGTGCTCTTCATCAGAATTATAAAATACTGTTAGATCATCGAGATACACAACTAGAAAAACATCTTTCTCATTTGCAAATTCCATATCCATTGCCCGCTGAAATGTCGCACCAGCATTCTTTAAACCGAAAGGCATTTTAGCATAATGGAAAGTTCCCCACGGAGTGGTGAACGCTGTTTTGTCTCTATCATCCTCATGGACCAGAATTTGGTTATACCCAGAATAACCATCGAGTAGCGACATACGAGATGCTCCAACTACTCGCTGAAGTATGTGATCCATTTTGGGAAATGGATAATTATCTTTCAAAGAAACCTTATTCAGATTCCTAAAATCAATGCACAAATGAATCTCACATGTCTTCTTGCGTACGGGCACCAAATTGGAAATCCAATCTGAAAACCTTATGGGAACGATGATACCAGCCTTGTATAATCGATTTACTTCCTTCTCGATTGAGGGCAATAGCTTTGGATTTATTCTTCTCAACTTTTGCCTGAAAGGCTTTTGATTTGGCTTGATCGGAATGGTGTGCTGAATTATGTTTGTATCATATGTCTTCAAATCTGAATAGTCCCAAGCAAATACATCAGCAAAAGAAGACAATAAACTAACATATTTTTCTTTTACCTTTGGTGGCAATGCTTTGGACAATTTCACCATCTTTGGATTTTTAGCTGATCCAATGTTCACATCTTCAACTCCCTTTTCGGTTGGCCACAAGGTTGGTTTTTTAGCTACGTCATCTTGATCGAAGAGCTCCTCTAAAGGTATCAAGCCTTTAGGAATGACATTATCCTTCAACTGCAAAACTTCCATCTGATTTACTTGCACATCAGCCTCACCATCATCATGCTCCATATCAATTGAAGTGTCTTTGAATTTGCCTTCATTTTGCATAAATTCCGCGATCTCATCATCATTTTGGAATACTTGCCAATACCTTTGATTATCCAGGACAGTTGGATGATGTTTCACATGAATTTCAAATTTGTTACTTGATTTCATTGGAATTTTCAAATTACTTTCTGCCTTTGCAAGTGCATCTGCAATACCATTCTGAATACGAGGGACACAAGTCAGAGTATAGTCTAAAAAAAAATTCAAGATATCAATAACTACATTTTGGTAAGCCCGCATTCGAGGATGCTTAGCTTGGTATTCACCTTTCACTTGCTTAATTACAAACTTGGAGTCACCATACACTGCAATCCTCTTAGAATTTAACTTTCTAAGAATTTTCAGACCAGCAATCAAAGCTTCGTATTCTGGCTCATTATTTGAACAATCAAAAGCTAATTTATAAGAACAGACCCTTACATTACTTGGTACCTTGTTTAGGGCAGAAAAAGGGCTGCGTACCCAAATGCCAATTCCAACACCATCACTTCCTACTGCACCATCAAAATCCATGGTCCACAAACCATCTTCGTCTTCTTCCAAGTGCTGAAATTATGTTTGCTCTGTTATTTCTGCTTGCTGTCCATCAATTGTTTGCTACTGTCGGAAGACTAATTGCTCAGCGGAACTTTCAAGCTTTTGTATCTCTTTCTTTATGACCTCTCTAAAATTCTCGGTGATTTCCGAAATGTCTTCTACTTCAACTAATTGACTATTTACATCATTGAAACTATCTGAATACAAAACAAATGACTCTAAATCTGTATGTACATAGTTAATTGGATGATTTACCAGTTTCTCCTTGCCGGTGATCATATACTTCATCTTTTGCTCCCGATATAATTTTCTCATCTGACCAAACATAGGAATGGTAGCATAGGAGAAATCAAGTTGCAATGTTCCCTTCAGTTTCGCTCCCCAAGATCTGGAAAGAAGCATGCCAAATATAGGAGGAATATTCGCCACAACCACATCCATCAAAACATTCTTAGTTGGAATCTGATCTAAGCTAACCACCAAATATTTGATAAGCCCAATGCATCTTACTCTGCTAGAATCGAAAGAATAAAGATCGTGATATTTTCTAGTAATTTCCAATCCCAATTTCTCCATGATTTCTCTCGTCATGAGATTATGAGATGCTCCGGAATCAAACATGGCATTATGCAACACAAAATCATTCAATCTAAGGCTGATATAAAAAGGAGGCACATCACTATCTGGAGACTCACCATCCAATGCTGGTCCAAATATCAACTCAGGTTGATCATATTCCACATTCACCATATCAGACATTGGATCGAAATTCAGAATTTTAGACACCTGACCCTTATAGCTGTTATTCTTCATCAATTCAGTCAAAGGAATGGAAACTTTTAACTTAGAAATTTCACTCTCTAAGTTAAAAACTGAAGCTTTTTCTACCTCTTTGGCTGGAACATCCTTCTTTTCAACTTTCTCCCTCGGTACAATTGGCTGATTGGATCTTTCATTTGCTGATGGGTATTTTCAAGTAGTGGGATCAACTATCTCTTTTCCCTTCTTTTGTGCAACGGGTGAATCATTATTTGGTGCTAAAACTTCCTTTCTCTTTTGAATTGGATTGATAGGCACATCTCTATTTCTAAGTGAATGTTGTCGCTGTTGGGTGGACAAAGCATTCATATAAGCTCTCTGATATTCATCTGACTCTTCTTCAAGAGCTGTCTCATTTTCCAAAATGAAATCCTCATCTTTCTGTACAACTGAGTTTTCTGCATACTCCTCATCTTCAGTGGTAAAAGTTTGAAAATCATCAGGTGTAAAGAAGTGATTCTCTTCCCCTATTACATTCTCTTCATCATCTAATTCTGGACCAACAAAATTCTACTGTAAAGGTGTCTTTACCTGCTGTTGTACTGCTGGTTCTTTTTCTCGCTGCTCTCGTTGTTTGATCCTGAATTGTGGTTGTTGCTGGCCCCGGAAGTTAGGATTTATGATCTGTGGTTCAGGCTTATCAAGTGTTAATATTTCAATCATCTTTTCCACCTTGAGGAGTACTTGATCTGAAGTAGAAGCCTCTTCCTTTGTTACTACTTTATTTTCAGCTTTCAATCTAGCTCTCTTGTCATTCAAATTAGCTTCAATAGTGACTGTAATTTTCTGCATGTCTTCCAAAGTGGTCGGATCTCTTTCTCTTAATTGATAGGCCATGTCTGGATCGAAACCATCTGGGAACTTAAGCAAAACCGACCTCCTAGATGGCCTTAAATCATCAGGAATTGCATTGTAAACCGCATTGAATCTAATACAATAATCTTGGACAGACTCACCAACGTTCCGCTTGATCTTGGTATATTCAGAAGTGAACTGAAGAGGATCTTTCTTTACTTCCCATCGATCCAAGAATTGTCTCTGAAGCTCAGCCAATGTAGCAATACTTCTAGGCTGCAAATCTCTGAACCACTTTCTTACTTCACCTCCAAAAGTTTGCACAAATAATCTCATGGTCACATTTTCTGCATCAATCTCATGAAGGTCAAAGAAATCTGCCATTCTATCAACATGTTGCTGAGCAGGAACACTTTGAGGAGTGCCACCAAATAATGGAATCTTACTTTGATATTCAGCGGGCATGTCATCCAAGTTTTGAGGAAACACAAGAGGTGCAAATCGGGCAGCCATTGCTCTTGGTGGATTTACAATTGGATTTGGAAATATGGGAGGAGTCAGAGCAGTTGATGTATGAGGTGTGGATGGAGGTGAAACTACTAAAAATTGTTGATCAGAAAGAGATGGTTGCACGGGAATGGTAGGAATGAAAGGATGCTCGGTATGAATTTGTGAACCGGATGTAACTGTTGATGGCCCAAGAGTTTTAGATGCAGACTCTATAAACTCAGGAATATTTGTTTCCACAATAGAATTCTGAATATTCAAGATGTAACTGTCAATGGATCTATTAGCCTGTTCAATTTCAAGATATTTGATAAAATCTGGATTTATGAAAGTAGAACCAATAGCACTTTCAAACTTCGTCTCAAACAACGGCAACTCAAATTGTTCATCAAAATCAAGATCTTCAAGGTACTCAAAAACAGCGGGACATGAATGAGATTTGAATAGAGGAATCACACGTCTTTCTCGACGAAGGATTCTTGAAATCATATTGGGATTTTCATACATTGGAGGTGGATCGGGATACGGATTTGCTCTAGTATGTCGTCTGGAAGCCAGTGTGTTGAATTATTTTCAAAATCAAAGGGACAAAACCAACTTGTTCATCCTATCAAATTCTAGACTCCTCACCTAAAAGTCCAGAATGTTCTGATGTACTAGGGGCAATTTACAAGTCAAGTGTCACGTTTACAAGCTAGACCGGAGATTTAATGAAGCAACGTTTATCTACTTTCGCTAAGGAAAAGCAAGAGCATTTCAAAGGCTACCTGGCATAACTTCAGGCTCTGTCTGTAGCTTATAAAACAAATAACACCAACAAGCAAACCATTTTTTTCCCCAGTGGAGTCGCCACTATGTTATAGCCTAAATCTACCTCAGGCTGAAGGAAGGCAAAGTTCAGGGTAACATCAAACCACGCTCAGTCTGGTAGCTAGCCCTACCAGATTAGGAGAGGGCTCTCTCCAGGTCAATATCAACAAAGATAATCAATAAAGCTTGAGATGAATTGAAATAAAGGCTGATTTTAGGCTAGGTATATAAGTAAAGGAGTTTGATTTTGATTTTGAAGGTTTTGTTGGATCAAAGGAAAAGTTTGATTTTGGGTCCGAGGATGAGACCTAGTTTTTGCAGAGTTCTGAATGGGGCAAGAAAGGCAATTGTTTTGATGCTTTGGATTGAATGAATGGATAGTTCAGAATGGTGAGGAGCTGAAGAGGGAAAGAGGGATTCAAGAATCCTCTTTAAACATATGAAAACATGGAAAATTAAACAAAACTCAAGGAAGAGCAAAGCAATCTATTGAATTCCACCTTTATCACTCATTTGTTTAATTTAAGAAGAAAATAGGAAGGGAAATGGTACACATCAAACATCAGTAAACTTACAATCACTGAGAGAAACACACCAACAAAAAATAGAGGCACATGGATCCCAAAGAGTGCTGCAAACCCTGGTCTATTCCTTTGCCAAAATTGCAGAGATGAAATGTACAATGAAGTGCCAAGCAATCCCAAGTGTCCAACCCTAAAAATGACTGGAGAATTACAAGATATAGACAAGACTAACTCATCCCCATACCTCTAGTGGTCTAGATCATCATTCTAGGAGCTATTTCAACCATATCTAAACTAATAACTGGAAAATAGGCAATGCAACAACTTGCCTATATATGATAGGAAACTTATTCATTCACTTACATTTCACTTTTTGGTGAATGAATCTACTTGGATGAGTAAAAATGTGCCAAAATTACATCATAGTCATGAAATTACATCAATTTACATCAATATTTACATGAAAAATTCAAACTAGCCAAAACTAGGCAAAAATTTGAGCTGCTGAGTGAAAATTAGGCCAAATTTCCCAATGCATCGCGCCTGAAATCTCTATGCGTAGTACAACTTTGAGGCTGATTCTGAGTGCCTTCCCGAAGTCAAAATTGAGTGTAGGATAGCTCGTTGGAAATCCCTACCTATCTAATTTTCAACCCAAGTGGAATTTCTAAATTTTGTTTCCATTTTCCCCTCCAAAAATCAAATCTCCCAACACTACTTCCTGTGTGTCCAAAAAGTGGTAGAAAGGCCATTTTGAGGGTGTTTTTGACCCTTTAGGCAACCCAAAAATTGTCAAAATCCTTAGTTAATGGATAGGCATGCATAAATTTTGATGAAAAATCCATAAATTCAAAGTTTTCCTCCAAAGGAGCTGCCAATTATAAGCGCGCGCCAAGTGGCGCTACGCATCGGGCGGAAAAATCTGTGTTAAGGCCAAAAAATTCAAAATTGACAAAAAGTTTCCCAAATTTCTTGAAATTTGGGTTGAATGTCTACCATCAAGCACTATGCTGGGCCAAAGAAGCTTCAGCCAAAATTTGGATTCTATCATGCCTTTTACGACGCTTTAGTGCCCTCTTTAGCCTTGCTTTCAGGATCTTGATCCTTGCTTTGCAAACATGATTTCGTGCCCAATAATGGTTCTTCATGTCCCTGAGCATGTTATTTTCCTTGTTTTCTTTCTCCAACAACTTCTCAATGTGAATATTGACCCTCTCAAGCCAAGTCTCTCTATCAGCCTCAATCTCCCACTCAATGGGTGTCATCTCGGTTTGGCTTCTTTGAGCAGCTTGCCGGTTCTCACGGATGTTTTGCAACTCCATGATTGTTTGCTGATCTTCTAAATATTTGTTTCACTGCTCCAGGTATTTTATAATCCATTGGGATCTCTGCAACTTGACGGTCAGAGTATCTATCTCCGCCTTCTACTCTTGAACGGTCTCTCTGAACTTTTAGCTTGGAGAGCTCAAATCCTCATCAATAAGTATGAAATCAGTATCCTGGCCTCCTGAAGGGCCTTCATCCTACATGGGCATCTGACCTCTGTCCTTTTCCTATACCTGTGCTGCTGATGATGACAACAAGACCCCTTCCACCCCAGGTGGAGATAGTACTCGCCGGGCTGCTGCAAATAATACTCTGGTGCCTCTATGATAAGTAACAAAAACTGGCACATTGATAAGCTCTATCTTGTGACCTTCAGGCTGATGTGAAGGTTCACCTAGCTCATGAACAGCCTCCGGAGGAACCTGAGGAGCTGTGAAGAAATAACGGGAAATTAAATCCTCCCATGAAATGCCCTGCAATCCAAGCTGATGTACAACCACGATCTTGATGAGTGCATAGTGATAAATACTGTTGTACTGCTGCTCGGGAGTTTTATTTTGCACAAGAGTGGTCATTCTCTCGATGTTCCGGCACATGAAATAAGGTATGTTCATCATCGTCACTTTGGTGAAATGCATCAATAACCTGATGTGGTAGGCATAGAAGCGTGAAAACTGGCCCTCACAACTGAAATATCTAATAATGAGTTCCATCAGAGGCGCATAGCATTCCTTTAGGAACCAGAATGGGAATACTCTGCTGAGCTGTCTCACAAAGCTAGGCCCGATGTATGGTTCATAATGCACTCTGTCCACATGTTGTCTTTTGTTCCATTTTTCACCCACATTTGGTATTCTGGTTGCTTGAGAGATGGTTTCTGGTGTCAAAGTGAAATTTACACCAGCAAGAGTTACCCAACCATCATGTAAATGCAATACAAACAAACGGGCCAACTCCCGATGATGATGAATCCTAGCAATCATTTCACAATACTGATAGTATGACTGTTCTCGAAAACATACCATGGCAAGTGGGCAAGCCTGCAATTGAGTCAATGAGGTGGGCTCTTCTCTCACATGTTTGCCACCTTTACGAGGCCTTCTAGGTGCATTTATCTCAGTGGTAAAATCACTATCTCTGTCATATGATGTATCAGTGTCTGTCTCCATGATGTCCGTGCAAGGTGTATGTTCGCTTATATGAGAGGAAAATGAGAATTTGGTGCTTTGTTTCAATTGCCAAATATGTGTCAAAGGGGACGGACTATAGGAGAAATAGGGCCATGGGAACAATGGGATTTAATTAAGTGATAATTTGCCTTTTGGAATTTTGACAAATGTAGGGACAATGGATAGCCACTTGACTGTTTGGGAAACTTCGGGTTTGGGAATTTTTATAAGTGAGATGGGAAAGGGAGAGTGATAGAAATGAAATGACTTAGGGATAGGGATAATGGGAATGAGATGATATGACTGGATTTAGGGATGTAAGGGGATAGGGGATGGACTTGTATTGATAGTATAACAGTGAGAGGGAGGAATAAACAGTGAGGAATGAACCAATTTGGTACCACAATCAATTTTAAAACTTCAATTTCAAAACCCTAAGGAGGAACTTCTAGGCTTCGGCCTTTGTGTATTCAAATTCTCAAAACCAATCACATAACCAACAGCAAGCACGAGTTATGGGCCATGAAAGATCGCATGAACTTACTTGGAGTGAGAAGGGCCGAGTCAATTTGGATTTTTGTGAAGCAAATGAAAAAATTTTTGGTTGTCTGCCCTGTGCGCCGCAAGAGTGGCCCAGTGCGTCATGACCCTTGTATGCACCGCGCTAGAACAAAAATGCACAGAGGTGAACGGCCCTATGCGCCGCACTCAACTAGTGTGTTGTGCCCAACGCCCAGTGCACCGCGACAGTGAACTTCACCACAGTTTCAGCCTCCAACACTAGCTTCGCTTCCTCCACTATTTTCTTTGGCTCTTTGATGACTTTGGCGTGCAAATGAAGTTTTGAACTTGGAAAGATCTTATATATACAAAGGATTTTGATTTTTGATTTGGGAAACCCACTTTGTAAAGTCTGAAAACTTTGGCACTTTTCACATAAACTCTGTTTTTGTTTCCTTTGTGCTTTTGACTGATGAAGAACTTCTTGTCTATATTTGCAGGGATAGCTGGCATGGGGTTTTGGCAAAGGTGACCAGGGTTGCGCATGGAGTACTTACAACTAAAAAAAATTGAAATTGCACTGCATTTATTACAAAAGATGAAATAGATGATTTTTCTTAAAACAGAGTTTTGAAGAAAAATCATTATCAAGCATTATGATGATGAAATTTTTGCACTGAAACCTTATTTGAATCTTCCTCATGTGCCTGCTAACATTATTAGACATTTTGAAGGCCAAATTAATGAAACCCTAGACCTAATGAGACTAAAAACCCTAAAATGACTCTTGGCTGACCAAGAGACCAAACATGACTGAAAATGACTGTAAATGATTTTGATGAACAGACACAAACCAGCAGGTACATGACATGAGGGATATGAGTGACAAGACCCTACTGTCAGATGATCCATGCTCCTAATGGAATGCACCTGACTGAACTGAATGAGACACATAAAATGAAATGCAATAAGAGAAATTTGATCTCTGACGAAGGGATGAAGATACCGACTCTAACACCTATTACTTTCCTCAATAAAAAAAGCAAACTAATTGAATCATAAGATTCACCATGTCCCCTCTCCATTTCATAAGTTTCTAATGGTCATCAATGTGAGGTCTAGATTTCATAAGTGGATGATGTTCATCACTTTCATCTTTATCTATTCAAATGAGACTATGATGTTGATGGTGATATTGGTGTTGCTGGTTCAGTTGTTGTGAATGATGGTCATCACTTTCATCTTAATCTCTGCAATTGAGACTATGATGTTTATGGGAATCTTGATGTTGTTGGTTCTGTTGTTGTAAATGATGGTCATTGAGGACATCTCCAACCTCGTAGTAGACCTACTGGGAAAAGTTAAAATTGAAAACGTTTCCTCTTTGGTTCTCAATAACCATGTTTTTTTTTAACTTCGTTAAAACCCTAGACATTCCAAATGAAACAACTGTTTTTTTGGTGTTTCCTTTAATTCTATTTCTAGTCTGAGCGACCAATGGTCTGACCCTAGACAAGGCAAGATGGTTTCCTCTATGAAATTATCCCTTTGTAAGAATTTTTCGGTTATTATTAAATGAACTAAACAACTGGGTATTTAATGTCTTTCACTCCTTTTGTTATTCCAAGAAAAATTACCATTAACCCTATGTGTATCTACTAACTTCAACTTTTTTATAAGGTTATTAAAATTGTCAGAAACTGGTTCAAGCCTTCATAGGCCTCCAAGTTTTTTCTCTCACAGGGACTGAATGAGATTTAAATCTCCCCCTAAAACCATAATAGAAATGGGAAACACATTTTATGAAACAAAATTTGACATAAAAATTGTGGCATCTCTGTTAGCACTAGGGGTCCATATACTGTTGTTAAAGCAACTAGGTCTTTTGTGGCCAAATATCATAATCATCCATTTATTATGTGTGGGATTGCAACCAGTATTTAAAGACAACCTCCTAGGGATTCCCCAAGACATCCAACCTGCGATAACTACCTTGTGCATCTACTGCCATGAATTGACAACCCTGCCAACAAAAATAAAAATCTTTGTCAATTTATCCCCTGCTAGTTAGGTTTCTTTTAGAATAACCACCGTCAACATTTATTATTTTAATTGGTCCCATAAATATATTTGTTTTTTTTTCTTCTAGGTCCTCTAATATTCCATGTGAGGATTTTCATTGAGAAGGTTTTGAAATTGGGGAAAAATGGTTGGGAGCTCCATAGCTTAACTAGATTTCACTAGCTCCTCTCCTGCATCTTGTATTGATTCTCATTGAGATTTATGTCCTTTTCATTTCACTTCTCTATCCAAGTCCTTAAGTAAAACGATCCACAATCCCAAAAATTGCAACAGTTCAAGGCAGATGCACAGTTCAAGGCAGACAAAGAGTTTTAAAATGTTTCGGAGGAGATTTGAAAAAACTCTCAGACGAGAGTTAAAAAACTCTCATCTGAGAGTTTTTTTAACTCTCATCCGAAATTATTCCAGAGAGTTTATGTGACTACAACTCTCAGATGAGAAAATGCATAACTCTCGTCCGAGGAAATTTTAACTCACGTTAAGCCCGACCAAACTCTCTTTCGAAATATTTAAAATTTCTCCGACGAGAGTTTTGAAAACTCTCGGCCAAGAAATTGAGTTGACTATTTTCTCGGCCGAGAAATTAAAAATTTCTCCCGAATTCTAACCATCCGCCAAAAAGTGTTTCCCAACTTCAGGATTTCACCCCTCAGTACCCCCCATTTCATTTTCACCCTTAATGTTGATCTGTCAGCCGCTCTACTATTTTCTCTCACGCCTTAGTTGAGGACCCCTTATTTCCTCATCTACGGTAGACCTCCTTCTGTTGACATCAGATCATTTATTCCAAAAGATAGGTCTAGAGGGTGGTGTAGCTTGGTTCCATCTTCCACTCTTGTTCGGTGCCTTGGATTAGGTAAAGGGACTCCTAATAGCCCTTTGACTTGATTGTTTCTCAGCTTCATCTCCTTTCAACATGATCGAGATCCGTATACTTGATGGTTCAGTGATGCAACAACTTGGACCGATGATTCCCCAATGTTTGTGAGATGTTTCAGACCTCATGAGGGGGTGGCCCTATAGGTAGCCCCCCACATGCCCAGATGACCTCTTCATTTCAGCCTTCGATGCAGCTCCATAGATTTGATGATATCGACCTCAATCTCTTGTAGTGCCTCTTTTTATTTCATGTATCAGTCATATTTTCAAAGCCCTTTCCTGTTTACACGGGCATCTGGGTTGTATTTGTATCTCATGTACTCATTTATTATTGTACAAGTCCTGGCTGTTATCCCAGGCATAGTATGTATGTGGGATTCATTATCATATTTTTATCTGGCTCATGTTTATGCTAACATGTACTTTATAGTTGAGTCCCTTGTTTACTGGATGCCTTATTCTTTGTACTTTGTCTTGAAGGGCATAGGTATGCCTCCCTCGCTGCCTATAGCACAGGTAGTCATTCATAAAAAAGACTTGTTGCACTTGTAACTCTTGCCTCCTCAGGCTCTATTCCTCTTAGAACTTTGGTCTACCTTATATTTCTCTCTCTTTGACTTACCCTTCGGCATCTAGTGATTGAGTTCTTACAACGTACTTCAGTCATACGATTAGCTCCTAATGCTCACATTCTGTGGGGCAATCTGTTACACCATTTTTTGGTCATATAACCTATTATTATTAGATGGACCAAGTACACCATGTAAGACCAATTTTACCCTAAGTAAAATTGCTTTCACTATGAAAAATAACTTAGTAAACCACCTTTATTATGTTGTTTATGGTATAAATAGGAAACCCCATGAGGAAATATTAAATAAATCTACATTTCTTTTATTTTCCTCAAGGAATAATTAGATAAATAGTATTTTAATTAATATTCTTGGTTATATTTAACCCAAAACAGGAAAATTAATTAGATAAAACACTATTTATCTTATTATTTTCTAGGAATAATTATTTAATCATTATTTAAATAATATTCCTTGTTAAATATGACTAAATCATTTATAAATAATTAAATAAATCATTATTTATTTGATTATTACTCAAACACATCCTTAAATAATAAATAAATCATTTATTTATTTATTATTTACAAATAAATGGATTTGACCCAAGTCAAATTCCTTTTCCCTCCAACAAATATAATAAAATATTGCATAAAAGTTGGATCTTAATTTGGTTAATAATATTTTAATTATGCACCAATATCTAGACTAACTCAATATTTTGTTATAAATAGAAGGGTTTTTCCATTCATTTACTACCTTTTGTTGCCTAAAGATCACTCTGGATCTATACTTTTGGTCTAACTTTTATCCACCATCATTGTCATATTTTTCTATCTTTTTCCTTGTGAGCTTCCTTTGAGCTCCATTTTTGTCTAGGTTTTCTACACCATCAAGAGAGAGGGATTTTAGATCTGAAGCGCTGAAGACTTACAAGAACCCATCCCATTCAGGAGAACTGGTAACATCCTTCTATGGTTTCCTCCCAAGTTCCCTTAATACAATATTCATTCAACATATTCTTGTCTTCTCTATTGGATGCATGGAGTAAATATCATTTTTATTTACTGCTTAATGTCGTTTGATGCATAGATCTAGATTTTTGCAGCATTTATCTTGATCACCTAATTGCAAATCTAAGAATATTGGCAGCCATATTTGTTGTTAGGGCTGTTTGTTATGCACAGCTAAAGTGGTCTTTTTTCATATACTTGCAATTAAGATTCATACTAACAATTTTGGCTAGGCTTAAGCTTAGAAAGGATCTTGAGAGTTTTGTGAGAGCCTTGGATCATCTATAACGTAGAGGGAGTATCTTTCTTTGGAAGAGAAGGTGATGTTGAGTTCTCGTTCCACTATTGGCACTAATGGTTCATCAATGGTGTATGTATTATTGGAACTTTCACTTTAAATAAAATCTCAGGGTCAACACGCTTTCATGCATATGTTGTGAACATAGTGGGTTTATTCTTGTTGTACTTGCAATGTATGCTATTTAACTTATGCTTACATTTATGAACTATTTTATTTACATTGGTAAAAAAATTGTTGAATGTGTGTTGTTGTATTATTTCATCACCATTGACTTGTGAAATATTTCTCATATTAGCCTGTGATATCATTTATTCTATTGTGTTCCTTTCAAGTTGCGTACTATTACAAGATTTTAAGGGGTTCACCTCTTTTCCCTTCGGGTGTTGGAACCTTCATGCATCGCACTTGAATTTCCATAGGTTTACTCACTTTATCTCAACAAAGTCACCATACATCATGTTGTCACTCTATAATTTAGGAGATTGGAAAGAATAAACTATAAAGCACAACATCAAACCACTTTAGAGTCTAGGACCTAGCCTTCCTAGTCTCAGAGAGGGCTCTCTCTGTTTTATGATTTAACTTGATAATAATAAGTGCTAATATTAGGCTTGTTATAGTGATGGGGGTTGTTTGTTTGATTGATTGGGTGGCTGGACAGACAGAGATGTAAAAATTAATCCATTGGGCTATGGAATCATAAAAGGTAGAATTTTGCATCAAATTTTCAAGGGAATTCATAGGGCAAGCTAACTGTGCAGACTAGATCTTACTAGTAGTGTGAATATGAGATGGGATAAGGAGATTAAGGTTAAACTTAAATGAAGAGTAGACCATCTCTGAATTTTTCATTCAGGTCTCATAGGAAAACATTAAGATAACAAACACAGACACAATTAAGGTGCTGTTTTAGCAAATCTTAATCTAAATTTTCTGTTTTGAAATCAAATAAATTGATGCACAGCATGAAAAGACAGAGGAAAAAATTAATACAGAAGAAAAACATCACCATTAAAATAGCTCAAGAATCTGTTGAATGGTCTCTTATTATTGATGCCCATCTCAAATAGTTATGGAGTTCCAATAATTCTTACAATGCAAGCTTCAGCAGGGTCTAATTTCCAACCCTTGATAATGAAAATTCAACTGGTATTTAACTAAAACTAAGTTGGTTTCCCTACCTTACTCAACAACCTTTCATTGATTACACTTTAACAGAAAAATGGACAAGTGTGGCCATGCAATGCCTGATCAGCCATCTCTGACAATAACACCGCCTCTGGAATTAATTTTGGCAACTCTTCATAGATCCAAACGCTTCAATGGCTCCTTGGAAGATCAAATAGTAAGCTTTGGAGGATTCGTCCCCATCGACGATAAGATCCATGTGTTGCTGTAGGACCCACCTCAGATTTAGTCTCAGTAAGCATGCCATCGTGTAGGTTTTTTTTTTCTCTACCTGACTATGATGGTTTCGAAGAGGCAACTAATGGAGGCTCCGACATCTAGCTCTGTTTTGCATAAAACTGGAATTTAGTAACTAATCTGGTGTAGTGTTGGCCACTTCTCATTGATTGGTATTAGTGTTGGTGTGTTCTACTACTTTTCGTTTCTACACAACAGTTCTGCCTGAACGTCCTTTGCCCGACCTCCCATTCTAGCACGCCTTGTCGGGGCTTATTTCCAATATGAGCCCTTTATGCCGTCATAACATAGCATGTTTGGTTAAAATGCCTTGTGCCACCCGCCTCAACCTTCTTGTCGTGTTTCAACCCTTTTTCAAATAAAATAGTACAAAAGTCATTTTACCGAACCTAAAAATGTTTAACTTTTAGTTATGAAGCTGCATCGCATCCACGCACTTCGCAGTATTTAAAATTTAAGTTGTGAATAATGTGATCGATGGTGCGATGCGAAGTGGGAGGTGACATGGAGGGAAAAGTGGGACCAGACCGCAGCCCGCAGATCGAACATTTTAAAGCTTAGCCATAACTAGGGTAGGTAAACACTAAATACTGTGAAGTGTGAAGCACAAGGAGAAAGGAGGTGATGTGGAGGAGAGGTGGGGCCCGACTACTGCCCATAGACCGTAAGTCTTAACTTTTAGCAGCAAAGGTAAATTATAAGGGATATGAAGTGCAAAGTGCAGGGAGGGTGGAGTGACGTGGAGGAAGGTGGGACCCGATAGCGGCCTGTAGATCGAAACTATTAACAGTAAACAATGAATGTAAACTTTAACGGATGCGAAGTGTGATGTGCCCCAATTGGATGATGATGTGGCAAGATGGGCCCGCTGCATCAATGAAGATATAAAGCGGCGATGGTTTCAGCAGTAAGGTACATTTATGATTTTTTATATGATATTTCAATGGATTTCAAATGGCTGTGGAGTGGGGGGCAGAGTTGCTGTGGTGGGGCCTGACCGCATCACAAGTTAAAAGAAATACCTTGTGGGTGTTTTTAGGGTAAGTGGTAATATGTGCATTGTGAAATGGATGGTGGGGGGAAAGAGTGACATGTCAAGGGGACTGACCCACTTTAATCACAATCGGGGAGATGGGAAACAAAGTTAAAATAATGGTACAACGATGAAAGAAAAAGTAAAGTAGCAATATAAATTGGGAAAGGAAGAAAAGGTAAGGTCTAACATTTTTAAAGGAAAATGAGAAGAAAAAGGATTTTAATGTGGGTGAATGGGTCCCACTCCATCGCATATCACTTTCAAAACATTATATCATGAACTTAAAACCCAAGGTTGGTGTTCAGAGGGGTCCTAAGGTGATGAGTGGTAATAGAGGAGAGGGTGCGAAACTGCAGAAGGGTGACACGTAGTAGGGATGGTGGTAAGGAATACCACTCATTTCAGACCCCCCCCCCGCCCCCCACCCCCTCCCCCCATGGTTAAATTTCGGATGTTGTGGGGAGTGTGAAATGAAACAAGGACTGTTAGATGGTGAGGGGGGGAGTGGAGATGGAGGAAAGGTGGAGGGTGATGACGTGATCAGTTTCATTTCTTTGTTATTCATAGGAGACTCATTCATGACTTTACCCTTTTAGGGTGCATAACTCGACCCAAACATGTTCAAGGCTCTATCTTTGCTATTTTTTTTTCCTTAACTGCTTTCTTTGCTTCCTTTTTCTTTTCTAATGGTATAATGTTGCTCCTTGCCTCTCTGCTACTTTCTCTTATTCTTTCTTTGGGAAGGATTTTGAATATTGACATCCATGTAAAGTATGAAAAAAATTTAAAGAGAAAATAATCAGTCACCATGTGATACTGTAAATTACAGGGTTCTAACAATGGTTCCAGTTGGGGATGGCAGCTCCTTCAGGAGGTGTCAAGAACACCGCAGACTAGTGGCCTCATCCATTGAGTTTATTTCACCCTTGTACCTTGATCTGTCAGGCACTTTGTTACTGGAAACTAGCTCGTTGTTCCTCCTGACTTTGAATAATAGAAATAGACCAAATGCTTTGCCAGCTAACTTATTATCATATTGAAATTTGAACTAAAACTACAATTGCACTTCTCCACTGCAATCCATCAAGCTGAACATATTGTTGCACCTTGAAAATTGAATGGTGAAACCAAAACTAAGCTGAAACTAAAGTCTGAAACATACTGATCTGAAAATGAAAAGAAATATAAAACTAAAATTTGAAATATACTCAGAATGTTGAGCTTATTTTCACCCCTACCTACCCTACTCTATAGAAATGGTTTCCCTTCTAAAAAATACAATAGTGCCAATGCAACCAGTCAAGCAATTGTTCTAATATCTTTGTTCTTCCATTGCTCTTCACCATGTTCAGAGACAAACCTAACAATGGTGTTTGATAGAAATTCCTGGCATGATCTGATTTACATGGTTCTTGGTACACTTGACAAACAACCATCATGCTGGAAATATGTGCAGGCTTTGTACAGAACCATTCCTCCATATAAGTAGTCACTGGATCAAGATACTCTTGATTTATTTCTAGGTATTGTGACTCAACCAACTCAGCTTCATATCTTGGTACTACAGATGTGCTCTCCTGGTCTACAATCAACTCGGAATATGTTTGCATTCTACCTTATGAGTCTTGTGCCACTACTTCTACTGAATCAGACAATGTAGAATATTGTTTGGTCATATCCATATCATAGCAGATTTTGAGAGCATTATGAACATAGGAAGATTGACTTTGAAAGCATAAACCATCCAACGCATCTGCTACTGGGTCATGTGGTGCTTTAGATGGTAGTGTTGGTTCTTCTAAGACCTCATGTTTTCTCTTAGGACTATCAGCAAGAATGTGATCCCAATTCCATTTTATAATCTCCAATCCATTAAAGCACAAATGTAGAGAGTCAAACTAGATCAATCCATCATCTGTTTCAGACGTTGTGATTTCATCTACTATTTTACATTCAAAATAACTGAAGGGTTGAACCCCTGGATCTAAAACATATATTTTATCATCCCTAATTTCCTCATCTGATTGGTGAGAGAGTTCTCTTCTCCTATGATTATGAGCTAGAATGTGATATAGATTTCCTTTCATAATATGAAATGCATCAAATCATAAGGGAAAAGAATCAATCTAGATCAATTCATCATCTGTTTCAGATTCTATGATTTCAAGATGACTGAGGGAGAGAAATTCTGGGTCTGAAAAAGGTTCAAGATCATCCCTCTTTTCCACAACTGACTCATTAGAGAATTCCTCCTCCTTCCTATTTGAAACTTGCTTGTAATTCTCTCTTAAGAGTGAGGTAAAAGATAGAGAAATGAATTTTATACTTACTTGACAGCTTTCTGCATTTTCTAGCTTACAATATTGCTTAGCAAGTAGAGTTTGGTTGTCATCTTTACATTGTGACAACTGGGTTTGTTCCTCCCAAGAACATAGTGTTGGTTTCTTCGAATAATCAGCCTCAACATCGACCTTATAGTCTTCCTCTTGATAATCATATTAAATATGGGTACCTTTGAATGCAAGGTCGTCTATCATGTACACTGTTGTTGAGGATTTCCCTACCTCCTTCTGATTTTGGACTTCAACTTTGGATGTGTTATGGATAGAGTACATGAAATAATCATTTTCTATTTTAGGGTGTCCAAGATGGACTACAAACTACTTGGGTAGACTAATGTTTATATTTTCCTGAACTAATGGGACATGAGGTATCTGAAAAGCAAGCTCCTCTTTCCTGCTAATCATATGCATCATTTTGTTGATTGTGTTTGTCAACATCTCTAGTTTTATCTTTGAAGATATTAGTTGCTCTTTTTCTAGTTTTTCCTTCTTTATTTCTTTTAACTTTGCTTCTTTGTTCAGCAGGTTGGCTTCCACATCAACTTCCATATTTTTCATTTCTTCTAGGGTTTCAGGGTCCCTTTCTCTTAACTGGAATTCCATCTCTGGGTCAAACGCATCTGGGTAGCGCGAGAGAGCTAACCCTTTGGGTGGACTTATCTTAGTAGGCATCGAATAGTATACCTTATTGAAACTAGTTTAAAAATGTTGTACTATCTCCCCAAGTTTTCTTTTTAAATCATTATACTCTGATATGATGAGAAAAACATTTCCCACAACCACCCATCTATCTAGGAAAACTTGAGTCAATTGATGAAAATTTCTAGTGCTTGTAGCTGGAAGATCTTTAAACCAATTTTGAACTTTACCTTGCAATGATAGGGAAAAAATTATGATACACACATAATTTTCTCCCACCTCAAATAGATCAGGGAAATCCTCAATATTTTGAATGTGATTTTCAACAGTGATCTTTTCACTTTCTCCATCAAATCTGGGTAGTTTATTGATAAAATTTGGAGGGAGGTCTTGTAGGCTAGGAGGCAAAACCAAAGGCTTGTATCTGTCTGGGACTTTTACAGGTATAGGAAGTAAAGTAGGAGGCCTATAATCATTTGGATCTTTTGCAAGAGCAGGAAATGAAATACAAGGTTCATGTGCCACTGGGTTTTCTACAAGTGCATCATGGATATGCAGAGGTGTAAAATTATGTACATGGTCTACAATTTGGGGCTTATCTTCTTGAGTCTCATCAAAATACCAATGATCAATGTAAACCTCAGCAATGTACTCTTGATTAGGCTTAAATTAGGATAGAATATAGTTACAGATAAAAACAACAATTTCTTGAATCCAATTTGGGCTTGAATACTTTCTCCTTCTAGGGTGATTGGTCATGTTTCAGGTCCTTCCTCCAGTGGAGTATTTGAATGGAATTGGTTTTAATTAGAGTAGCCAGGTGGATTATTTCAACTTTCTTGTGTTTGGATGTCGTCCACCATCAACAACCAGATACCAATCTCGGAAAATACTTGAATCATCTAATTTCGACTGGGGTTTCTGAGTTCTGAAGAAACACTAAGCATTTTCAATAACTCAGTCCCCAGTATGGTCGTCATTATGTTGTCACTCTATAATTTAGGAGATTGAAAAGACTAAAATATAAAGCACAACATGAAACCACTTTGGAGTCTGGGACCTATCCTTCCTAGACTCAAAGAGTGCTCTCTCTGTTTTATGATTTAACTTGATAATTATAAGTGCCGATATTAGGCTAGTTACAATAATGGGGGTTGTTTTTTTTATTGATTAGGTGGTTGGAAAAACAAAGCTATAAAAATTAATCCATTGGGCTATGGAGTAATAAAAGGAAGAATTGTGCATCAAATTTTCAAGGGAATTCAGAGGGCAAGCTAACTATGCAGACTAGATCTTACTAGTAGTGTGAATATGAGATGGGATAAGGAGATTAAGGTTCAACTAAAATGCAGAGCAGACCATCTCTGAATTTTGTATTCAAGTCTCATAGGAAAACATTAAGATAACAATCATAGATAGAATTAAGGTGCTATTTTAGCAAATATTAATCTAAATTTTCTGTTTTGAAATCAGATAAATTGATGCACAGCATGAAAAGACAGAGGAAAACATTAATACAGAGGAAAAACATCACCATTAACATATCTCAAGAATCCCGTGAATGGTCTCTTATTATTGATTCCCAGCTCAAATAGTTACGGAGTTCCAATACTTCTTACAATGCAAGCTTCAACAGGGTCCAATTTTCCAACCCTTAATAATGAAAATTTGAGCGATATTTAACTAAAACTAAGTCGGTCGCCCTGTCTTGCTCGGTAACCTTTCATTGATTACATTTTAAGAGAAAAATGGACAAGTGTGGCCATGCAAGGCCTGATCAGACATCTCTGACAACAACACCACCTATGGAATCAATTTTGGGCAACTCTTTGTAGATCCAAACACTTCAATGGCTCCTTGGAAGATCAAACAATAAGCTTTGGAGGCGAATGTGATGGTTTCAAAGAGGCAACCAATGGAGGCTCTGACATCTAGATATTTTTTTGCATAAAACTGACATTTAGTAATTAATCTAGTGCAGTTCTAGCCACTTCCGATTGATTGGTGTCAATGTTGGTGCATTCTACTACTTTTCGTTTCTACACAACAGTTCTGCCTGAGTGTCCTTTGCCTAATTCGACCTCCCATGTTGACGTGCCTTTTTGGGGCTTATTTCCAATATAATTCCTTTATGCCCTCATAACATAGCAGTTTTGGTTAAAATGACTTTTGTTGCCCGCCTCAACCTTCTTGTCGTGTTTCAACCCTTTTTCAAATAAAACAGCACAAAAATCATTTACCCAGACGTAAAAATGTTTAAATTATAGTTATGAAGCCACATCACATCCACGCACTTTGCAGTATTTATAATTTAATTTATGAAGAATGTAATCAGCAGTGTGATGTGAAGTGGAGGTGACGTGGACAGAAAAGTGGGACTAGACCACATCCCACAGATCACACCTTTTAAATTTTAGCTATAAGAGGGGTAGGTAAACACTAAATCCTACGAAGTGCGAAGCACGGGGAGAAAGGTGATGACGTGGAGAAGAGGTGGGGCCCGACTACTGCCCACAGATTGCAAGTCTTAAATTTTAGGAGCAAAGGTAAACTATAAGGGATGCAACATGCGAATTTTAGGTGGGACCCGACAAAAGCCCGTAGATTGAAACTCTTAACACTAAAAAATGAAGGTAAACTTTAAAGGATGCGAATTGCAATGTGCGCCGCTTGGATGATGATGTGGCAAGATGGGGACCGCTCTGTCAGTGAATTTATAAAGTGGTGAATGTTTCAATGGTAAACGTATTTCGAATGGTTGCGGAGTGACGGGCGGAGTTGCTCTGGTGGGGCCCGACCGCATTGCAAGTTAAAAGAAATACCTTGTGGGTGTTTTAACAGTAAGTGGTAATATGTACGATGTGCGATGGATGACAGGGGGAACGAGTGACGTGTCGAGGGTACTATCCCACTTTAATCACAATCTAGAAGATGGGAAACTGGGTTAAAACAATGCACAATGATGAGAGAAAAGGTAAAGTAGAAATATAAAGTGGAAAAGGAAGAAAAGGTAAGGTCTAACATTTTTAAAGGAAAATGAGAAGAAAAAGGATTGTAATGTGGGTGAATGGGTCCCACTCCATCGCATATCGCCTTTGGAATGTTATATCATGAACTTAAAACCCAAGGTTGGTTTTCAGAGGGGTCCTAAGGTGATGATTGGTAAAAGAGAAGAGGGTGAGAAATTGCAGAAGGACGACACATAGCAGGGATGGTGGTAAGGAATACCACTCATTTCGGACCCCCCCCCCCCATGGTTAAAGCTAGGACACTGTGGGGAGTGTGAATTGAAACAAGGATCGTTAGATGATGGGGGGGAGTGAAGATGGAGGAAAGGTGGAGGGCGATGACGTGATCAGTTTCATTTATTTGTTATTTTTAGGAGACTCATTCATGACTTGACCTGTTTAGGGTGCATAACTCGACCCAAACATGTTCAAGGTTCTACCTTTCCTCGTTTTTTCTGCCTTAACTACTTTCTTTGTTTCCTTTTTCTTTGCTAATGGTCTAATGCTGCTCCTTACCTCTCTGTTGCTTTCTTTTATTCTTGCTTTGGAAAGGATTTTGAATATTGACATCCATGTAAAGTATGAAAAATTTGCAATGAGAAAATAATCATTCACCTTGTGATAATTTAAATTACAAGGTTCTAACACATTACTCTATGTGTATTTGCAAATTAACACCCACTACATCGACAACCAGGCCGTAGTTCTAGATGGTACTCCTATACAAAATGGTTGGAGGTCTAATTGGGAATTCATATCAAGGATATCCACTGAATGTTGGCGGTTCTAGCACCGTCAATAGGTCCATACATATTTATACACAAGAATGATATATAAGAAGGATATCTAGGACCAAACTATATTTGATGGACCATCTTGTAACAATATGAGTATATCATCAATTCCATGTAGATATAATACCCCCGAATTTTCCCTCCACATTAATTTCCACAAAAATCCAATCAGGAAAAAGAGACTCAAATAAGTTTACAACTTTGTCTCCTTCCAACATAATTTCCTAAAATAAAAGTATGTGAGGGGAATGAAGATCAATGAGTCCCTTAATTTCAAATTTCCTCAAATGTTTGACAACATCCTGATACTTTAGAGATAGAATTTTCATATAGATACCTTGGAAGACCCTTTTTCTATAAGTTCGTAGAGGATAGAGGATTGTTTCCCATATTTTGTTTCAAAGGAGGCTAGGGTTTAAGCCTTGGAAAGGTAATATTTTCGATCACAGGTGAATTTCAAGGAAGGGAGGTCCATTAGATATCCTAATACCCCTAGCTAATCTTGCATACATGAAGTAGAGAAATAAGAGGAATGGGAAAGGAGAGAATACCTAGACAGTGGATATTATAATGGTGAGTGGATAAAAACAAAAAGTTTCCAGAGGAAGGGAGAGTGGAAAAATGAAGGGAGAGGGAGCTTAAGAGGGGGGAAGAAAAAATATATGGAGAGGGGGGAAGGGAAAAAATAGAATGATGAAAATGGGATGAAGGATTGGCCATGTAATTGAGAGCTCCTTTATGAGGAGAAGTAAGAGGTAGGGAGGGAGGGAGTAGAGTTGAAAGCATAGGAAAGAGGAACAGAAAAAATATAAACATGAGAACACAGTCAGGGGGGTTTCATACCTTGGGGGGGGATGAACTCTGTCAATCCAAGGAAGGAATTCCTTTTGGATATCAATAAGACCTGGATATTTATTTTAATCATATTTTTCCTTTCTCGTCGAGAAAAGCTTCTCAAGGGTATTTGTTTCTCTTTCACTTCAAAAGACTAAAACCCTAATTCCTCCATGGATATTTTACTTTTGAATATTTCTTGGGAAATTCCCCAAAGGGTTCAATCCATTGATACTAATTAAAACTCCTCTTTCCTTGCTGATTGTTTCATTTTCTCTTCCTTACAACATAGACCCTACTAAGGTGGCCATGTGCATGTCATCAAGTGAATTTGAAAGGTATACCCACATATTCATTATCATTATGATGGGTGATATATATAGTTCATATTGAAATGGATTCTAAGATCCATTTTGATAGGTTTCTACCTACCAAAATTCTAACAATAGTCATGTATCTTGACCATTGGTAATAAAAGTATGCATCGTAGAAAAAACCTAGAGTATACCCACTTCTTTGAAGACAATTTCATATAAAAATATGAGGAGAATCCCAGGGAGACAGAATCACATAGGTATTATATCCATTTTCTATGCTTGGAAGTTGAATTTAACATTTGACGTTCTCATGTAGAGAACTTGGGTACCCCGGGACCAGTTCCCAACTGACAATTTTTTGGCATCTCTCTCAAATTCAATAACCCATCCCATCCAACCCTTTTTCAGGATCATATAGTAGGGCACATAAATGAGGAGATGTTTAAAAATTAATTTGGTCCATCATCGGAGGACATCCATTGGAATATTCTTACTTGTGAAACAATCTACCACCATATATTTTTCCATGTTCTAAATTTCATTTAATTGAATGTACTTTACCAATACTATGCATGGCTCCTTTGACTTCTATGTGATGCTTTTACATTTTATCTTTTGATTGAATCCAATTGGGGGGGCTAGGAGGTTTGATTGGCTATGGTAAAACCACCCATTTTGTGCATTTTCAATGTAAGAAACCAAATGATAAAAGCAAGAAAAGGAAGGGAACTTTGGGAAAATGAAAAAGGTGAGTGACCCATTGATTCTAGTGATGGATTCGAGTTGGGGTATTGCAATGTCGATGGTGGATATAGAGGAGAAATGGGAGGGGCTAGTTGAAAATTAGGAGGGAAAAGTGGAGGAGTTATGGAGGAGGCAGAGGGAGAGGGTTATGAAAATGTTGTAGAGGATGTGTCAAGGGGAGGGCCCCTACCTAGAGAGACGAGCAACAATAAAGGTTGCATTGTTATATATGACCTTAGGCTACTTTTTACCACCTTCAAATGTTTTAGAACCACACTCGAATTTGAGGTGAAAGGGAGGATTAGGGTTGAGACTAGGTCATACCAGATGATAAATACCTCCCATGGGTCCTCTAAGAAGTCCACGAGATCATCACAATTACCATAAGGCAAGAGAGAAGATAGTGAAAGGATGGCTTTTGCAAGGTATAATCCACTTTTGCAACTCTATGACACTTATTAGCACCAACCATCTATATATTTGCATCCATTATTTATGTATGTGAATGAATAATTTTTGTTATTAGTATTTTTGCTTTTTTATTGTAATTGACATTAGTTTTTTATTTAATGAATATTTATTTTTATTTTTAAAGAGACACTTATTCTAATGAAGAAATTAGGAAATTTCACATCTCCCTCATTAATATAAAAAATATATCAATGTTATGCATTAATTACATTTTTAACGAACAATTCAACTATTAAGATATATATTGACTTTAATGTATTAATAGATGTGTTAAAGAAACTAAAAAGTTATAATAGAAATGCAAAGGAAACTACTTTTCCCCAATCCAATAACTATAAACTATCAGGATAGGTATAGTGCTTACAACATGTGCTCATGAAAAATATAAAATATTATTAATATGAAAATATTAAGAATGATATCTTCAACCTATATATTTATATATTAATTAATTAATTACAAATCAATTTCTTTATAAATGGGGGAGATTTGTAGGCATAATGTAAGTATGTTAACATGTTTTAAATACTGGAAAAAATATTTATTAAAAAAAAATTCAAATGTTTTGGTTAATTAATATTCAAATTAAAACATATATAAATGTAAAATATTAAAACCAATCACACAAATCAATCATATCAATTTTATGTACTTTGTACGCTTCATCTATATTAACAGTGTTTTCTTTATTTGTATTAGCAATTTTTTGACATTTCACAACCCATGGTTTTCCCCATGGTATACTTCTTTAATATAGCCTATTTAAAGGCATAAATTCCAATGAATTTTCTTTTATTCTAAAGAGAAGTATTTGATTGGGGCTTTGAGTGCTATTAATATATTTTATACCTTGTTTACCTAATATCGGGTTCAAATTCAATTGGTGATTTTCAACCACTTGTAAACATTTTAAGGTTGAACAATAATATTATATCTATTAAACTCTATTTTTTTCCTTTTTATCATTTATTTTGTGTGTAACTTAATCTAATATAAAATAAACAATCTCTTTATTAAGGTGATGGGTTCAGTAAAAGAAAAAATCTATTAAATTTATGCTTCAACTTTTTACAATTACTATTGGAATTTACCACACGTTATATATATAAGTTACCATAATTTGGCTTTTACTTGTCATAGGAATGATATATGATTTGGATAAATACAATGTGATAAACTATCATCTGTTCCATGCTTGGGTGGAAATAAAGCTTTGAGACTCCATCCTTTCTTACCTTATCTCTTCCCATGAGCTTATGAGTAATTTCTTCCATGAAAGGTTTTTAGTCACTTGTAAGAAATTTAAAGTCCAACAGTAATATCATTTCTATTAAACTCTCTTCTTCATCTTTTTATTGTTATTTATTATTATGTAATCTAACATGATTTAATAATATAGTTAAACTCACTGATGGGGGTGAGAACCTTGGCACACATGGCAACCGAGCCCCATGAATGACAACGGATGGCTCATTGGCGAGGGACTCGCCTCTTGGTCCCTTCACCTCAACCAATGTAATGGGAGGTGTACTCACAGAGTTTATTGCAATTTTACAAGACCTCATTTTGTCTCAGAGAATGGGGGTGTTGTAAGGTTAACAGGTGGGATGGCAAGGAAGTCTGGCATTTTCATTTGCATTTGCATATTGGTCTAGTGTTGGGATCTGGGCTGGTTTCCTGTGCATAAACAGAAGTAAAGATAGATAGCATTCAATGCTAACGCATGGTATTTGATATTATTCTATGAGTAATGGTATGGTGAATTCATTCGCGGTTCTTTCCCAAGATATCTCAGGCTTTATTTCTCTTTCATTATGCGGACACTGATAAATGAGGGAACTTTTTATTTCAGTTTTCTATGGTTTATAGCATGTTTGAGTGGTTGGGTTGATAGAGGTACCCGTAGGTGGAATTACATGAGGAATTTCTCAAAGTGGCAATGCCTCTAGGTGAAATTCCCCATTTCTAAATCTCGACCTAGAAATTCATGTGACTGGTAGTTTGGTGGGCAGTTCCTAGTGGGCAGTGGTGGTTCTTGGTAGTCAGCATCTTGGTGTGGGTTGTGCGGAGCATTTTGAGTAGAGTTAGCCTAGGGAATGTTCTCCTCTCCTTTTTCTTCTCCAACAACTTGCACTCGCATCGGGGTTCCTGTTGTACAGATTAATCAATCTTGCGGACAAGACGGATCTCCCTAGTACTAAAAGTATCTAGCAACAAAAAGCCAAATAAACTAATCTTTCTCTAAGCATATATGATTCACAAGAAGCTCTATAGAGGTGTAAAAGACTTACCATATGTCCAGCACTTGTTTGAAGTCGTTGTTGTCCCTCGTTCACTTGAAGGAATTATCTTTGTAAACTTGCAGTCACAAAGAAGAAAAATATTAAATAGCACCTATATAGAAATCATCATAAATCACACTTATCATAGTGATCAAGGAATCTATGAAATAAACCATTAACTAACAGCTTATTGAGAAAAATGAATATATTTGTATTGATTTCAAAAGAAGGAAAACCTTACAACCTTAGCCTTGATGTTGAACAGGCCTTCCTGGGGTCCGAAGTAGGAGTCTCCTCTACTATGATAAGCTCTACACTCCTCCAACCAAGACAAATAGAGGTATGTGATCTCTCCTCACAAAAATCTTAGTTAAATGAGTCTGAATCCCAACAGCGCTTAACCTCAAATATTTCTAAGGCTCGAACTCCCTTTGAGGCTACCTAATGCCTTTTTTTATAGTGGAAAAGAGGAGGTTTTCAGTTCCAACTATGAAGGTATAGAATCCTCCTTCAAAGGGATAATTTCCTCACATCAAGGGGTTAGCTCCATAAGATAAGGGATACATGAACCTCATAAGAGCGGTTCTGCCACCGCAAGATATTTTCTAGAAGCTTCTAGAATTTAATAAAAATGAGCTTTTCTGAGTTTACTTGCACCTTTTTAATATTTACAGGGGTCCGCACCTATAACATAGAGAAAATACGTTCAGGTATGCAGAAGACATGAACATTAGGTGCGGGACCGCAGGAAAGATATAGATAAAGTGCCACACCAAAGTTAAGGAGGTTTTTAGGAACTTTTCTCTGATTTTCAAGGCTTGACATGAGGAACTGATATGTTAGACTTGCAAAGGAGAAAGTATGAGTGATAATGAGCTCATACACATAGCAGAATGTCAGGATGAAAATTTTCAGTGTAACAAATTGCCCCCTAAAGCGCAAAGTCTGGAATAGATGAAGCTGAAGTCTGTCATATATGAAGAGTGTAGTACTTTATCATTTCAAGGATCATCCTATGGACACCCCAATCAGAACCTGTAAAAACATTCAATGCAAAAATACATATATATCATCGATGAGGTAGGCATTCTCATACTTAGATCAAAACTAACTAGAAACTGATTCAAAATGTTCTGATACAGGAATGATTTTGAGTACATCACAGTATAGACATGTGAAGACACAGTATGGATGCAGCCATCTGTTTATGAATAGTCCATTGTATAAATGATAACAAAATTCCTTGCATCTTGGATGGTAGAAGCTAGATCCAGGGTCTTGATTTCCGCATCTCAAACTAGTACGATTCTATCCATGTGAATGAATGTGTCGAAGTCGAACATGGTAGAAACCACTTGATTACCAGTCAATGATGTAAACTATTAAAAAGTGTGAGAGTAACCACCAATAATTTCAATGGTTCTCAAAGTAATCAGTACAATCCATGAAATGTGAATGAATGAGCTGAAGTCGAAAATATCATGGAATCATTTGATCGAAGGTCAATGATGTAACCTATCGTCGAAGGCGAGAAACCTGCCATTGATGCATGTAGATTTCAAGGTACTGACGATTTCTAGATCAACTTCCTAGATAATGAGTTGTCGTTGATAGAAAGTGATCCATCGTAGGCAAGCCCACAACATGAAATCATAGATCAAGTTTTGAAAATATATTTGCAAGGACAGACTCAGGGATGGTTAAAATGAATGATAGATATTTTGCAGATGAATGGTTTATTTGAACTATCCTCTTGAACACATAACGACACTGCAGATGGCTTGGTGAAAATTAACCCAAAGCTAGTACCCAGAAACTAGCTGAAGACTTTCAATGTGGTTTGATTAACTGTTAGGTAAAGGATTTCCCAACCCAGGTGAAAAAAAAGTGTCGTGTTCAAGAGTGGTTAACTGGATTTTCAAAAAATCAAAATACAACAAACAAGTCCATTTTTCTCTCTTTTTCCCCACCATTTCTGTCAAGTACCTCTTTATTTTTGACAAGCTTGAGGAGGATAACATTTTCTTGTTTATAAGCTCATCCTTCGGATGAGTCCAACTTAGTTTAAGATTCGAACCCTAAGAAGGAGTGGTTCATTCCTGTTTAAAATTGAACAGGTCCTTTACTGTTAAATTTTAACAAGTCCAATATAGGAAAAACTCGGTGTTTTTCATTTTTAGGGAGTCAAAAGAAAAAACTTAAGAAAACTCCATGGGTGTACTTTTTCATAAATTTAGTCTCTCGAGCCCGAAAAAGGATAAAATAATGTGGGAGAGAACTCTATTGACCGTAATTAGTCAATGTATACCTTTTTCATAAATAGTCCATTTAAGTCCGGAAAAGGGTTAAACTTATACTGAAGGGACGATCATTCATTTACTTTAACGAGTTCAAATAATCAAGTGCTCGGTAATATTTTCATGTTTAGAGAGTCTGAAAAGGGCTTAAAAGAGGACTCTGAGTTTTTTCTTTTTCGTAAATTTTTGAAATAGTCCGAAAAGGTGATAAAAGTATGCTCTTTGTTGAGAAAATGATCAATTCTCCTGAAAAATCCAATTTCTGCACAAAAAATTGAAACATTACAGATACCTGTTTTAAGATGAATAAAAATTATTTCAAAAATAACCTTTTTAAAGTGAAAAATAAACAAACTAGAAACTCTTTTATTTGAAAAAACTTATAAAAATGGCTTTTCCAACTTCATTTTTACCATTCAAGTTCAGAGTGAAAAGTAAAAGCTTTTGGGTAAAAAGTTCCTGTGAAGATTCTGGAAGATCCATCCGACGAAATCAAGAACCGTCAACTCCAGGTAATCCACGACCTCCTAATATTGTATTTCATCCATTTGCATTTCATTTTTAGGCTCTAGATTTCATTTTTAAGAGAAAAATATGTTTAAGAAATCGCCCGCGGGGGTCCGCAGGCACAACACACGGGCCCTGCTGACCCCAACTTTTTTCTATGTAGAAAAATGTTGTGGGTCTGCACTTGTCACACAGCGCACATGCGTTCCTACGCACTGTGTATGAAGACAAAGTGCAGACCCCGTGTATTTGAATTTCAAAATCAAATTTCTCAATTGCCGCCCAAAATTTTTAAAATTAGATTGTTCTAATATATCCTTTTATGCATTTTAGGATAAAAAAGATGCTAATTTGGAGATAACGTGAGCATGAAGATGTGGATGACGCTGCAATGCTCCATTTGCCCACAATGCAAGCATTAAGAGCATGTGGTTTGTATAAATTTTGGGCCATTCAGGGCATGAGGGCACAGGTAAACCTCCTAACATGGATGGTGAACAGGTGGAACGTACAGGACTAGTGTTTCATTATTGGCAGCCACCGGCTCGAAATCGAGCTAGAGGATATTTATTTTCTAACTGGTTTTTCCAAAAGGGGTGAACAAATTTCCTTGTTTGGGACTAGGCCAGGTGGCCAAATTGTCGCTAGTCTTCGACAAGAGTTTTGTAATGATCAGCCAGACCCTAGGGACAAATGGATCGACATAAAAACTATCATCCGTCCTGAGTTGAAAGTTATTGTGTTTACTGTTACCAGATTGTGTGGGAGTGCAGTGCTGCATGTGGCTACTAGTTCCCAAATGCGCATTACTGTAAACTGTTTTCGAGGCACCATTTTCAACTGGTGCGAAGCTGTGTTGGCCAATGTAAAAGGCCAACTAACTAGAGCGAAGAATGGAAAACTAAATAACTTTGGATATGGATCCATTGTAGTCACATTTTCTCTAGAGAGGATCCCCATGTTAGCTCCACAGAGCATTCCTGTTGATGTTGGTCGACCTCAAGAACCTAGGATGGTTCGTTGGGTTGCATTGATGGCCCACCATGGTATTGAGAGCGTCGAGATTGTTCGATTTCCTCCTTCATATTTTCGTTGGCTAGAATGCCAAATTTTTGTTATAGAGGATTTTCCATACGCCGGGATAGATTTCCGCGACGACCGAGAGATGACTCTCCCCAGCAGGGGAACAATGGGATGAATCAGGTAAAATCATTTTCAACAATTTCTAGTCCTAATTTTTTTTTGTATTTTAATCATCTTTTGAAAATTAATAACCAAAAGTTTTGAATGCAGATGTGGTCCCATGATGACCAGCCCATTTCTAGCCTTATGAAAGAAGACAACCAGTTTTAGCCGTACTAGCCCCAGCAGGCCAATCTGCAGAAATCCTGTCTGATTTAGAGCATCACCTAGAGCGTCTGACTCTAGACATTCCATAGACAGACATAGATGAGATTCCTCTAAGATTACAAAGATACGTGATTGGTGTTCCAGGACCTTTTAGGAGGTTCCTATGTAGGGTGGCTCGGGCAGTGGTCTCTTATCGTGATCACCATCAGTGATGGGATGATCATGTCGTAGACTCATAATTTTGACCTTTTATATTACCATTTTTCCAATCATAAGGTGTTTCCAACCTATGATCGAAGACGATGTATATATTTTTTGAAAACACTTCTATACTATGATATATCACTATTTACCGGCTACATGTGTACATGTTATGAATGTTGTTTAATTTACTGTTTTGATTATTTCAAATGTCGATTTATCATACTAGAAGAAACTGCATCTGCTAATGTATTTAAATTTCTTGGAATATGTTGATATTCAATGTAATAAAATTCACGTTCCAAGAGACGGACTCTTAAAAATAACCGTAATAACACTGGATTTCTAATGGCATAAACCCTATTAAGCTGTAATACAATAAGTTCATAATCCAACCTAAAAATAAAACTCTGAATTCCAAACGATATGGATTCAGATAATAACTCAATCACTGCACTATATTCAGCAATGTTATTCGTTGTTTGTCCAAGGCTTACCCCATGCATGGATACTAACTCATCATAGGGTGAATAAATAACCCAAGCTGCGGAAGAAATGTTTCGTGTACTATGACAAGCACCATCAGTAAAACCAATGTAGGTCTAAAGAGACGTCGACATTTGCAATATCAAGAGTAAAACTCAGATAAGCAGGAATAGTGACAAAACACACTTCTAAACTAGGCACGCTTTTCTAATCTAAAACACACCAGTAGTAAAGAAATCTAATCTAATTAAATCTCCACACCATGTTTAAGCATAATATCTCTTTCAATAAAGCCCATTTATAGGTTTATCTAAAGGGACACCATCAAAATCTATCAGCTCATAGGCCCCTTTTGCTAGTTTTCGCTTAACAATGAAAGGACCATGCCACATGGGCACGAATTTTCCAGCTCCTAGCTTATCATTGGCTTGATCATAAACTAAGACTAGGTCTCCTTCTGAAAAATTTCGAGGGGTAGCACTTCTATCATACTGAGCTTTTATTCGTTTGACATGAGCCTCGTTTTCTATTACAACATTTCATCGATTCTCATCTAGCTAATCCAAGTACAAAAAACGTTTCTCCTCTTCAGACGTAGCTAGAATTAATTCTATGGCTAATTTTAAAGATGGAATTTTGCATTCAATTGGTAACACCGCCTCCAAATCGTAAACTAGTTGAAAGGGAGTGAAACCAGTTGATGTTTTTACCGAGGTTCGATATGCCCAAAGTGCTAAAAATAACATGGAATGCCAATTCGTCTTATGAATACCAATAATTTGTCTGATCATAGTGACTAAAAATTTATTGATAGCCTCAACCAGACCATTATCTTGCAGAGAATACGGAGTGGAACTATCATGGCACAGGCCAAGTTGATCTGTTAGTTTAGTCATCATGATATTCCGAAATTGACTTCCATGATCTGTAGTAATGGCTTGAGGAACACCAAACCTAGAAATTATGTGATTGAATATGAAAGTTGCAATAGTCTTGCCATCAGCCAAAAATGTAGGCATCGCCTTAGCCCACTTAGTAAAATAATATACCGCTAAGATAATATATGCATGCCCCTCGGCTGAGTGAGGGTTACATGTAATAAATTCAATACCCCATTTTTTTAAAGGACCGACAACAATTATAGGGTGAAGAGGAGCGAGTGGTGCACACATCTTATGATCAAAAAGTTGACAATTGTGGCATTTCCGGACTGCATAAATACAATATTTGAATAATAACGGCCAGAAATAACCAACACGCAATATCTTTTGAGTTGTGGCATACCCAGACATATGACCGCCACATGCCCCAGAATGGTAGTCATTTAAAACCTTCTCAGCTTCTTCATGAGTAAGAAAGTGTCGAAAAATAGAATCCGCTCCATGATGATAGAGTGTATCACCAATAATATTGTATTTCTAGGATTGGAAGTGTATTTTCCATCGCTGAGATTGTGAGATTCCGGGCCGAAAATATTGGGTTTGGAGATAAATGATAATATCCCCATACCATGGATCAAAAGTACTGATAATAAACAAGGATTCGTCCGCAATGGGCTGCTCTGCCACAGTTTCAGTATCAGTAGAGGGGAAATCACACATCAATTCGGAAAAAACCAAAGATTTCTTTGCCTTGGATTTTTCAAACTCCAAGTCAAATTCCTGCAGGATAACTATCGTTTTGGAATACTTGCCCCCTAACAATTGTTTGGTCAAAATTTACATCATAGGGTTACAGTGAGAAATTACTGTGGTTTTGCGTAATAAGATGTAGTGTCTAAATCTTTGAACAACTTGAACAACTTCCAAGGCCAATTTCTCCACATGTGTGTATTTGATCTCAGTCGAATGCAGATTTAAACTAAGGTAGTAAATCACATGTTCAGTTTTAGATTCGTCTTCCTGAAATAAAACCATCCCAATTTTGGAATGAGAGGCGGCGAGGTACAAAATGTAGTCCTGGTTGTAGTTGGGAGGATGCAATAACAGTGCATGGTTCAACGCGTGTTTAAGTGCATCAAAAGATCGATCAGCGATCTCATCCCAAAAGAATGGAATGTTCTGTTTCAGAAACCAGGTAAAACCCTTTGTTAGCTCGGCGTAGTTAGGAATGAACTGACGTAAAAAGTTTGCTTTCCCCTACAAACTTTGGATTTGGTGCAGAGTTGAAGGAGGAGGTAAATTTACAATAGCTTCGACCTTCGACAGATCAACGCGAATGCCTTCTTTCGAAACAATAAATCCCAATAAGCGACTCGATTCTACACAGAAAACACATTTGTGTGGATTCAGCCTAATTCTATAATGCCTACATCTCATAAATATAGCTTGCAAATGAGTGAGATGGTCAACCCTACGCGATGAATGAGCAGGTAAATCATCGAGATAAGGCTACACAATGTGCTTAATGTCATGAAATGCGTAATACATAGCCCTTTGAAAGGTTGCTCCAGCATTCTTTAATCCAAAAGGTAGTTTGCAATAATCAAATGTTCCCCATGGACAAATGAAAGTTGTTTTTGGCTTATCAGCAGGGAGTATGTTTATATGATTGTAACCGGAAAAACCATCCATAAAGGAAAACATTTCACTGCCTGCACAATCATCAATTATTTGATTGATATAGGGGGTTGGATAATTGTCTTTGGGAAAAGCTCAATTAATATCCCTATAATCGATACATACTCATATCGTTCCTTGTTTTTTAGTAACATCAACAACATTCGATACCCACTCTGTTAAAGGAATTGGATAAATAAAACCTGCGCGAAGTAATTTTTCAACTTCAGCTTTGATAGTAGCAGCTTTTCTAGGATGTATTTGACGTAGACATTGACGAATAGGTTTGGCATCCGAGTAAGTCTTGATTTCATGTACGACAATTGAGGGATCAATTCCTGGCATTTCTTCATAGGACTAGGCAAACACATCATAGAATTTTTGAAATAGGGCTTTATAAGTTTTAATTTCTTCTTCTGTACAACAAGCACCTATATGAATGTTTTCAATTATTCCTAGCTTTTTTGAAATGTCAATTGGAATCGTTCGAGAGATATTTTCCAAATTTAACTCAGAATCAGGATTTTGCAATGGATTCTGTGGTTCTTTGACATATTCAGCAGTAAAAATAGAAGCAAAATCATTTTCAAAATGATCCAGCTTAGGTAAAAATGAAGATCGATGATGTAGATCTTCCCATGGTAAATCTTCAATAGAAAAAAGTTCACGAAACTGCTCGTCAGTATGAACAAGTTTAGGAAATTTCGTTGTGGCTAAACTAGATATAGAAAGTGATTCCTCATGGATCCCATTCATTGGATCAGTTTCGGTTGAAGAGGGGTTGGAAAGTGACTGTACAGCCTGATACGCAATTTCAAATGGAATCAAAGGCATCATGCCATCAAATGAATCTAACTCGAAGTCGGATGGTACGACCCAAGGATCATCAAACATAACAATGTCTGATGAAATCATATGAATAGTTGTGGTAGAAGGCGATACGTTAGGAGGAGGAAAGGAAAAAGTTCCCAGTAAACCAGAATCTTTAAGCAAACCTACTCCAACATCCTTGTAAGGGATAACCGCTTTACCAATGTGCTGGATTGTTTCTGTAGAGGCTAGATCGGAAGAAAAATAAGTTAACTGATCTATTGTAACGATCCTTCCTTGATGTGGAAATTTTAAGAGCTGAAAGACCGAAGAAACAACAACAGTCATAGCATAAGACCAACTGCGACCCAGAAGAAGGTTTTAATCTAGAGGGGAATCAACCACTTCCACATCTAGATTTACAGTTTTACCTTCGACCCCTATGGGTAAATCTTGCAAAATACCAAAAGGGTGGAAACCTCTGCCATCAAAAGCCTTTAGAATTGTCAGAGACTAATTGAGTGTAGAAGAACCAAGTGATTTCCAACATTGGATCGACATAATACATGTTGAAGCTCCCTCATCAATCACAGTCCGAAAGATTGGTCTGTTTTTGACTAATACTGGAATTTGTAAAGCCATTTGGTGAGGTAGGCGAGGTGTACTATTCTCTAAATCGAAGATTATAAGGTTCGAATCCTGAACATCGCCAGCTCATATGGCAGACAAAAGTAATTTACGCTGTGCTGGGCATGACTGCAGCACTTCCAAAGCCGACATTGCTGAGGGGGAAATAGCTAAATCTTCAACAATGTTGTAATTCTGAGCAGCTCTCGCATGTGGATTGAAAGCTAATTTATGAAGAACACCCTTAGCAGGAAGTTTGATTATTAAGTCTGGATTTGGTTTCTCGATCTATAGCGGACCAGAAACAAGATTAGGTGTAGTTGATGTGTTTGCATTAGAAGATTCTACTTCTTTACCATCAACAGGATTCTAAGTACCATAATCTTTCGATTGCATCACAATCTGTACATGAGACATCATTAGAATAGGTTCTGTTAGGAATCTATAATTTTAGCAGATTGGTGAGACTAAAACTGCAGAAACAAAATCGTTTCAACCAACTTTATGATTCTAGGAACTAGCCCTCCTGAATCCGGGGAGGGATCTCTCCAATAAGTGCAAAGATGGATTTGTCTTTGAAGTTTGGGGTAATGATATTAAGCTAGTTATGAAGGCCAAGGGTTTTTTTTTTTTTGGTTGGGAAAATACATGATGAAGGTGAAGGAAGTTTCAAAATGAAGGGTGAAGGTGTCTGCAGGTGAAGGATTTATTTGGCTAATAGAAAGGCAAAGACAGTTTCAACCCATTGGGCTATGGAGTCATAGGAGGATTTTAATTGGACAACAAGGTTCAAGCAGGATCCATGGGGCAAGTCACTTATGTCAAAGGATCTCTTAAGGTGATTTTATGGAATGAAACAGATAGGAAATGAAGAACAAGCAAATGAAGAAACAATGAAACAGCCTAAGATCAAGTAAGTTATTTTAAACTATCTTGCTTCAGCATGTACTTAAAAAAAAAATAAGAGTATTCTGAGATCAGGTTAGTACCTTTAAACTATCCTGCATTGAAGTACTTTCAGTTAGAAAACATTAAAAAATAGTTGAACAGCGTAAGATTAGGTAAGTGCCTTTAAACTACCCTGCTTTCAGCATATTCAATAAGAAAAACATAAAATTATTCCGAGATCAGGTTAGTGCCTCTAAACTAGCCTGCATTGAAGTACTTTCAGTTAGAAAACATTAAAAAATAGTTGAACAGCTTAAGATTAGGTGAGTGCCCTTAAACTACCCTACTTTCAGCATATTCAAATAAGAAAATCACAGATAACAGTGACAAAGAGAAATTTAGATCAGGAAAATGCCTTTAAACCGACATGCATTGATGTACTCTTCAAAGAGAATGTTCAAATGAAGAAAACATAGATAATAAATCTTTCAGTAAGAGTAGGGTACTGTTGAGAGTAAATCCTAGCTCTATGTTTGTTTCTCTTTATCAGAGAAAGTGAATAGAGTGAAAACATTAAGAAAAATAAAAATTGACAGTGAGGAACACATCACCATTGACATAAATCAGGATCCCATAAATCAACAGCTTGTATTTGATGTTTCGAACTAGTTACAATCAGCAAGCCCGGTGGGTCTCTACAACTTAAAACTTCTCATATCAGCTTCTGTATCTTCAAGTTGCAAACAAGGCATCAGTAGCTTCAAAAACTATTACATGCATTCAGATGTCCAGAGACCAACATTTTCTCATCTTCTACAGAAGTATTTATAGAAGAATGAAGAGGTGGGAGGATTTCCTAGGGGTCAAGTATCATTAATTATGTGATCAATGCAATTCCTGGCCTTTGGGAACCAGGCAAGGTATAAAGCAGGAATGTAATCATTTCTAACTCTTCTTCATAAATCTATTTTTGCCTTTTGAGGCCTAATGATTGAAAATATCTACTTCTGGACTGCTCTTAATCTTTAAAATAGTTTTGCCGACAATTAGAGATAAGATCCTTGAGTAGTATTAATTGTTTGGCTGTCTTTGATTTCTGTGAGGCTGCAGGTGCTTTTAGGAGCTGGAGAAGGTTCGATTAGCCTCTGCTTAAGGGGGTGGAAGCTTTCCCAAATTGATAGTTGTCTTTGTCTTTTCCTAAAAACACCTTTAATTCACTTTAGTTCAGTGTTTTCGATCTTCTATTCTGGTAAAAATTGATACTCTTTTAACTGTGATTTAAAAACACAGTGTCTTGTTGATGTGCAGGTTGCGCAGGGGAAATATGGATCTTGAACCCTGCGATCAACTTTCTTTTGATAAAGCAATGGTATAGGAATCGTCATTACCAGCCCTCCGCCCTTTCTTTCAACATAATGGAAAACCTTCATTACCTGCAAAATTCAACAAATATATCATAAAATCCTACGTTTTTGGGTTTACTGCTTCAAAGGCATAGGATGAGAGTAGAGCCGTCGGATGGCAACATCCAATGGTGGAGATTAGCCGAGAGGAGGTTTAAAAAAGAGCAGAAGGAAGAATAGAATAGACACATTGATCGCACGATGATCGACAGTGGAGATCAGTTTTGAAAACTCTTTGGAGAAAGGCGGAGGGCGATGGTAGGAAGCGAGATTAGATCAAGGTCGTCCGATCTGGACACATGGACAGTCCAGATCTAATCGGAGGATCGCAATCGGCGGGAGGAGAAAAAGGGTGCGATGAAAATCTCTGATGTGATTACGCGATCGGGAGGGCCGAGGCGATTAAGCGATGACCGTTGATTTGAGGATCAGATCAACGGTGGAGAGACAATCAGGGGATGGTCGATCGGGAGGAACAAAAAATGCATGTGATTTCAAACTTTGCAATTGAAACTTTACGATTTAGCATGGGTTGTTTGATCAGCTTTAGATCAATGGTCAATATCCTTTGATTTTTTGCACCGGCGGAAACCCTTATACTTTATAAAAAACCAAAATTTTCACATAATACAAAGTTTTGGTAAGTCAGGCAAAATATATATATATATATATATATATGACGACTGGCGCCCGATTGCGGGGCGCTTTGGTTGTATGAAACAAAAATAGGCCCAGGGCTCTATATATATGGGGGTTGGTCGCATCGGAGTTTTTCGAGCCTGGTCTTTCAATCAACCCATTGAACTTTGTGATGCGATAAGCGCATTGGGACTTAAACTCTTTGTCCTGGGTGCAGGATTTATGAATGGAAAGCGGCGGGGGTGTGGGTTATACATATATGACTCAATCGCATCGGAAGTTTGATGCAGGTCTTTTTAATCAACCCACTGGATTTCTCCGATGCGATTGTGTGATAAAACAAAGGCCAATTGCAAATGGAGCTTCGGGCCCGGTCTTTCAATCAACCCATTTGGATTTCTCCGATGCAATTGCGCATCGATCTTTTTGATCTAACCATTTTTATTTAACACTTGACTTTCGCTCTTTTAGACCAAACTTTGGATAAATGGGTTTTTTGGATTTATGAAAGAAATAACGGACCAAAGATGGATTTTCAAAAAGGTTCAGTGCCCGATTGTGGGCCCAAAAGGTTATATATATGATAACAATATGATCGGAGGTTATGACTATAAAGCTTAATCGCATCGGAACCATTCGTCATGGCACAAAGACTTGCGCTCTTGGGTTTGTGCGATGCGATTATCACTGAAAGGTTCTAGCGCTTGGTCTTAGCACCATGGGCATATGGTGGGGAAGTGGTTGAGACTTGGCTCAAAGGGGCTCAAACCCTTAATAAGAAATGGGTTTTTTCGTAGATTTTCAATGGTTTTTAAAGGGTTTTAGGGGTTTTGACTACAGTTTTAAAAAGGAATTCTAAACTACGTGACAATGAGTTTCAAGGATGGAAGAAGGGGAAAACATGAAAAGGAGGAATCTTACGGAGGAAAAGGGAAACAAATGAAGGTTAGTTTCTGAATGGAGGAAGGGGAGAGAAGGGGATTTTGCAGCAGTTTTTCTCATGGAATTTTTAGCAGAATTTCTGAATTTTTGAAGGGAAATAGTAATGAAGATTTTCAGATAAGGGCATGAGATCTTCCAGAGGCTTCAAGAAATAAAATTTTGGAAAAAAAAGTGTTTTTTGAAGACTGAACAATGTTTTGGCCACCTTTTGATAGAACAAATTTTATAGGTGGCCAACATCGGCTCCACTTGGGGATGGTGCCTTCTTGAAGGCATCAAGAACTTCAGACCTGCATTCTCTGGGAGGCTGACCTGTGCCTGATCCATTATGTTCTTTGGGAGGCTGACCTGTGCCTGATCCATTGGGCTGCCCTTCCTTTGCTAGGATGATCTTCTCTGAAAACATATTAGCAGCCATGAAAACAAAGGATTTTTCATCTACAAGCTTTCTACCTACCCAATCCTATTGATCTAACATTTTTTATGCATTAGAGTGTGCTTGGATTGGCAAACTCTTTTCACAATATTTTATTCTTTTGAAAGTAGGAAATCTAATCTATTTCCACTCCTTATTTCTCCCCGAACTTAGATTAAACAGTTGAGTTTAGATGTTTCTCTACATAATCTACCATCTGTTGGGATTAAACTGTCCAACAAATTTTCTATTCTCTAAATTCTAAAACATAAATTTAAAAATAGTCAAGTCAAGATTAAGCTATTTCACTTGTTGTGATCTATGGCATAAAAACAAGCTGCACATAGACATTTATTTGCAGAAAATTTAAAACAAAAATGGAAGGCTTAAGATCTAAAATTTTCTTATCATGGCCTTCTCTTTTTACAGCTCTGTTTTGACTCTTATGTGAGTTGTTTCTTCCTTGCTCTCTGGTTCAGATTTTGAGCTAATTTAGAACCTGATTTACATCTTTTTGACTCAAGAAAATAAAACAGACTTGAGTCATCCCTCTTTGGAAACTTAGGTTCAGATTTTGAACATGTTTGAACCTTTAATTTCTATCCTAATATATCTACTGATAAGCCAAGATTAAACAGTTTGGAAAATCCCATTCACTATCCTATCAACAAAAAATTTAAAACTAATTAGTCAAGATTAGGTTGTTTGACTAAATAGAAGTGTGGTTTTCAGGAGTGGCATTTAAGCTTGCACACTTTCATATTTTTTTATTATCTTTTCTGGTATGGGGCTATACCTTTCTTCTTTTCACAATTTTCCCTCTTTTCTTTCTTTTCTTTGTTTTTGTATTTTTGAATCTTTAATTTTTCTTCAAAGCAGAAAACAACAACTAATATACATGCTCAGAACTAATCTTTATTGACATTCCTATATAACCTATTCTAAACATGGATTATTTACATTTATCATATGATACAAAAATGCCAATGCAGCCAGCTGAGTAATGTCAAGAAGAAGTAGAAACTCTGGCTGCTTGTCAGAGGTATCCATAGAACATATTGAAGATTAACCTTCAATATCAAGGCTATCACAGAAGGTGACAGCTTTTTATGTCTCTGGCTCTTACAAAGGATCACTGCTTGATAATTTGAGCCAGTTGGGATTTCCACACACTCTTCCATAAGATCAACAAATAAAAGATGAATATTCTCTTCTTTTTTTCCCTCCATGTCTGGTAGATTGTCTGCTTCCAAGACTTCAGCTTTAAGGAGCATATCTTCAGAAAGTTGTTTGGAAGCATCATCATCTTTAACCTGCATAATAGAAAACAATGAAATATCTTCTTTCTCTAAATTTATGTTTGCTTCTGATATAAATTCAGGTTCTTTAAATGGCAGATTGATATCAATGATATGAGAATTTTCTTCTTGAAAAGAGGGTATATCCACAGTAGGTTAGTCTTCTATTTGTTTCTCTCCCTTTTCTTCATCATCATCTGAACTGGAGGACTCATCATATTTGGCAGTGTTTTCCTATTGTAGCCCTAGTATGCTCTGGTTTAGTGGACTGTACTCTATGAGGAGGTTATTATATTCTTGAGCAAGGGTATGTTTAATTGCTTCCTCCTTTTCAAGAGAAAGCTCCTTGATTTCCACCTGCCCAAAAATTTCTTCGTTTCTTTCCTCCTCATCCTTTGAGCTGAAAGTCTGTTGATTCCCAATCACATGGAAAATATTAATGATGATATGAAATGAAACAGAGAAAAGATCCAATGAATATTCACTCTCTTCTAGACTTTGAAAACTTTCATCATTGGTATCATAAATAGTTTGCACTGGCTCATTACTCTTTTGAAGGAGCTGATCTTCCTTGCATAAATCTGCTAATGATGATCCTGCAAAATTAATATTTTTTTGGGAACCATCATCACTAGGTAGATCAAAGTTAGGAGAATCACGAATATAAGTAATACTACCAATCAAACATATTGGTTTATTAGCAGGTCCTTCTTCATTTCTGATCTACAAAAGAACTTTCTAAATCTGTACAAAAAAGTTCTCTATGTAAATGGGCAAGAGTGTTTGTTTTGCAGAAAGTTTCAGAGGCTGACTATTTATAAATAGTCTGATATATTTCCTTCTCTGTGAAAGGGGAAGATGTTTCCATGTCCCTTTGAACAGAATTACAACAGTTCTCTGTCTCTTGTGAATACTTATTTTGAGGCCGAATGTCTTCTTGAGCCTGAGCTATAAGGGATGATGAATTAATATTTGATTTTCCAGGGATATCTTGAGGGATGCTCTTTATTTCTTGGGTCATCTCTTCCTCAACTGATCCATCTATGTTCTTAAAATTTTTCAATAAGAGATTAAACTCATGAATGGATGTTAAAAGATCTTCAGGATGCATCTCTTCCAAGGCTTCCTCATTATCTATAATGTGTTGGGTGATGTTTTGTGATGGATCATAATATATTGCACCCAATGATAATGATGTAGTGTTTTCTTTATAGTTCTCATAGAACACATATTCAAGGTCTCTTAAAGAAAACAAACTACTAGATCTTAAGCAGTCATACAAATCCCTAGCTTTTCCTTCTAATGTTAACATGAAAATTTTAATTAGGCAGTCTTCATGCCATTCAACTTTCAACCTCCATACATGTATGTGAAATTTGATAAGATGTAATAAAGGGTCATCAAAATTTTCACCTTGAAAAACAAGCATCCCAATTCACCTGGGGCATCTTATGTGGAAACCCAGGGATATGATTTCTACTCATTGGGGCATATCTTCGTTGTATCCTTGGAATCATGTTTGTAAATCAAGAAATAGGTCACTTTGTCTAGTCAATCAGTTCAGGGTCTTCTACCAGTGGAGTCATTTGGTCTTTTGGGAGTTTCAGAGTGTGGAGTCGCCAGGTGGAAGTTTTTAGCTCCTTTGAGAGCTAAAAATTTTTATGGTCCACCACCATGTTTACTGGATACCAATATAACCAGAAATATTGGGTCTTTTGAGTGCCTAAGGGTGTGTAAGATAAAATTCACTTCAGTCCCCAGCAAAGTTGCCAGAAATGTTAGGAATCTGTAATTTTAGCAGATTGGTGAGACTAAAACTATAGAAACAACATCATTTCAACCAACTTTGGGATTCTAGGATCTAGCCCTCCTGAATCCGGAGAGGGATCTCTCCAATAAGTGAAAAGATGGATTTGTCTTTGAAGTTTGGGGTAATGATATTAGGCTAGTTATGAAGGCCAAGGGTTTGTTTTGTTTTTGGTTTGGCAAAGACATGATGAAGGTGAAGGCAGTTTCAAAAAGAAGGGTGAAGGTGTCTGCAGGTGAAGGAATGATTTGGCTGACAGAAAGGAAAATACAGTTTCAACCCATTAGGCTATGGAGTCATAGGAGGATTTTAATTGGATAGCAAGGTTCAAGCAGGATCCATGGGGAAAGTCACTTATGTCAAAGGATCTCTTAAGGTGATTTTATGGAATGAAACAAATAGGAAATGAAGAACAATAAAATGAAGAAACAGTGAAACAGCCTAAGATCAAGTAAGTTCTTTTAAACTATCTTTCTTCAGCATGTACTTAAATAAAAACATAAGAGTATTCTAAGATCAGGTTAGTACCTTTAAACTAGCCTGCATTGAAGTAATTTCAGTTCGAAAACATTAAAAAACAGTTGAACAGCTTAAGATCAGTTAAGTGCCTTTAAACTACCCTTCTTTTAGCATATTCAATAAGAAAAACATAAAAGTATTCTGAGATCAGGTTAGTACCTCTAAACTAGCCTGCATTGAAGTAATTTCAGTTAGAAAACATTAAAAAACAGTTGAACAGCTTAAGATTAGGTAAGTGCCTTTAAACTACCCTGATTTCAACATACTCAAATAAGAAAACCACAGATAACAGTGACAAAGAGAAATTTAGATTAGGCAAGTGCCTTTAAACCGACCTGCATTGATGTACTCTTCAAAGAGAACATTCAAATGAAGAAAACATAGACAATAAAGCTTTCAGTAAGAGTAGGGTACTGTCGAGAGTAAATCCTAGCTCTATGTTTGCTACTCTTTATCAGAGAAAGTGAACAGAGTGAAAACATTAAGAAAAATAACAATTGACAGTGAGGAACACTTCACCATTGACTTAAATCAGGATCCCATAAATCAGCAACTTGTATTTGATGTTTCGAACCAGTTACAATCAGCAAGCCTGGTGGGTCTCTACAAATTCAAACTTCTCATATCAGCTTCTGTATATTCAAGTTGCAAACAGGGCATGAGTAGCTTCAAAAAATATTACATGCGTTCAGATGTCCAGAGACCAACATTTTCTCATCTTCTACAAAAGTATTTATAGAAGAATGAAGAGGTGGGAGGATTTCCTAGGGGTCAAGTATCATTAATTATGTAATCAATGCAATTCCTGGCCTTTGGGAACTAGGCAAGGCATAAGGTGGGAATGCAATCACTTCTAACTCTGCTTCATAACTCTGTTTCTACCTTTCAAGGCCTAATGATTGAAAATATCTGCTTCTGGACTGCTCTTAATCTTTAAAATAGTTTTGCCGACAATTAGAGATAAGATCCTTGAGTAGTATTAATTGTTCGGCTATCTTTGATTTCTGTGAGGCTACAGGTGCCTTTAGGAGCTGGAGAGGGTTCGATTAGCCTTTGCTTAAGGCAGTGGAAGATTTCTAGAATTGACAGTTGTATTTTTCTTTTCCTGAAAACACCTTTAATTCACTTTAGTTCAGTGTTTTCGATCTTCTATTCTGGTAAAAACTGATACTCTTTTAACTGTGATTTAAAAACAAAGTGTCTTGTTGATGTGCAGGCCGCGCAGGGGAAATATGGATCTTGAACCCTGCGATCAACTTTCCTTTCATAAAGCAATGGTATGGGAATCTTCATTCCTAGCCCTCGGCCCTTTCTTTCAACATAATGGAAAACCTTCATTACCTACAAAATTCAACAAATATATCATAAAATCCTGTGTTTTTGTGTTTACTTCTTTGGAGGCGTAGGATGAGAGCAGAGCCGTTGGATGGCAACGTCCATTGGTGGAGATTAGCCGAGAGGAGGTTTAAAAAAGAGCAGAAGGAAGAATAGAATAGAGTCGTTGATCGCATGATGATCGACGGTGGAGATCGGTTTTGAAAACTCTTTGGTGAAAGACGGAGGGCGATGGTAGGAAGCAAGATTAGATCCAGGCCATCCGATCTGGACACTTGGATGGTCTAGATCTAATCGGAGGATGGAAATCGGCGTGAGGAGAAAAAGGGTGCAATGAAAATCTCCGATGTGATTGTGCGATCGGGATGGCCGAGGCGATTAAGCGATGACCATTGATCTAAGGATCAGATCAACGGCGGAGGGACAATCAGGGGATGGCCGATCAGGAGGAACAAAAAAATGCATGCGATTTGCAACTTTGTGATTGAAACTTTGTGATTTAGTGCGGGCCACTTGATTGGCTTTAGATCAATAGTCAATATCCTTTGATATTTTTCACCGACAGAAACCCTTATACTTTATAAAAAACCCAATTTTTCACATAATACAAATTTTTGGTAAGTCGGGCAGAATATATATATATATATATGATGGTTGGTGCCCGATTGCGGGGCCCTTTGGTTGTATGAAATGCAAATAGGCCTAGGGATGTATATATATGGGGGCCAATCGCATCGGAGTTTTTCAGGCCCGGTCTTTCAATCAACCCATTGAACTTTGCGATGCGATAAGCGCATTGGGACTTAAACTCTTGGTCCTGGGCACAGGATTTATGAATGGAAAGTGGCGGGGTTGGGGGTTATACATATATGACCCAATCGCATCGGAATTTTGATGCGGGTATTTTTAATCAACCCATTGGATTTCTCCAATGCGATTACGCGATAAAAAAAAGGCGAATCGCAATCGGAGCTTCGGGCCCGGTCTTTCAATCAACCCATTCGGATTTCTCCGATGCAATTGCACATCGGTCTTTTTGATCTAACCAATTTTATTTAACACGTGACTTTCGCTCTTTTAGACCAAACTTTGGATAAATGGGTTTTTTGGATTTATGAAAGAAATAACGGACCAAAGATGGATTTTCAAAAAGGTTCAGTGCCCGATTGTGGGCCCAAAGGGTTATATATATGATAACAATATGATTGGAGGTTAATACTGTAAGGCTTAATCGGATCAAAACCATTCGACATGGCACAAAGACTTTCACTCTTGCGTTTGTGCGATGCAATTAGCGCCGAAAGTTTCTAGCACTTGGTCTTAGCACCATGGGCATACGGTGGGGAAGTGGTTGAGACTTGGCTCAAAGGGGCTTAAACCCTTAATAAGAAATGGGTTTTTTCGTAGATTTTCAATGGTTTTTAAAGGGTTTTAGGGGTTTCGACTACAGTTTTAAAAAGGAGTTCTAAAATATGCAACAATGAGTTTCAAGGATGGAAGAAGTAGAAAACATAAAAAAGAGGAATATTACGGAGGAAAAGGGAAACAAATGAAGGTTAGTTTCTGAATGGAGGAAGGGGAGATAAGGGGATTTTGCAGCAGTTTTTCTCATGGAATTTTTAGAAAAATTTCTGAGTTTCTTAAGGGAAACAGTAATGAAGATTTTCAAATAAGGCCATGAGATCTTCCAGAGGCTTCAAGAAATAACATTTTGGAAAAAAATGTGTTTCTTGAAGACTGAACAATGTTTTGGCCACCTTTTGATAGAGCAAATTTTATAGGAGGCCAGCAGGTTCTTCTGAGGCATTCGAGGTAGAACCAACCATCTTACTATCTTTGGTTGGAAAAGCATCCTTCAAGACAGCAGGTTGTTGTGAACCTTTAACGAATTTTGCAACCACTGCTCGATGTGGGCGTTCCTTAGTAAAATGATCCTCGTCACAAATGTAACAAGGATAGCGAGGTTTGCGTTTTTCGTCATTGGATTCGTTTTTATCAGTTTTCTCTTTTGAATTATTTTTGTTTTTATGCTTCCCTTTATTTTTACTGTCAGTTTTAGATTTGGTCGTAGATGTCTCTACGACATGAATGTCAGCAGAAATTTTGGGGGAAGATTCTCCTTTCGGGGAATCAGGTAAAGTTATAATAGGAGAGGAATTCTTTGAATATTTCTTCTTGCTTTTAGTATTTATTGTACCAATCATACCATCAGCGACATGAGACCCTGAAGGAGCTATAGCTATTTGACCTTGTTTTGGAAGATCGGGGATTTTTTCATGTAAAGTACCTGACTGCATATAAACGAGGTCAAGGTACTGAGCTTGAGCAATTACTTTCTCCTCGGTAACAATGTCAGCCTTAGCTACATCCTCATTCATTTTGGGTAACAATGATTTCACAAACCATTCCGCCGAAATTTGTTCCGGAATGTAAACTTTCACCAAATGCCTTCTACGTCGCCATTCATGAATATGATCAGAAATATATGTGGACGTGGATTGATTTAGTGAATTTAATAGTTCCATGCCATTTTTGTATTTGACAGGCAACTAAAAATGAGTCAACAAGGCAGTTGCTAACTGACTGAAATTATTAAAAGAGGCTCGCGGTAACTCAATGTACCATTTGGCGGCAAGACCAATAAGAGTTCTTCGGAAAAGACGTAAGTGAATTGAATCATCAATTATTGAATTAGGCGCACACAAGAGGTGATAAGTCATCACGTGATTTGATGGATCCTCTCCTGGCTTACCTTCGAATTTGGGTATATCACTAGGCAACTTATGTGGCACCGATGACCAGTACGGATAATAGAAAATTGGATCATTCGTAAGGCGCATCAAATTAGGTAAATCCAAATTTACAATAAATGGTAACTGACGGTCAGGGTCGCGAAAACCTTGAATAGCCAAAGCAGTTCTAGGAAGAGGATACCAAGGATAACTAGGAATCGGAGTTGCATTAAGAATTGTGTAACCTCCTAGGTAAACAGGATTAACCGGACCAAACTGGGGTTGTTGAGGTTGCTGATAAGTGTATCCAGGGTACGGTTGATAGTGATAATTTGGATTTTGTGAAATGGGACCGAATTGAGGCTATCCCTAGTACGGTTGATACGTGAATTGCGGTTGACTTGTGACCCCTGTACTTGTACCAGCTTGTCCTGCAGGCATTTGGACCAAAGTCTGAACTGAAGTTCCTGACTGGGGTATAGAGACTTGAGGGATTTTCACGGAGGCAGGGATAAAAGAACTCGAAGCTACAAATACTCCAGAAATAGGTTTTGTAGGTTGAACAGACATCGCAGTAGTTGCAGTAGTTTGAGGCGGAGTCTGAGGTGTACTAGGCCCAGACTGCTGAATATAAGTAGGTGCCGGAGTTTGAATAGTAGGCTAGACAGGCTGCTGGGTTGGACCAGAAACCAAAGGCTGTCCAAGTTGAAAAGGCAACTGCACATTAGGCTGCATAGGTTGTTGATATTGGGATGGATCCCACACCATATTCATTCCGGGGTATTATCCCATAGAAGGTTGAACGTAAGGACCATAGCCTTGTTGAACGTAGGGTTGATCAGTAAGTGGTAAATTTCTGGTTCCTTGAACAGATGATTGACTAGAAGGTTGTTGGAAACCTTGAATTGGGTACTAACCTTGAGGTTGATAACCCTGAGGCGCGTACTGAAGATGGGGCTGATAAGGACCCTGAGGAGCATATTGAGTTTGGGGTTGACCCTGGGGCATGTACTATCCTTGAGGTTGATAACCTTGAGGTATGTACTATCCTTGAGGTTGTCCTCTAAAATAATATGATTCCACAGTTTGTCCAGGGAAAAATTTACATTGAGGTTGCCCCCAAGGTGGTAACTGACTATCTGATGGTTGCCCCCCAGGCGATAGTTGAGTACCCTGAGGTTGCCCCCCAGGCGATAACTGATTTCCCTGAAATTTTCCTCTAGGCGGTAACTGACTTCCTTGAGGTTGAGGATTCGGAATATTACCAGAAATCATAAAGATTTCCTCTGCGTTCAACATTTTAGTTTTAATTCCACTTCAACCAGATGATAATACATGTTCAATTAGTTAAGGAGCTGCTCTAGAGAAAGTACCAGACAAAGCCTGATATCCCGTAGGAACAAAAGGACCACCGTGTAAAAATGATTCTGGTGTCTACGAAAATATGGATGACTCTACTGCCATGATAGATGACGGATAGTAACCTCTGGGTGTAGGATGAAATGGAATTCGAGGTGGAGAAAAAGCAAGACCCGGATTCTCTAAAAATTTTGTTAAAGATAGATACCAAGCGTCAGTTCGAATAGGACTGTAGAAAATAGATTCACGCTCCCTAATATTTAAAGACTGAGGGGATCCAAGAATAGATAACTCTTCGTCTGGATTAGTAAGTTATTTGATAGAAATAAGGCTAGATGGAAGATCTTCAGTGATAATATTTCTCACCCTAGGTGAACCAGGATCGCTAGAAGTTGGTGTAATGAATCCTGAGGATGTTTCCAAAACAAAAGGTTCAGTTTCAGGCTCAAAAATTTTAGGTTTGTTCACTGGAAGGAGAAATACTACCAGTAACTTCCGAAACTAAAATTGGTTCATAATATGTTCTGTTATGGGTGTTTGATGATTAGGATGAACAATTATAGATGAAGTTCCAACTTCTGTTGATTTAATTCTACTGCTACCATATGATACTAGAGCACACAACCCTTCAAGCTGACCTGGTGTATATTCAGGGGGTTTCCCTTGAAGTCTTAGGGATTGTCTCGACAATTCCGCCACGATTAAATATTAACTAATCACAAGCAAACAAAGAAAATTTCAATAAAAATACCTAAAGTCTCTAAAGAAAAAAACAACTGAATCACATGCTTAAAAATCTAAGAGTTCAAACCACACACAAATAGTAAACTTCACGTACTAAAAACACTAGTTGGTGATGAAATCCAACTTAGTAGAAATTTAATACAGAAAGGGCGATTGGAACAGTTACCCCAAAAACCTTCTTAATGAAACAGACTGGCACAAGTTTCTTCACAAAACCATCTCGTGTGAAGAGAACCCCCCAGAGAGTCCAAGTGAGTCTAGCCGACATCTACTCCAGGTACAGTGAGATCTTTCCTTCACCGTCACCTTAGGAAATAATCTTAATTTTTTGGACACTAAGGTTACCAACAATAAAAAATACAACTAGGGGAATGGTCTACGATCCGATCCCACGTGCAAGGGCAGAGTAACAAAGCTCAATCCCCTTGAAGGCTCCTTGACATGGTTAATCCGAGGTTTACCGACAAGTGACCCTAGGCTCCTCGACAATGGTTAATCCGAGGTTTACCATTTGTAATGCGTGAAAAATATTCTATCTTCCCCAATGAAACATAATTGATTGTCTCAAAGGTTCCGACATGATCTCGTGCTTGACTTCTTTAAGAGAAGCTTCCTTGATTGTACCAATTATAATTGGATTTATTTCCTACTGCAAGATTTCTCTAATTGTTTGTTTTTACTATCTTGGAGAGTTAATTTCTCCCTACTCCAAGATACTAGCCTAAGCTATGTTGGTGATAAGAGCCCTAGAAAATAAAAAGATTGCTAGATGAATTTTAATTAAGTGTTACTTTTATGAGTTGTTTCTTAAGTCAATAGGTACGAAATGAAACTTTGATGGTGTGAAGACTCGACTTCCAAAACACTAAAAATGCACCTAAAAATGATAATGAATTCGTTTTCTTTCAATGAAATTCTAGCTAAATAAAGAGTTCGAGAGTGAAATTATTTTAAGAAACACTTCTTTCTTCAAACATAAAGAATAACCAAAAGAAAATATTTTTGTCTTTTAAAAAATAACTCAAAATGAGACAGATTTTCAAAGCTCACAATAAAATCCTTTCACTTTCAAAAACTTGAAACTACAAAACAATTTTCCTTCAAAATAAATCCACAAATTTTAAAAGCACTCAAAACTATAAAACTAATTTCGAGATCTACAAACTTTAAAAATCTAATCGAATAAAAGCTTTAATATTTTTGAAGAATGTTTTACTTAGTTGTTCAGAAAAATAAGGATCTATTTTTCCAAGATAACAAATAGATAAAAAACACTCATATATGTTTTTTTTATAAAAAATGAAATTCCAAAAACCTATAACAAAGTTTTTTTTCAAAGATTTGCAAAGAAACAAGTAGATCTATTTCTCAATAAAGGATAGATTTCACAATCAGGTCAGACTCAGCAAAAAGGAAAAAATACCAATGTAATCTGAGGTACTTCAAACTGCCAATGCTTCAAATCACTATAAATACCAAGCGAAAAGCAATCCAAAACGCAAAACTTCTAGAAAATCATCAAAACACCAATACTGCTGGAATTCATTCACAAAAAGCTTTTGACAGGAACAATCATCAATGTGGGTAGATACTAAAATCTCAAAATAAAAAATAAAGATAAACTGAAAAAAATAAATCTGGATTTTTTTCAAAATTTTAACAAGGTCCGCAGGCCTCCAGAAGTGACAAGTGTGGTCCCGCACTGTTTACTCAGGGAAAGTGCGAAACTACCCGCACTGTGAAAAAATACAAAGTGCGGTCCCTAGAAAAATTAAGGAAAAACATAAAAGATTTCAAGATTTTAAAAAACATAGAAAACATAAGCTACCCAGGCAGTTGTCTATCAATCAAAACCCAGGAAAAACTTTTCTTCAAATCAAAAATAAAAGAGAACCAAAAACAACAAGTTTCTTCCCCAACGGAGTTGCCAATTTGTTGTACGGATTAATCAATCTTGCGGATAAGACTGATCTCCCTAGCACTAAAAGTATCTAGAAACAAACAACCAAATAAACTAATCTTTCTCTAAGCATGTATGATTCACAAGAAGCTCTATAGAGGTGTAAGAGACTTATTGTATGTCCAGTGCTTGTTTGAAGTCATTGTTGTCCCTCGAGCACTTGAAGGAATTATCTTCGTAAACCTGCAGTCACAAACAAGAAAAATATTAAATAGCACCTGTATATAAATCATCATAAATCACGCTTATCATAGTGATCAAGGAATCTATGAAATAAACCATTAAATAACAACTTATTGAGAAAAATGAATATATTTGTATTAATTTCAAAAGAAGGAAAACCTTACAACCTTAGCCTTGATGTTGAACAGGCCTTCCCAAGGTCCGAAGCAGGAGTCTCCTCTACTTTTATAAGCTCTACACTCCTCCAACCAAGACAAATAGAGGTATGTGATCTTTCCTCACAAAAATCTTAGTTAAATGAGTCTGAATCCCAACAGCACTTAACCTCAAATATTTCTAAAGCTTGAACTCCCTTTGAGGCTACCCAATGCCTCTTTTTATAGTGGAAAAGAGGAGGTTTTCAATTCCAACTATGAAGGGATAGAATCCTACTTCAAAGGGATAAGCTCCTCACATCAAGGGGTTAGCTCCATAAGGTAAGGGATACATGAACCTCATAAGAGTGGTTCTGCCACCACAATATATTATCTAGAAGCTTCTATAATTTACTAAAAATGAGCTTTTCTTAGTTTACTTGCGCCTTTTTAATATTTACAAGGGTCTGCACCTATAACACAGAGAAAGTGCATTCAGGTACGCAAAAGACATGAACATTAGGTGCGGGACCACAGGCAAGATATAGAGAAAGTGTGACACCAAAGTTAAGGAGGTTTTTAGGAACTTTTCTCTGATTTTCAAATCTTGACATGAGGAACTGATATGTTAGACTTGCAAAGGAGAAAGTATGAGTGATAATGAGCTCATACACATAGAAGAATGTCAGGATGACAATTTTCAGTGTAACAGTTCCCTTCTGGTGGCAAGGAGGAAGTTGGGGCAGAGTTGGTGTCCTTCTAAGGAAATTCCAGAGTGTATATAGTTTTGTCTCTCGGGGGTGGTAGTCACGGAAAAGTACAGTAGGTCGAAATTTGAAATTTTTTAGTGTTGACCCTCCTGATTTTAACCAAATGAAATCTTCCAGGCATCATGGACGATCTTCCCCTTCAGGGTTGCTAGGCTCTGTGGGCTCAGAAGAAATGGTAATAGTGTCGGTTGGAGCTCACCGGGGTGGCAAGACTGTTGGCTGCTCCTAGATTTCTGGTGTGGGAACACATGACAATCGTGGTGGAGGCCAGCAGGGATCCAGTGGTGGTCATAGTGGTGGAAGAAAGCGGGGTTCTAGTGGTGGCGGTAGTGTGCGAGCACAACAAACTCAACGTCAGGGTGGCATACGATGAGGTGACACTATTCATCGAGGATCTGGATGGCATGCAGCTCATGATCCGTAAGAAATTCAGTACTATTGTTTGGAAAACTGCTAAGAGATCATTCAAACTCTGATGGATCGGGTGGACACAGTAGAACGGTTTCATCGGGAGGGGCACGTTGAGATGATGGATATGCTAGATAGCATGCACTATTTGTAGTTGCAGGTCATAGAGCTACTAGAGTTAGTCTGGCAAGGCCAAAACCACCTTGCAAAAAAAGTGGAAAAACTGGAGACTTGGCTGGTGCATTTCGAGGGGCACATCCAGTGAAACTTCTGCTTCCCGCCTCCTCTAAGAACAACCCCAAACAACCCAACTTCCATTACGTCGGATTACTAGTATGCTCTCATGTGTTTTTTATGTATTGTCTTTATTTTGGTGCCTCTGGCCCTGTCGTTTGTGGACATTTTCCTTAGCCTCATTTTGTATTTTTTTCACTTGTTGCAAACATTGGTCAACAAACCCGGTTGGGGTAAGCCCACCTATTTTTTGTTCTGCTGGTTGTACATCTTTGTCTCCATATAAATATAATATTGGCTTTCAAATATATATATATATATATATATATATATTAAATAATATATTACTCTCTACTTAGCCTTTTTTTCGTTACTTATTATTGGGTAGTATATCTTGATTTAATATAAACTAAATACTATATTTATTAATGTGATGGGAAGTAATAAGTTACAAGTGGGATAAATTCAAATTCAATTATTTTCAAATTTTAATTGTGGGGTTATAAGATAAATTTTGTATTTTAAAATTTAATTTTTTTAGTTTATTATTTTATAATTTATGTTTTTAAATTTTAATTTATGTATTTTTATCGTAAGCTTATATTTTTATAATTTATGTTATGACTCTAGTATGCATATGAAAAACGAAAAACTTTAATTTTAAAATATTGAAATTAACGCTTTTAATTTTAATTTAACATTTATTTTAATATTGATTAATATTTATATAGTGATTTAATAAAGAAATATTAATAACTAGCCTAGATCTATCTTAACTCGAGATCTACCAATTACCAACTAGGATCAAATCTTTAAGGTGCAAATCTCTTTTAGAGTGAAAAGAGATCTCTACACTTGGTATATCTAGAGTTAAGGATGGATATAGCCTTGTTTTAATATATTTTGTTAGAGGTAAATATAATGTGAGAGAAATAATAATAAAAACACACATGGTCACAACACACATAAACCATGCATAACCTTGATTTATTGTGAAAAAATTTAATTGGAGAAGTAGCCAAGATAATGAAGCAGAAATATGATAATAAAAATATACATAGTCACAACACACATAAACCATGCACAACCTTAATTTATTGTTGATCTGAATTTATGCATGAACGCAATAAAATATAGACTCATAGATATAAACACAGAGATGCAGCTGCAATAATACTTCATTTCATTAATATAAAATAATTGAAATATGTTTATAGACAGAATGTAAATAAACTAGCTAGGGCGATAGTAGCTTATCTCTGAGAAGATATGTGACAACTACATGCCTCTGAACTATGTTACAAAGAGGCTCGAAGGCCTATTTATTAATGAGAAACAATGCAAAACCCTAAACATCCAAAAACCTAACTGTAGGAGATGAAGCGCCAAAATTATGGGCCCTATTTGGGTAAATTGGTGTTTCAACTTCCTGAGGACATAAATTTGGCATACGATCTATGTTTGATGCACATCATACCTCATTAGAAATCTCTATCCGAGGAGTACAAAACGTCTTTTAGGGCCTCAAAATGGTTCCAGAAGTTCAGGACCCAAAAAACTGCTAAAAATAGTAAGTTGTGCCAAAATTGAAAAAATGAAAGAACTGATGGTAGGGGTTCAAATGAAATAGGTGGGTGTCCACCAATATCCACAAGGCTCATTAGGGCCTCCAAACGGCTCCAAAATTTTAGAAACTAACAACCTACTAAAAATAGTAAGTTATGCCAAAAGTGAAAAACTGAAGAACTGATGGTGCAGGTCCAAATGCAATAGGTGGGTGTCCACCAATATCCACTTAGATCATTCCTCCCTCCATAGGAAGCAATGGTCCCCATTGCGTTAAGTTCCTCCATGAGAGGAAAATTTTTCTGAACTTGGTATTGGATTTGTCCAGGATGTCGTGGACCAGCTGGGAGACATGTTGGATGTGTTCAATACATTAGGGGAATTTTGAGGTCTAAAATGAGTCTCCTGAGGAAAATCTACAAAAAAAATAAACTTTATAAGAACCAATAGGATTCAAGATGATGATTTCAACCATGGGGGATGATTCACCATTTTTTTAAGTAAAAGGGTAAAAATATTAATAAATAATAAAATAATAAAACTACTTTTTCAACTCATATTTTCAACTTATCTCCCAAATTTTTAACTCAAATTCCGAGCGGGAGTACTCGTTGGATGAAAAATTTAATTCCTCACCTAGGGAGTACCCATGTTGTATACTTTTGATGGACCCTGCTACACAAAAAATTAGAAATACATAAAAAAACGTGAGTACAATCACGTTTATCATGTATTTCTCATTTTTCGTGTATCAGGACCCATCAGAACTACGCAACATGGGTACTCCTTGGATGAGGAATTAAATTTTTCATTCAACGAGTACTCCTGCTTGAAATTTGAGTAAAAAATTTGGGAGATAAGTTGAAAATATGTGTTGAAAAAATAGTTTTCTTTTTCCCCTCTAAAATTTGATGATGTAATCAGATCTTATTTTATTATTTCCACTATTATTTTATAATTTCCTTTGGAGGCCCATTTTAGACCTCAAAATTCCCCTAATGAATTTGGTTTCCTCAGACAGTACATTTGTGGATTATGTTTGCGTAATCGCATTCATTATGGAAATGTCAGGTGACAGTGCATAAGGGGTCAGATCAATGGAGTTGTTGTCCAAATAGTGTAGAGGAACCACTGTGGGTGAGGAGAAAATGTATTCGTATTCATCCATGCGTTTTTCTATCTATTTTTGTTGTGCAGGGGAGCCATGTTTTGAGGCTATGGTCTCAATCTTCTTCTTTCCTTATGGGACAATGATAATGAAAATAAATTTCCTTGTTTGGGAAATAATCTTACTGCATTATTTTGCATCAGTAAAAGAGATGGCAGGAGGCAATACTACCTCCGGTATCCTGTACAAGTTATTTCCCAAAAAATAATAATAGCATGAGGCCTATATTTATACACAACATTTCGCCTCCACAAGTATGGTTGGCCCAATAATACATTGGCTAAATCAATATGAGCAACATCACACAATACCTCATCCGTGAATGGCTTGATGTTGTACGGAAGGCAAAACTGTTGGTGGACGCACAGATCTCTCTTTGGGTGAAGCCACCCAATGGTATATGGTTTCAGGTGTGCTATGGTTAGTAAGCCAAGCCGCTTCATGAACTCTATTGAAATGAGGTTCTTTTGGGTTCCACTATTGATAAGAAATTGTAGTGGAGAACCCTTCACCCACATGTGCGAATGGAAGAGGCGCTCCCACTCCTCTGGATCCTCGAGATCCTGCCTCTAGAGCTTGGTGGTCACAAAAATGGCACTAGGGCCCACATCAATGATCTACCTCACTTTTTCATCTCCCTTGTCTAGTTCTGGCTCGAGATCAGAACATCCATCTGATTCGGGTGCCTTCAGTTTGGCCACCAGCGACTGTTTGGCCCAACACTCTATTGTGTTGTGAGTGGGGCTTTTGTGTTATTCACACCACTTCCCCATGTCCTTACTTGGATTTATGGTGATTTTCTGAGTCACCCCACTTTGGATCTGCCCATTTTTCTGTGGTTGGGGGGCGCCTTTCCCTTGCTTCGGATTCGCAGATCCAAAGTCTCACTTATTATGCTTAAATTTATGCTCAATATTGGCACAATAGCGACTGTCCTGCCAAGAGAGTTAATGTCGAGGAACTCCATTTCCTCCTAAATGTGTCTATGCAGACAACTGCAGTACTTGAACACCAAATTTCTCTTTGAATATTTAATACCCAACTTTGTGCGCAGGGTATGGAACATATTCGTCAGTTCGTGCACACCTTGATCCCTTTCCTGCCGCAACATGGTCCATTGGATGTGCTTGTCCTCATAGCTCCCCACAGGGTAATATTGTTCCTTTATAGCTTATCAGAATGAATTCCAAGTGGGTGAAGTTGAGAACAGAGAGGGTTCCCCCTCCTTCTTTTGCTCTCGGTAGGTTTCCCACCAATATTTGACATGGGGGGCAGCTTTGAGGAGTGTAAAAATAATTTTTTCTCGGTTAGAGAAATCGTGGACCTAAAAATATCTTTCTAGAAAATTCAACCATCTATCTATGGCATCTACATCTATCTAGTCTTCAAGTACAAGAATGTCAAATTTTACATGTACCTTGAAGGGAGTGGCGCCTCCAGAGTGGTTGTTGGATGCAGACGTGTCGTAGGTGGGTAGTCGTTGAAGGATTTGAGCAAAGTTATCCATCATCATGTTCCTTTTTTTCTCAAGGGCCTCCTTGAGCAATATTTTTATAGGATCTCCTACTCCCTCATCTTTCTTTTCTTCTACCATGGGGGGTCATCAGGGTTTGTGAGGCTGATCTTGTAGGGGTTCAACCAGATCGAACCCTAGTTCCTTATACCCTAACCTCGTTGGGGACATGCAAAGAAAAACAGAGAAAGAATAGACCCGCTCTAATACCATTGATCCGTATTTATGAAGGAATGCAATAAAATACAGAAATAGATATAAACACAGAGATGCAACGGAAATAATACTTCATTTCATTACTATCAAATAACTGAAATATGTTTACAGACAGAATGGAAATAAAATAACTAGAGCGATGGTAGCTTATCTCTGAGAAGAGATGTGGCAGCTACATGCATTTGAACTATGTTACAATGAGGCTCAAAGGCCTATTTATTGTTGAGAAACAATTCAAAACCCTAAACATCCAAAACCCTAACCGTAGGAGATGAAGCGCCAAAACTATGGGCCCCGTTTGGGTAAATTGGTGTTTCAACTTCCCGGGGACGTAACTTTGCCATACGATCTCTGTTTGATGGCATCATACCTCATTAGAAAGATCTATCTGAGGAGAAAAATTTTTGGCGTGAGCAACATCGGTCCATCAGCCCATTTTTCTCCCAATTTTCCCAAAAAACGTTGTTTAGGGCCTCAAAACGGCTCCGGAAGTTCAAGACCCAAAAAAATACTAAAAATAATAAGTTTTTTCAAAAATAAAAAACTGAAAGAATTGATGGTGGGGGTTCAAATAGAATAGGTGGGTGGCCACCAATATCCACGTGGCTCATTAGGGCCTCCAAACGGCTCCGAAATTTCAGGAACTGACAACCTGCTAAAAATAGTAAGTTGTGCTGAAAGTGAAAAACTGAAAGAACTAATGGTGTTGGTCCAAATGGAATAGGTGGGTGGCCACCAATATCCACCTGGATCAATTGCAAAAAAATCCTTAATTTGAGAATAACTAGCCAACAATAAATATGTTATTATCACATGGTTTAAATATAATCATGCCTTGACTTTCAGTCAGCTAAAATTGTGGCTTGGCAAAGTGACTTCTCCTCTCAACTTAGTGACATAACATTAAATAATCTTGAATCCATTTAAATTATTCATCAAATTTAATATATGGGCTCTAGATCTACTCAAAATCATTATTGGTAGGGGTACACATGCCAAGTCTTACAACATTATGCTCATATACATGTAATTAACAAATTTAATCTCCAGAGTACTTTGGCACATAATAATGGAGTATCTCTAAGTCTTTTAAAGCTTTGTCACATGTAATCCATGTGCTTTAATACCACAGGCCACCAAAACAATGGGTACAAAACCATCATTTTGGACCTCTGATTTTTTTACTGAGTCAAGTTAACCATAACATGTTTTTCTTTTCAAAAAGATGGATAATAATTTTCTCTATTTAAACAAAAAAATACTTAATTTCAATATAATGTCACTTTAAATTTTTTAATGCTTATAAATATTTATATAGTAGCACAACTGAATTAATAGATGTAGTTGATATACACCATAGTCATAAGCTTATTTAAATGTATAATGACACAGTTAAAGGCCTCACTGGCTACGCACTTATTAAATATGAAAGGCCTCACTGGTTACGTATTTCCCCATCTTATGTGCCAAATAGACATTTCTATATGACATTGATGGTTTGTTGGAATGTGAATTAATTTAATCTTAAATTTATCGAGCAACCTTGTAGAAAGTTGTAAGAATATTGAAAATTAGGCGGATTTGATCATTTGAACATGATAAGTTCATGATCTATCTATTATTATTTTAAATTTGAAATGTGAAAGGCCTCACAAATTACACATTTACCCCATATTATGCGCAAAATAGACTTCCTTATGTTATATTTATTCATTACCTTTCCACTTTTTGCAACTTTTCACTACATACACAAACTTAAAACTTGTCTAGATCATGATCATTACAATATTGAGTTGGATTGACATGTAATAATGTGTTTTTTTATCCAAGATTAAATCTATTAATATTTGAATATACATAATTAAAATACAATGTAGAATAAAAAAATATTTGGATCCTTCGTATCTGATCATAATAGATAAAATGCATGAAATCTTAAAAACAACAAGACAACAAATAAAATACAAGGATGTATTTCCAATGCATGCAATGTTGAAAGTTATATTCCTCCATATAAATGGATGAAAGAAATCAATGTACTCCCCAGTTTGCAACCTTTCTCAAGGTGAAATATATAGAGGTGGGTTTAATCCTATCAAGAAAAAGTATTTGTCCAAAAGGAGGAAAAAGCCCTTAAATTTTCCATTTTCTCTATGGTGTTCACCCTTGAGAACAGAAAATTGGTGATATAAAGACGAGTTGTTACTATGTAAGAAACATCCTTAACCTTATCTGAGCCATCTTCCTCATTATCCTGCGAATCAAAAGAAGCCTCGGATTACACAATGAATAATGCCTACATAACATTGTACTATACTGAAAAAAAAATAAAAAATAAAAAATAAAAAATAAATAAAAAATAAAAAAAACCCATTCATAATAAGTTTAAAATGAAATTCTTCATCTTCGTAAAACTAGACGATCTGACTTAGTTGACACGACTAGATAAAGAAATAGACGTATCAGATCATAATCGTTATTTTGATTAGTAAGTCCATTAATAAAATTATGTCCTCTAGTGTGTCAAAACAATCCACGATTGATTGCCACACCTTAACAACTATCCGTCACTCTCATATATCCACATAAACGAGACTGAATAGGCTGATCCTGCTATTAAAGAATGAAAAATTTGGATCAGAAGTGCTCTTCTCAATATTCAAAATCAGTTAAATATAATTACATAGAAGACATCAGCAATAAATCATTGCAGTGAGACTGAACTACAACTCAACCGAACTAGACTGAACTCAACTAACTATGACACATGGATGGATAGTTATGACACCTAGTCGGTGGTTGGAATTATATTCTCCAACACTCCCCCTTAATTACAACCACATAAAAATTTAAACCAAAATATGTTTGTTGGTCCGAGTCTCATCTAGGATTATAAATTAAAAAAATTTACATATTCGGATTTCCTTTTCTTTTTCTTTTCTTCCATGTCCTTTGTAGAGATTTTAATACAATTATGTATTTCCTGGATTCTCCTGATCTAACAATTATATGCCACTGTTAAATATAGAATTTCTTATAAAAAAATTCTTGCGAAAATTTAAAACACGATCGCCAATTGCAAACACATGAATAAATATCATTCGCACATAACACATATGTTTACCGGGAAAGCATAAAGCTAAAAACCCCACTATCATATATTATGTATATATCATGGATCATGAAACAATCTCATACTAAACTCTACTCCGAGAGCTCTTAGTACTATATAAAATCGTCTCACATTGTCATGCAAAAATTTGGAAAATGCCTTAGCCAATTTTCAGCCTCACAACAACCTACCTCCACTTCGCAATCCAAGTTTATTACAAATACCAATTCGATGCAATCATGCCCTCCTTGACTATGCAATCCTCATGAGCATATAAAATATGTGTTTGGCTTGCAAGAGTGCAATCCAATATAGTATAAATGATAGTCAACTGTCCCTTTCACCTACCTCTCAACTGGGTCTCCACTAGATCTGACATGCATGTAGTTAACAGTAGTAAATATTCACTTGCATGTGAGATAACTCCATGTAAATTATTTTAATATTTAATTCACTGATATCTCACTAGTGTCTCTTCAGTTACAACTAGCACAACTAAGTTTAACTCACTTAACTGAGTTAAACTACTTTAAAACTCACATAACTACACATCCAACTCTGTTACAAATAGAATCACTCTGTTACAACTCAAGTCCACTTGCATGTCCCACCAACCAACCATTGAACTCGAATTTCCTATATCTAACTGAATTGCCACTTCAGTTAACTATTTCCAAGTGCTCATTCAGGATAGATTATTGTTTATTGTCCAACTAATATTAAGGGATAATAATAGCCGACATGCATCTATAAATAGACTTCGCACATACATTTGAAAATAGAACATCGTCTATAAATAGAATTTTTTCAACATCTATAAATAGAATTCCACTATAAATATAATTTTCTCATCCATTCTCAAAATAGACTTACACCTAAAAATAGCCTGTGTGGGCCCCACCTAGTGTAGGTGCTTAATTTTCACTAGGTTCAAAGATTTTTTTTCCAGATGCCAATTTCACTGTTTCTTGTTGCAAAATTTAACACTCCCTCTCAACAAGAAAGGAATGTCTTTGCATGCGACATGCAACTCCATGCATTCACCCTACAACCTTTGCATGTGCCATGCAACTCCATGCATGCACCTTGCAACTCTTGTATGAAACACTTCTCTAGTGTTTCTCTCACATGCAACACTTGCATGCAAAGACTTTCGAAACTGAATAGCCTCCAAAAAACTAAATCAGTATAATGCATCTGTCATCAAATTCTTCTGACTTCTGTTGGTACCAATTGCACATGTCTTCGGGAGCCACTACGTTATTTACCTATTCATCCATGCACTCTGCACTTGCTGTCAAATCTAATCCACGCTTCAGTATCCGAAACTGTCACTTTGATTTCATGTCCTCTCGGCATCTAACTGCATCAATCCAACTGATCCTGCTACTGCTATACATTGGGATCCTCGTAGCCAGGTTCAATTCATGAGATCCACACCATCTCAATGAATCATGCCCGAAAATTTCTTCTTAGGATTACTCATGCATGTCACCCCACCTCTCACCTGGTGGTATATTTGCATGCACTCCCTCTGCCAATCTGGCATGGAATTTCTCTGCATGAGTGGTTGCTCCCATTCCATGATCCTCATCTTGTGACTGCTCCACATCCTAAGGTTCACTTTTACCTGCATGCAAATCTAGCTCCCTCTCAAGGGTCATTTGCATGGCTTTCTCATACTTCCCAAAATTAGGAAGCTCTGTAGAAATACCATCTACATCAAGTCTATATAGATTCTTAACTTGAATCCCAACCTTCTTGGCTTGCCCTATTGCTTTGTGTCGCAGGAAAAAATTTCCTTCACTAAAGACAACATCATAGCCTCTATCCTCTAACATTGCGAAAAAGACTAAATTTTTCTTCAAACTTGGAACATGCATAACATATTTTAAATGAAAGAGTTTACCTAACGCCCTCTAAAAGGTAATGGTACCAATTCCAGTCACACTTTATCGTCCATCGTCGCCCAACTCAATATGCATCTAGAGATCTTTCTCCTCCAAGTCACTAAAAATTTTCTTATCTCCCATCATGTAAAAGGAAGCACCACTATCCAAGTACCACCCCGATCCCAATGCACTTGAGACCAATATGCATGCAATCAATGAGAATTGAAGCTCAAATTGCAAGGAAAGAGCCTCACCAGCTGCAGCTGTAGCAACCATCTTGTTCTTCTTCTTATGTGGAAAATTCGTGGTAATATGTCCATACTCATGACAGTGAAAACACTTCACTTTTGACATGTTGTGCTCCTTGCTATCTTCATCGGCCTCAGATTAAAATGGAATTTCTTCCCCTTCCCCTTCTCCCCCTAGGCAGCCAAAGCACACTCCTCTTCATCATCAAGCTTTGATGAAGAGCCATCTCTGGTGATCTGCATGAACTCCTCTTGCACCAGATCTGACCATAGTTGTTCCAATCCGGTAGTTTTTCCCATCCATTGGCAGAGCCTTCATAATTGTGCCAAATATTAGGAAGTCCTAAGAGAGCCAAGCTCACCAAATCATCATCAGCAACACTTACTCCTATACTCCCAAGCTCATCCCTACATTGGAAAAACTTTGTTAAGTATACCAGAATAGTGTCGTTCTTTTCCATCTTGATCTTTCTGAGTTTATCCTTCAACGCCAATTTACTATGGTCGTTGCTACTTTGGAAAAGATCTGTCAAAACCTTCCACGTAGCATATGGAGTGGCTTTCCCATGAAGGCTTGAAACAATCCTCCCCACCCTTGCTACTTTCTTTTGCCATGCATCAAGTAATGAAGAATATGTCACAGTAGTCTTAGGAACATCTCTGTCGATGAATTCCTTCAAGCCATTATCTTCGAGAACCACATCCATCCTGTGCTTCCAAGAAATGTAGTTTGAGCTTCCCTCGAGTGCATACTCTAGCCACAAGCCATTGAAAGCCATTTCAATTTTTACAACAAATTCAAATTGTTTCCACCAACAAACTCAACTCCTGCTTCAAAATTGCAATCTCCTATGCTCTAATACCATGCAAAATTTTTAATACAATTATGTATTGCATGGATTCTCCTGATATCAAAATTATATGCCATTTTTAAGTACATAATCACTTCTATAAAAAATCTTGCGGAAATTTAAAACATGATTGCCAATTGGAAACACATGAAGAAAGACCATTCACACATAACACAAATGTTTACCAAGAAAGCATAAAGCTAAAACCTCCACTATCATATATTATGTATATATCATGGATCATGAAACAATATCATACAAAACTCTACTCCAAGTGCTCTTAGTATAATATATAATCGTCTCACACTGTCATGCAGAAATTTGGCAAATGCCTTAGCCAATTTTTTTCTTCACAACAACCTCTCTCCACTGCGCAATCCAAGTTTATTTAAAATAATAATTTGATACGATCATGCCCTCCTTGACTGCAGAATCCTCATGAGCATATCCAATGTGCGTTTGGCTTGCAAGAGTGAAATCCAATATAGTACAATTGATAGTCAACTGTCCCTTTCACCTTGTTGGGGTTCCCATGTTTTGGCCAGATTGGCAATACCAAAAGACGATACAACATCAAACCACTTTCAGACCTCAGGATCTAGCCCTCCTGGGTCCAGAGAGGGATCTCTCTATATAAGCAAAGTTTTTATGTCTTTGAGGCTCAAATTTAATATGTTAGGCTAGTTATAGGCACAAGGTTTGTTTGTTTGATTTGTTTTGATTTGGTTGTTTGGAATCAAGAATGAAAGTTTCAATATAAGACAAGTCAAGGCAAAGAAGAGTTTAGGCAAAGAGAGATAAATTCATATAGTATTCAAGACCATTGGGTAAATGGAGTTAGGAAAGGGTTTACTTTCTGTTCAATAGCCAATTTAATCATTTTGGGCTTATCTTCTGTGCCTATGTTGCATTCTTCAATGTCAGAGTCCGCGTGCTCTATGGTAGGCTTTTTTGCTACGTCATCGAAGTCAAAAAGGTCTTCTAAAGGTGCCAGGCCTCGAGGTATGTTCCTATCTTTGGCCTGCAGCACCTCTACTTCTTCACTGTCTGCGTTTTCTTACTTTGTGGACTTCTAGTTTCTTCGTCTAAAGTGTTTATTTCCATGTTACGGGGTGGTTCTTCCCCGTCTGAGGGTTCCTCACTTAGGCAGCTATCACTAGACACAGAGTCTAAATCAGAAAACTCAAACTCATTCCTGCCTATTAGGAAATCTTCAATTTGTTTATCTCCCTCAAAAAACTACCAGTATTTTTCATTATCCGGCACTGCAGGTCTGAATCTAGTTTGTATTATGATTTTTTGGTCGCTTGGAGTCTTAGGGTATGAATTGGCTAGGCAAGCTAATCCATTTGAAATGGAGTTCTAATTTCTAGGAACAAACACTAATTCATATTCAACAAATTTTTTCAATATATCCATAGCATCGTTCCTATATGCTCTCAACCTAGGTTGTTTGGCCGTGTATTCACTGTTCACATGTTTAATAACCAATTCAGAGTCTCCCTACACGGATATTCTGCGGGCTCCTATTTTCTTCAACAGATTTAAACCTAGGATAAGGGCCTCATACTCTGCAATATTATTGGCACATTTGAAATGTAGATTGCAGGCATGGCTCTCCGCATAGTCGCTCTCTGTGTTTCATAGCCATACCCCAGCTCCAATAGTTCTTCTTGTGCAAGACCCATCGAAACTCATCTCCCACAAGGGTTCACTCTCGTTTTTGTTATCATTTCTTTCCCTACAGCTGGGTTCGCCATTATGTTGCATTATAGGGTCTGCACTAGGTTGTGGGCTATTTATTTTTTCGCTATGGGTGTGTAAGTCAGAGAGGTGACTAGTTGGCTAATTGCATTCTGTTTCTTGTTCACTTTGCGTTGTTGTTTCTGCGCACTGTTCAAGGTTTTGTACGTCTTCCTCTTCTGAGTCTAGGGTTACCATTATGCTAAAGTCCATTGGTTCTATTTCATCATGTGTACCTTTGCTTGTATCTATGTTTTTAGATTCTGGTCCCCCCCAAAGATTCATCGTTGCAAAAGATAAACGAGTCCAAGTCTGTATGCACAGAGTACAGAGGAGAATTTTCAAGCTTTTCAGGGCTACTAACCAGGAATTTCATTTGTGCTTCCCTGTACAGTCTTCTCAGTTGCCCAAATATTGGGATTGTGGCATAAGCCCCACCCATCTGCATTGTTCCTTGCAGCTTGGCTCCCCATGATCTTGACAATAAAATGCTATACTTGGGTGGCACATCTGCCACCACAACATCCATGACCATACACTTGGTAGGAATCTGGGTGAGGCTCACACATAAATATTTGATCAGGCCAAGACACTTTACTCTACTAGAGTCAAATGAATATAGGTCTTTATAAGGGCGAGTTATCTCTAGGCCCAATATTTCCATCACTACCTTAGGAATTAGTTTATGTGATGCTCCATAATCATGCATTGCATTATGAAGAATCTTGTCATGAATATTAAGACTGATATAAAAAGGGGGCACTACCCCTTCCTGAAACTTTCCTTCTATCTTTGGAACAAACAGAAGGGTAGGTTGATCATCACTCAGATTTACAGTATCACTATTCTCACCTAAATTTAATGCTTTCAAGATTTGGCCTCTATATACATCCTGAGTGGCCAGCTCAGAGAGTGGGATAGAGATTTTAATTTTTGCAATCTCACTCTCCAAATTGAAAGTGGACTGACTCGTTGGAATGTTCAACTCTGTTTTGTTAGCCCCTGCCTTAGTGGCTGAATCAGTGTGCTGATTCTCGTTATGTACAGTGTTTGTGACAGTTTTATCAGGAGCACTAACTGCAGTGCTAGTGTTGCTAGCTAGTTTACCTTTTGTATCAGTGTTTTGGTTATCTTTTTCTTTGTTCTTTCCAGAACTCTCAGCTGTTGATTTGTTACTTTCAGCAGTTTCTTTATAAGTTTTCTCAGGTATTTTCTTGATGGTGACCTCAGAAGATTTTGTTTTGGGAGTTTCTTGGCTCTGTTTGCTTCTAATTTCATATTTTTCTCTGACCTGCATCATGGAATTTTCAAATCCTAACTTGTAATCTTCAGATTCAGACCATTCCTCGTCCCAACCAAAGGGTGGGTAGTGATCTTCTTCTGTGTAACATTTATGAATTCAATCCTCTGTTTCAAACATGTTTATTGTGTTCCCTTTAGACTCTTATATGATTCCCTCATCTTCATCAAGAAATTTTTCTTGAAATGGGGGAATAACTTGCTGATATGATTCTCTTTGTCTGTTGGGAGTGGCATTGTTTCTTCTAAAGTTTTGGTTATGGTTATGGTTTTGGTTTCTGTTTTGGTTACTGACTGAGACAACCATTTTTTCCATCATTTGTTGTAGTCTTTCTACATTTTTAGATAAACGATCATAATTTGGATCAGATGTGGAAGCTACACTGTCATCTCTATATGTTACCCTTTTCTCAGCTCTCAATCTTGCTCTCTTCTCAATCAGATTAGCCTCTACACTCACTGCTCCTTTTTTCATGTATTCCAACGTGTTGTAGTCTCTTTCCCTAAGTTGGTAGGCCATGTCAGCATCAAATTCTTCGGGGTATTTCGCTAGAGCCATACCTTGGGGAGATTTCATATGTGGAGGAAGAGCATTGTAAATGCTGTTAAACCTTGTTGTGTAATCATGGACACTCTCCCCTACATTTCTTTTAAGGCTCATATATTTTGCTAAGAGTTGGAAAGGGTTGGATTTAGTTTCCCATTTGTTTATGAAAGTCTGATATAGAGATGGAAGATCATTAATGCTACCCAGAGGTAGGCCCTTAAACCATTTCTTCACATCACCCCCTAACCTCTATGCAAATATTCTCATTTTGACTGTATCATCATCTATATCCATGTAGTCAAAAGAATCTTCCATCCTATCTACATGGTATTGGGCTATGGTAGACTCTTTTGCAGTGAAGTGTGGAATTTTTGATTGATAGTCATTGGGCAAGGGCACTACAGGCTGAGGTAAAACCAGAGGTGCATACGAGGCTTCCATGATGATGTTTTTATGAGGTAAAGGGTTGACTTGGGCACCAGGTATATGGATGACAGGGATATTATGACCAGCAAAGGACTAATGAGCTAATTTAGGGTGACCGAGCCCCAAGTTCTGAATGAAGTGAATATCAGGAGGTGTAGATGGAGAGGTTTCTCTATCCCTAATGTGTTTACCACTTTGAGGTGGTGAATCAGGAAGCTCAAGGTCTGGCTGATCTATAAAGTTGAATGACCTAGTTCTTGGTAATCTATCGGGTAGATCTAGGTCAAGATGAAAGTGTGATAGAGCTGTAAGGTCTTCTGGTGCAGAGTTAGCTATATAGATGTGACTAGAAATAGTTGATCTTCTAGGTGTAGGTGATTTCCTGAGGATGCTCTCGGGGTTATCAACTATTTCAGGTGGGTCTGGGTTAGGATAAGCTCTTGTATGAATGGTTCTCGAAGCCAAAATGTTGTTTCCTGACCAAGCAGCTTAACCCTACTTGTTACTTCTACTGAGGTTGATGTTGTAATGGCTTTGGTCTCCCAGTGGAGTCTTTGGTGAAACCAAGATAATCAGAAGGCCTACTGATCACCATTGGAGTCTTTTAATCTTTTAGAAACTATGGAGTCGATAGGTGGAGGGTTTTAGGATTTTTCTGGAGGTTACACTGTCCACCACAGTACTTACGAGATGTCTCTTTTCAAGGATATCTCGAAAACACAACAAACTCAAACCAGAGATTAATTGGGAGGGCTTTTACCAGATGTGTCACCTCTGAAAGAGTGTGAGATCTGGAGGCTACCTGGCCCTTTCTAGACTCTTTCCAAGAGTATGGGGGGAAACACAACAAATGGGATAGAGGTTGATATGCGGATAGGAGTGTTTAACTGCCAACCTAACCAGAGCTTGTAGGTTTCTGAGGTTCTTATGATGTAGTAAGATGGATGGTATTCAGATTTTCCCCAGCAGAGTCGCCATTATGTTGGGGTTCCCATGTTTTGACCAGATTGGCAAGACCAAAAGATGAGACAACATAAAACCACTTTCAGACCTCAGGATCTAGCCCTCTTGGGTCCAGAGAGGGATCTCTCTATATAAGCAAAGGTTTTATGTCTTTGAGGCTGAAATTTAATATCTTAGGCTAGTTATAGGCACAAGTTTTGTTTGTTTGATTTGTTTTGATTTGGTTGTTGGGAATAAAGAATGAAAGTTTCAAATAATACAAGGCAAGGAAAAGAAGAGTTTAGGTAGAGAGAGATAAATTCAGATAGTATTCAAGACCATTGGGAAAATGGAGTCAGGAAAGGGTTTACTTGCTCTTCAATATGCAGGCTTTCAGTTGGGCTGGTCATCTAAAGCATTGGATCCTAAAAAAAAAGTTGGAGTGAAACAATCATGAAAGAAAGTGAAAGAATGAGGGTAAACCAATTTATGTCTATAGATCAGGTCAGAGGTCATTTAACTCCAGACCTGCTTGGACGTACTCTTAGGAAACTATCAAAGGAGGGCAAGGAACAACTTGAGGGAGACTTAGATAGGTTTAATTAATTGAAAAGGATCCTAATGAGACAAAGATAGAGTTCCACACTCCGAGTGTTCCCAATTCATTTAATTAAACTCTAACAAGAACATATAAGAAGCAAATTCATTAACTCATACATCAGCTAGCAAGAAATAACATCCACTCCACTGGTTAAATTATCTTAAACTAATTCTTAGACAACACATTTAGCAGAAAAAATTGAGGCAAGGAGAGAAAAAGCATAGGGTGCCTAACAAGGGAAAATCCTATGCCAGATTTCTGATGCAAGCCAGAAGCACTGAAATGGAATAGAATAGAACACAAAGACAGAAAAACATCACCGGAGCTTTAGATCAGGATCCAACAAAATGTGTTTTTCATATTAAGAGCAACACCAATCAGGTACAGCATTTTCCAATAGCTTGAAATTCAGTTTCAAAACATACTCCTCAGCCTATCTTACAACTTTACAAAGTGAGCATGCCTCAAGAGGAAATCTTGCAATTCTCAGATATCTCATCAACAACCTTTACAATGATTTTCTCATGAGTTTTATAGCATGAAGAGAAGCAGAGGAGGTAGGTAGAAAACTAAATGCAGCATTAACACTCAGAAGAGGAAGAGGGCCGAAGCCCATTCTGTTTTAAACTCCGAGCATTAATCTCTGGCACTCTTTGGAGGAAAAAATGGTCTTCGTCAGGCTTCATTTACTCCAGGTATGTCTCTGATGCATCCTGGTTTGCTGTACTCGGCAGTACCTTTGGTGAATGAACAACAGGTAAATAAATGACTGAATGGTCTGCCATACTTGTGAAACAAATGCTCTAGTAGCTTTGGACTGTGGTCTGTGTGGAAATATCCTCTAGAGCATGGTGTAGAATAAAGGCAGTATGGGCAACCCATCCTTTCCTAGGAAAAACATTCTGCTGATGTAGAAAAACCTGCTATATATTAGCTTCTGCATATCCGTATCCTCTGGTGGTCTATGACGTCTTTGACCTGGTAGCTTGCCTTGAAAAACTTGGTTTAAGGCTCAAAGATCTTTTTTTTCGTGCCTAGAATTCTCTGCCACTTCATTAATACCTCTGTTAGTGAAAACTTGCCGCTGTATCAACACTGTGCAATCATGGCGGTGTTTCAACTTCTGTACCAGAGGATGGGCAGAGTGATAGCGCGGCGGTGGTAACAGTGGTTTAATATGAAACAATGGTGAAAATGCTTTGATATGGTGTAATAGTGAGCAAATAGGGTTTGATCGAAACCTGCGTATGGACCATTCGATCATGGTTTGGAGATGAAAATCGGTAGTGGAGATCGAACAACAGGATGATTTGTGAATAGCAGGTGGAACAAATATGAAACATAAGACCTTTAGAAAAACATAAAACTTTGGCTAACGGTGGAAATACAAAGGAATTTGGACGAAATGTAACGAAATGTGAGGGGAAAAATCATACATGGTGGGACCCAGTGTGGTGGAGGGCGATTATATCTGAGCCGTCAGATCTTCAGATCCAACGGACGATTGAGATTAATTCGGAGCATCGCAATCAGAAAGGGGTAGGGGGAACACAATACATAAGTTTCGATTGTGATTGGGAAAGGGGATGTGATGACCGTTGGATATACCTAGGAATAAACGGTGGAGATGTGGATCGGGGGATCGCAATTGGAGGGGACACAAAGGGGCGGCACCAACAAACTTCCGATTGCGATTGGTCGGATACATGCGATAGTCATTGGCTCAACGAGGAGATGGACGGCTAGGATCAGTTCGGAGCAATCACAATCGGAGGGAAAAAAGTGTGAAAAATTACGAACATTCCAATTGCGATGGAGCGGGAAGTGCGATGACCATAGGATCATGGATTAAACGGACGGTTGGGATTGAATCGGGATAATCGCAATCGGGGGGTGCAGAAAGGGAGATGCGATTGAATGATGCGATTGTGATGGAGTGATTAGCACTGGGCCATAGGATCAACAGGGAAATGGACGACTAGGATGAGATTGGGGAGATCATAATCGCAAAGGCAAAATGTGGCACCGAATAGAAACTTGCGACTGCGATTAGAGCAGGGAACGCGATTAGCACTGGACCGTCCGATCCGGCGGGAATATTGATGGTCCAAATGTGATCGGAGCGTCACGATCGAGAGGAACGGAAGGGGTGACACAAGAAACTTGCAATTGTGATTCGACAGGGGGTGCGATTGGCGCTCCACCGTTAGATCGAAATAGCAGATCGACGGTGTATAACCTATCACAGGACTTGGTGTTAAAACCCAATCGCATCGGGTTTTTTCGATGATACAAAGGAATGCACCCGCCCGACTCTCCGATTTCGATTAGCTCCCAAGGCTTTAAGCGCTTGGTCTTAGCGCAAAGGGTATATGTGGGGAAGTGGTTGGGGCTGGCAGGAAAAGGGGCTAAGCCCTATTATAGGTTTGGAAAGTGGGTTTTTTCCCATTTTAATGAATTTTAATGGTTAGGGAGTGTAACGATAGGAGGACAAATGGGAAATTTGGCAAAAAAAAAGGTAAGGGTAGAGTTTTAAGGGGATTTTGGGGAGATTTAGGAGAGTAAGGGGGGATTTAGGGGGAACAAAGGGGAATTTGAAAAAATGGGAAAAAGGGGTGAAATGAAGCATTCTGTAGAGGTACAAGGGGCAGATAATGGCCTTTTGGAGCACAATTTTTATCATCAGCAAGGCTTACTGACTTCATAACAGCAGAGGGAAACAGTCAAAGGTAGGGAATCATAGAAAGGCTTCAAGGATGATGTGTTTTCAACGGAAATGCATTCCTTGAAGGCTCATAAGACAACCTATCCCCTTGCTTGCTTATCAAGGAATTCATAAGGGGCTAACACACCTATCTCTTAACTGGGTCTCCATTGGAACTGACATGCATGTAGTTAACAGTAGTAAATATTCAGTTGCATGTGATATCACTCCATCTGAATTAATTTAATATTTAATTCATTGATCTCTCACTAGTGTCTCTTCAGTTACAACTAGTACAGCTAAGTTTAACTTGCTTAGCTAAGTTAAAATACTTTACAACTCACATAACTACAGATCCAACTTGGTTACAACTCAATTCCACTTGCATGTCCCACCAACCAACCTTTAAAATATAATTTCCTATAGCTAAATGACTTTCCACTGCAATTAGCTATTTCAAAGTGCTCATTGAGAATAGATTATTGTTTAATGTCCAACTAATATTAAGGGATAATAATATCCGACATGCATATATAAACAGACTTCGCACATACATCTAAAAATAGAACATCATCTATAAATAGAATTTGCTCAAGATCTATAAATAGACTTCTGTTGTAAATAGAATTTTCTCATCCATTCTAAAAATAGAGTTACACCTAAAAATAGCCTGTGTGAGCCCCACCTAGTGTAGGTGCTTAATTTTCACTAGGATCAAGGATGTTGTTTCCAGATGCCAATTTCACTCTTTCTCGTTGCAAACTTCAACATCCTTTATCCTCTAAATTTATTCAGCTTTATATTTTCGCTGTAGGTTCTGTTATCACCCTAGTAATTTCTAAAGATTGTGGGATTTTTTATTTTTAGTTTAAGAAAACTAGGGGTAACCACAAACTTACTTTGGAATTTTAGGATCTAGTCTTCCTAAATTTCAAAGAGGGCTCTCTCTTTATGATTTAACTTTGTTTTTGTTTAATGTTTTAGGCTAGTTATGATACAACAATTGGTTTTGGTTTTGAAATGTTTGGTGGAAAATAATATTACTTAAAGACAAATTAAATATGGATCTACTAGTCCATTAGGCTATGGATTCAAAGTCTAGCAAGCAAAACTAGAGGGCAAAGCCAATAGGATGCTAATGTATTCAGGGCAAGGTAGATAACCCTCAGAGATTTGAATAGATTTTTTTGATGATATGGCTTGCTTCGGGCTAAAGAGTAATGAAGGATCCTTTGATCCAGAAAAAGAGGAAGGAGGCAGGGGTCAAACAAGACTATGAGAAATTAAGAATTCCTAAATTCGGAAATCAGCAGAAAACATTTAAATGATTAAGTAGTTAAGACAGAGAGTTCTTACACTAGTCCTGAAATAATTCTCCTAATTAATCATTAAGATTGAACAACATATATTAAATTGTATGTAACTCAGAATGGAAACAATGACAAGATAGATGCACTTTACTCTTCAAATTATCGCATGAATCCTGAATTATGAAGTCCAATTGGCTATTTTCCAGACTGCTGCTTTGAAATCAACACATGTGAGCCTCCAACGTACCAGCAAAATGACTATAATGTTCTTAGCAATTTTATTCCACACTAAATACTTCACAAATTGAGGTATTTATACAAATTTTTATTACAAATATCCTAGAGAGATCTAGGAATAACTCTAGGAAATATAGAATATCTTTACATATTAAGAGGGACAGTTGCTTAACAACTTTAGCAAGCTTTCCTCTTATCTAGAAAATATAAAACTAATCTTTTCAAACAAAATTTGTTTGTTGAATAGATGTCCATGCTTGCTGGAATTTTGAAAATATCTTTTGGAAGATAACTTCACTGATACTCTTTGACATTGTACTTCATCCTAGAGTTTCTTTCACGTTGTTTATTTATCATGTTACTATTGTAAAAAGGAAAATTATAGCAGTCAAAATCAGCTGAGTGTTGTTTTTCTTTCTGATACACTTTGACTCTTCTCTTTCAATCTGATACTCTTTAACCTGGTAATTTGACCTCTAACTACTGTAAAAAGAGACTTTTTAGCGGTAAAAAATTCAAAATCAAATAACAGTTTTATTTGTTCCTTCTCCAACTGACTGTTTCATTTGCACTCTCTATCACTGTTTTTCTTTTTTGCAGCTAAAACAAATCTGTAAACTGCTACCACTGTTCAGCACTTGGTATCTTCATACTTTTCAACTTTCTGTAGTTCTCATCTGCATCAATGTATTTAGAAAAATTTGGCTTAATTAGAAACAAATGTTTGATTTCATTCTGAAGGAAGAATAAATCTTCAATGTATTGGAGAACAACTTTCCCTGTTGGAGATCCCTGTGGCAGTTGCTTATTCACCTGTTCTTTGGCATGGTCCCTTATATTTTTATCATATTCCTTTTGATCCATCAATTTATCATTGAAGACATGAATTTCTGGAATACCGACTTGTCTTAGCATGGTATACTTTGCTAAAAACTTGGTGATGGAAAAATTCATGGCATCACATTTTTCTTTCAAGTTATTCATCGGGGTTTTCTTTGTCAGTACTTTCTTGATTTTCAACATAGTTTCTATCCTGTCTTGTATCTTCAATTATTCTAGCTCAGTGATGTTCTTACTATTCAAGAAGGTAATTATCTTTAATGTCTGTGCTGGTTTATCTACTAATTCTTCTGTTGTCTTTTGTATTTCACCTTGAGCTGCTAGAAGGAGGTCTCGTTTTTCATATATTATCGATATTGATGGACATTGAATGTGTATAGCCTCAATTATATTGGTCCATAACTGATTCTTATATAAGAAATCCGTGTAGTGAAACTCAAATCCTTCTGAAAGCTTTTGACTTGCTCTTCAAGTCTTTTAGCTTTTTGTTCATAACTATTAGCATTAATCAATGTTGCTTTGTTAGATACTTCCATATTATGAATCTGTTTCTTCAAACTGTTAATTTCATTGGTTTTCAATATCATTCCTTCCATTGCTTTGATAATATTCCCTACATCATTAGTCTGTTGCACTTGTGATGTTGATTATTTTGTTTGGGAGGTAGTTTCTGATTGCACTGACACTATAGTTGCCAGTGACACTTTGGGTGCTAACTTTTCTCCCAGTGTAGAAGGAACAACAACAATAATAATAGGTGTGACTGTAGGAATAATGGAAGTATCAATTTCCTTCACAGTTTCTTTTTCTTTCATCAATATATCCAATTGACTTTCCATATCCTTGATTTGGGCAGTTAGCTTTATGATCAACTACATCATATCATATTTTTCCTTATGTTCTTGAAGTATTTCCTTACTTTGTGGGTGCTCACTTTGAGGAAGTTTTAACTGTTTCCTCAAAGAAAAAATATCATCATTTTTCTTCTTTATTGATACTTCAGCAGCTTTTACAATTGATGGGTCAACTCCTATTTGTAAAATTAAATCTCCTAAGGCCTTGATCCTTAGATTTTTTGCATATAAGGAGCCTTTTTCAAGTTTCATCTAGTCTTGCAGGTTGATAATAGTATTTTGAAAATTTGTTACACTCATGGCCTTTGTCACCATATTGGATTATAGCATCTCAGAGCTATGTTTGTGAAATTATATCTGATCCAATTCATGCACTTTTTCAGTATCTACTTCAAATTCCATTTTTTTTAATCAACCACTATTTTAGGGGTTGGAATAGTTGGTTGTAAATAGGACATAATAATCTTATTTGAAGAGTAATCAAATGCTATAAGAAATTTGTCCTAATTTCTTGGCTTTTGCTTGAGAAATTGAGAATAAATCTCACTTTTAATTTCATCATTTCTTTGTTTGATTTGATTATATCTCTCCTTGATGTCCAAATATTTTTCTTCTGTTGTTCGAGAAGAAGAATTTTCCATATTCACATGTTGCTCAATCATTTGGGTCTCCTTTCCTTTCGATATTGATTGTTCTCTTTCAATATCTGTCAAAGTCTCCTTAATTATTGTAGTAGCCTCATCATTACTGACCTCTGGTTCATCTTCAACCTCAATAAGTTTTTCATTTCCCATGGAACCAAATCTTAGCCTTTTATTGTAGGTGAGTTTGAACTTAGTATCTGAAGTAGTTTTTGTTATGTAGGCTCCCTCATCTCTGCTCCTTTTGTTTGAATTCTCTGGCTGTTTAGAAGTTACCAAAACAGGTGTGGTATCCTTTTTTCCTGTTGGCTGTGTATTTGCAGTTAAATCTACCAATGTGTTTTCTCCCCATTCTCTCTGATTGGAAAAATTTTCAATATCAGGCTTTGGCTCATGTATAAAAGGAGACAACTTATTTTTAACCCTTATACTGTTCAAAAGACCTTGGGGGTCATAATTCCAAGGTAAACTCACTTGGAATTTCAGCTCTGATAATCTCTTTTCTATATCTTTCTCAGCATCCTTATTATTCACTATGAAAGGGAAAATTTGGTTTTTTAGTTTGAACTGTGTCATATTTTTGGAAGCCATGAAATGGATAGGATCAACATTCAAAACCTGTCACAAATACTCTAGAGCAAAGACTCTGATAGTCAAAAACTTAGGTAACTTATATGGAAGCAGATTAGTTCGAAAGATTCTTAATTTAGTGTGCTTATCATACAAGTAACAATCTCCCATTTTGCATTCTTCTAACAATTATAATATCCTTTTCATCGCTTCACTTACTTTAGGATGTTTTGATTTATGTACCAAATTCATAGCTGGCCTAATGAACAAATATGTGAAATCTGTGTAACTGTATTCACTTCCTTCTTTTCTCAACAATGATGTCCAAAATACAACTGATAGAGGTTGGCCCTCTACATTCATTTTCTATAATGCTATTGGGAAGTGATCTAATTGTGAGAATAATAACAAATGAAATAAATAGGAAGAATACCTAAATACCCCTTCAATGGGAAACTTTGTCAATTGATGGTGTATGGAATCAACAACAAATCTGGAAAAATCAAAGATCACAGCAGGAGGTTGGCCAGGAGACAAGGTAGACAAAACCCAAGGATACACTCCTCAGTGAACTCATTAGTGAAATAGCCCAATATGAAGGATAACATAGAAATGACATGCCTATAACCCTCTGGAAACTTGGAAGTGGAATAAGGAGGATTCAATTTTGGAATATCTACATGACTAGGCATGAAGTTCTGAAAAATCATAAATATTTTGGAGAAATCTAACCCCAAATATAATTGATTCAACGCTTCAATGGATAATGGGACTGCCCTAGGGTCAAATTGTAAGTGCAACATTTCATTGATTGACTCTGCAGTGATATAAAAAAGGATTTCCCTGTCATTATTCACAATTGATCTTTGGTCTGGGACATAATACTTCTAGCACTGTCTTATCAAGTCTTGACTAGGTTGTGTTAAATGGATTACATACTTGGGTAGATTTGTATCCCAGAGAGGCATTTCTTCTATGTCTAGGAACTTTTCATGACACCAATTATGAACTTCTAATGAGTTAAATTCTACCACTGGGTCTACAATTTTATAATCTACATGATCCAAGGGGATGACTTCTTCAGTAGATACTAGAGGTTGAAGAGGATTAACAGTCACAATGGTCTTAGCAGTGATAGCATGAGTATATTTTGGGGCTTTTACTGCTTCAGTCTTGGGAGGTTTAGATCCTCCAGGTTTGGTAGGTTTAGATCCTCTAGCCTTAGGTGTGATTTGATTTTTTTTCATTTTGGGATAACTAAAGTAGGATTATACAATTTTCTATAGTTAATTTGTTGAAACAGAGGGTAATTTAGCAATATTTGTAGGCAAAGATGATGGAAATGGGCAATTCAGTGCTCAATTTAGGAATTTGGGATTACAAGGAACAAATTTGAAATAGAAAATGAAGGTTTTCTAAAAGATTGTGACTATAAAATGGATTCTGAGGTATTCTGCAGGTGTAAAACCTTTCTTAGCCATGGAATTTGTATTTTAAGGGTCTCTAACTTAGAATTTGACTTAAAATTGAAGCTTTCTGCAAATGGAAATTTTTGGGAAAAAATTGTGAGGGTTTGCCCTTTTTTTTCAAGGTTTTGGACAAAAGGGATGGGAAATTTTACTAATTTTATCTCAACTGGTTTGATGGGTGGTTTAAAATTGTGAAATTGCAGGCCAAATTTGGGAAAATACCTAATTTGCAGGTATCTTGATGCTTTGAGAAGGGTTTCTGAAGCTTTGATGGTTCCTGTGGATTGGTATGAATCACTGATGCAGAAAATAGCTTTAAATAGTCTTCAAATAGTGGAACAATGGTTGAAATCAGGTTTTTTCTCTGTCTAAAGGTAAATAATTTGCACAAAAGGATTTTTGTACAATCGAGCAGCTTTTTATAGTCGGGAATTGCACAAATACATCAATAAAACGTATAACAAAGTTTTTAATCCTTATTATAAATATTTAAAAACCGCAATAACTACGATTCAAATCACTGGCAGGAGTGGTTTTTATTTTATGAACACGGAAAACCATCAGTGGGTTTCGCACTTTGTTTGGGAAGTAAGCGGTATTGAGAAAAATGAACGTGATCGTATCAAAAAGCAACACGTCATAGGAGGTGGTAATAGAAAAACTGCCCATTTCGCGCTCGTTTGTGCGTTTGACAGTCCTTTGGTTTGGGTGCGTGAAGATAATCGTCAACTGTCAGATATTTGGAAAGGGAGCGAATGATTGAGATGAGTTCAAAAGTTGCGGTCGAAAGTTGTGAGACCAGGCTTTTATTGATATGTGCTAGGATTAAATATAATAAAACCTTTATACAAATAACCAAGGTTTACCATATAAAGGTTAACTATATGTGAGGTATATTTTTCCAAAGGGCGGTGATATATAGATATCAAAGGTTTATATACAAGGTAAAATGCGCATGATCCGGGTTGTATTAATCAAGGGTTTAACTTATGTAAAGCTTGGGGCTTTACATATGGGGAATAAGAAAAAAAAATTGGTTTAAAAAGGTGATGCGGGAAAGATTGACAACTATATTGCAAAGGCATAGGGGTCCCGAACATCATATTAACATTTTTTCATTCTATTATATATTTTTTAGACCATGGAGGGGTCTAAAACCATAGGGGGCAGGAATATTTGTATAAGGTTAGTTTTATGTCAAAGGGGATTTAATTTGGATTTTTTATTTAAACATGTGGATAATTAACTTTGGCAAAAAGCTTATAATAGTGGGTTTTTTGGGGATATTTAAATAAAAGGGGTTATATTATAGCATAAGGTTTTTTTATAGGGATTTAATAAATAAATTAGAAGTTAATATGACCAAGGACAATGAAAAACACCAAAATATATCTCTATAACTAAGTAAAGTGATAATGTAAAAAGAAAAGCTTTATCATTTATAATTTGACCACTTTGACCTAGAATATAATATTTTTGGAGGGTTTCTATGTTTTTATGAATGAAGGAGATTAATCAAAAGGGGATTTTCTTTTTCGTTAAGTAAAAGGGTCTTTATTTATGAACTTGGAGTGCAAATGGATGAATGTAGGGTAAATGATGATAATGGGATTATTATAGGATTTCAACACTTTTAACTTAACAGTCATTGAGCCTTGAGTCCGGTCCCAAAAAAAGTCAGAGAAATGCTCTAAGCCTCTTTGAATGAAAGTCTAGAATGCAGAATAACTATAGGGGAGGGGAAATTAGTGATTTTTCCCAGTGAAAAATATTTACATAATTCTCCCACTTCTTTCTACCTACCCAACTTTTAATCTAACGTTTTTTTTTCCATTTTGTAGGTGTATTTGAGCTATAAACCTTGAACATTTTATTCTTTTGAAAGCAATAAAAACTATATAAATCTACCTTATATCATTTGAGGGCTCAGATTAAACTGATGAGCTCCTCTTTATTCTCTACCAATCTACTAATTATTTAGGATTAAACTATCTGACTAATCCTTATTCACTATTCTGCAACAATAAAATTGAAACATGACAAGTCAAGATTAAGTAGTTCAACTTATCACGGATTATGGCATTTATTGACACTCTACCATAATCAAAGTAAAAAGTAGTGGCATTTAGACTTGCACACTTTCATGTTTTATTTCTTTTCTTTTGGGGTATATTATTTTTTCTAGGTCCTTTGATCTTTCTTTTAGAACTTTTACCCTCTTTTTGATTTTTGATTTTTTTATTTTTTACAAAACATGGGAAAACAACTTGCAGAAAGCAAGGTATGTACATATTTACAAGACTATCATAAGTCAATTACAAATTATGAATCCTATACTTATAGGAACCTAACAATGGCTTCACATGGGGATGGCATTTCCTGGTGAAATGTCAAGAACTCTAATATCAGTAGCCTTTCATTTTGACCATGATGATCTTGTAACTATCTTCTGATTTCTGCTAAAACTCATACTTATGACATTTTTCTCTTCAAAGCTTAGGGCCTTCACTCCGGACTTCAACTTTGAAATGAAAACGTCCAATCCAATCTACAAACTGCAATGGATATTTATAATGATATAAAAGCAAATTAGGACTAAGAATTAGTTAGCTTTGAAGAATAGTAATGTTTGAGCATTCTACCATTCACTGGTCCTTCTGAATGTTTGTTCCATCCAAATTTCTGATAAAAAATGTGTTGTTACCTTTGTATCCATAAATGACATAAGGACCTTTCCATAGAAAGTCAAACTTTCCATGTTTTCCTTTTTCCTCTCTCTTGGAATCCCATTTTAACACTTTATCTCCTATGGAAAAGTCATCTTCTTTAGTTCTTTTATCAAATATTTTCTTGATTTTCTCTTGAATAACTTGATATTTTTCATATACTTCTTCCCTTGTTTGTTGAAGATGAATAGTTTGATTTATCCTTCTCTATATATCATTGAGTTCTACCTATGATTCTTGGATAATTTTCATAACTGGAACACCTAAAGATGATGGGAAAACTGCATCCATCCCATATACAGTCTGGTAAGGAGATGTTATAATTTACTTCTTGGTAGTAAGTCTATCTGCCCATAAGGCATAGACTAACTTCTTATTCCAGGTTTTCTTATTTTCTTCAAGTAGTTTTTTAATGATACTCACAAGGCTTTTATTTGAAGATTCAGCTAGGCCATTACCCTGAGGGTAATAAGCAGTAGAGTGAACTAGACTAATATGATACTTGTGGCAAAAGGAAATCATTTTCTTAGATTTAAATTCAGTTGCATTATTAGTAATTATTTTCTGTGGGCATCCAAATCTAGATAAAATATTGTTTTCTATGAAAGAGATAATGACTGAATCAGTGGATTGTCTGGTTGGAATAGCTTCAGTCCACTTGGTGAAATAATTTTTGGCAGTCAATATCCATTTGTGTTGGCCAGAGGATGGAGGGTGAATTTCTATAATGAATTCTAAACCCCATTGTTGAAAAGGCATCTCTATATAAATAGGTTTGACGGGTAAAGGTAACAACTTTCTTTTTCCTTCAAAAATATGACATTTGTGACATGAAGTAACAAATTTTTTCACATCAGAAAATAAGGTAGGCCAGTAGAAACCAACTCTAAGAATTTTATCTGCTGTACTTTTCTAGTATAAGTGTCCTCCACAATCACCTACATGAAATTCTCCAAGAATTTTGTCAGCTTCTGATTTTAGTAAACAATTCAGTAGAATCCCACTTTGTTCTTTCCAATAAAGAATTTTATCTAGAATACAATATCTCATTGCTTTAAGTTTGATGAATCTAGCTTTTGTTCTAGTTAATCCAGGAGGAGCTTGTAAATTTATAAGTACAAATATTATATCTGAGTACCATGGTGAGTCTAGATAGTTTTCATTGATTGATGGAGTCGCCATCTCTTCTTGGTCATCAATCTGGGCAATAAAATTTATATCCAAAGCATTACAATTGGATTCAGCCATCAATCTGGCTAAACCTTGTCATTTTATGAGCTTGGTTGGTTTAATCTCTATGTCATATTCAAGGATAGTGGAAATCCACTTTCCTCTTCGTCCATCTGGCCCATCCTGTGTTAAAATATCTTTGACTACAGAATTAGGGACATAGGCAATAATGTGGGAGTAAATAATGTACACTCTGGAATTTTTTATGGCTTTAACCAAGCTAAAGCTTGCTTTTCCATTATGTTATATCTCAAAGGTGCATCTCTAAGGGTTTTACTGAAAAATTCTATAGGCTTTTCAAAACCTTGGTCATTTTTCTGTAGTAGAACTGTAGCTATGGTATGTTCTATGGAAAACGAAAAGATTATAAAAACTTTCTTGAAGTCTGAACTGATTAGGACTGGAGTTTTTGTTAAAGCATGTTTAATGGATTCGAATGACTATTTTTCTTCAACTTTCCATTTTAAAAAATAGTCCTTTTTTAACATGTTATTCAGTTCTTTGATGATTTATGCTAGATTAGAAATAAATATTCTTAAAAAGTTAATTTTACCTAAAAATGATTGTAATTCTTTGATGTTCTTAGGTGGGCGAATCTTCAGTATAGCTTCTATTCTTGCTAGATCTATCCTAATACCTTCCTTTGAAATTATGTGTCCAAGTAATTTTCCTTCCTCTAGTCCAAAAAGGGTTTTCTTAGGATTTAATGATATACCAAATTTTCTACATTTAATGAAAATTTGTCACAGATGATCCAAATGTTCATTATTTGTCTTATAAAAAATGGTAATATCATCTAAATAAATAACCAAAATTCATGTATTTCCTTAGCAAAGGCTATATCCATAGCCCTCTGAAAGGTATCTCCAACATTTATCAAACCAAAAGTCATTTTCACATACATGCAAGTGCCCCATGGAGTGGTAAAAGTCGTATTGGGTTGGTCTTCCTATTGGACAAGTATCTGGTTATATCCTAAAAAACCATCTAATAAAGATATCCTAGAAGAACCAACCACCCTTTCTAAAATATGGTCCATTTTGGGTAAAGGGTAATTATCCTTTAAAGACACTTTATTAAGATTCCTAAAATCTACACATAACCTGATTTCACCAGTTTTCTTTCTTGTAGGTACTAAGTTAGAAACCCAATCAGAATATCTGATTGGTGCAATGATTCGGGCATCATACATGCGTTTAACTTCTTTTTCAATCAAAGGTAATAGGACAGGATTAATCCTCCTCAATTTTTGTCTAAATGGTTTCTGATCATATTTTAGAGGAATCTTATGTTCAATTATGTATGTGTCATATGCTTTTAAATCTTCATAACTCCATGCAAAGACATCTTGGTATTCTTTTAAAATTTCGATGTATTTTTCTTTTTCTTGAGGGGGTAAAGATTTTGACAATTTGATCATTTTTTGTTTTTTTTCTGTTCCAATGTTACATTCTTAAATGTTAGACTTGACTGGTTCCATTTTAGGCTTTTTGGGCACATCATTAGAATCAAACAAGTCTTCCAAAGAAGTTAAACCCTTAGGTAAAAAATTATCTTTTAAATATAACATCTCAATTTCATCTTCAATTATTTCCTCTATATCTACCTTCTCTAAGTTATCTATATCAGATTGAGTAAATACAGTGGGTTTGGTAAGTTTATGTGCATCTATGTTATTTATTTCACAATTAAAATCTAAATCTATGTTACATTCTAAATCTAAATTAGTATCTATGTCTATCATACAATTTTGAAACTCATCCTCACTATTCAAAAAATGGTAAATCTGTTCATCTTCAGAGAAAATCTACCAGTATTTGACATTATCAGGGACAATGGGTCTATATTTAACTTCAACAGTATATCTATGCATTGGTTGAAAAGGTAAGTTACATGTGCTAGCAAAAGTTGCTAGGAAATATGCTTGCAAATTTTGATTTCTAGGAATAGTTGCAAACTTACATTCTAGTAAATCATCACATAAATCAATTGCTACATCTCTATATCTAGCTAATCTAAGATTATGAACAAAATAATCTCCATTTACTTGTTTAATGATTAATTCAGAATCTCCCATAATTAAAATTCTCTTACCTCCCAAATTTCTGATGATTTGGAGACCTAAGATAAGTGCCTCATACTCTGCCATGTTGTTGGTGCATTTGAAGTTGAGTCTAAAGGCATGTCCTTCCGAATGAATGGTCTCAATGTTTGTGATTGACACTCCAGCTCCTGCTCCTGAATTGTTCACTGAGCCATCAAAGTCTAAGTGTCAAAGGGCTTCATGAAAAATATTATCACTATTTGGTTTAGGCTTTATGTCAATTAATTCAGTTTGGATTTCATTATTATTAGATATACATAAAATGAAAGAATCTAGATCAGTTGGTGTTTAGTAAATTGGGTAATTTATTGATCTCTCAGCACTGCTAACCATGTATTTCATTAAAGTTTCTCTATAAATTTTCTTAGGTTGTCCAAACACTGTTAAGGTGGCATTGCTCATGTCTAATTGTAGAGATCCTTGCAACTTAGCTCCCCATGAGCGAGAAAGAAGCATACCATATTTTGGTGGGATATCAGCTACTACAATATCCATAACCATGCTTTTACGAGGATATTGAACTAGATTAACACATAAGTCTTTTATCAATCCAATGCACTTAACCTTTCTTGATTCAAAAGAAAATAAATCTTTATATGGCCTTGTTATTTCTAAATTCATAGTTTCCATTATAGATTTTAGCATTAAATTGTGGGAAGCTCCTGAATCTAACATTGCATTATGTAAAATCTGATCGTGAATAGTAAGACTAATATAGAAGAGAGGAACTGATCCATTTGAATGCTTACCATTTACATCAGGGCCAAAAATTAATTCAGGCTGATCATCATTTAAATTAATAGAATCTTCACTGTCATTCAAATTCAATGTTTCAGTAATTGTTGATTTATATAAGTCATTTTTTATCAATTCTGTTAAAGGAATTGGTATTTTCAACTTAGCTATTTCAGATTGAATATTAAATGATGATTGAGACTTACTAATCTGAATTAGTTAATCTTTAGTAACAGTTATCTCAGTGGGTTTTTCAAGCATTTCAGTGGCTATACTTTTATCTTGAGTTGCTCTTTTATATTCAGCCTGAGTTTCTTGACTTTTGTTGTCTTTAGTTTTCTTTTCAGGGACATATTCAGGGGCAGCAGAAGTTTTTTCATATTTTTAAATTTCAGCAGAAGCTTTAGTGTTAACAGTTTTGGGATTTTTTGATTTAGAATCAGCAGGATTCTTTTTAGGATCAGGAATTTATGATTTTGCTAAATTAGGGGCTTTGGTAGTGTTGGATTTTTTAGAATTATTGGAGGATTGGGCCACTTCTTCAGTGATATCAACAATTTTTGGACTTGGTGATTTTTTGGGACTGGGAGGATTGGAATTTTTCTTGTTTTCCCTTGGGAGATTTTGCAAAATCTTTGTTTTTGGTGCTTCTACATTCTTTTTAGCTTGATTTTGAGAGTTTTTTTTTGTATAAGTTTCATTTTTTTTATGTTTCTAAGGTTATACTGACTGTGAATTTCGTTAATGGTGAAGTCATAACCTTGTTTGAAATCAAAGGATTCACTAGATTCTACTTTGAGTTGTTGAAGCTCAAAAAGTTCTTGATCCTCCTGAGTGAGGAAAATAGTGTTTTCTTCATCTATCCCCATTACTATATTGATGTCATCCTCATCTTCATCATTATTTTGAGAACTTTCAGCATAGTTCTCTTGGAATGGGGGCCTGATATTTTGATCTGGAGAAGCTTCTTTACCATTTCTAGGATTATTGTTTTTTCTAAAGTTGGGATTTTTGATTTGTGGTTGGTTATCACATTGTGGTTTTCTCTCAATATTGTCTAATATTTCAACCACCCTTTCTAAATTTTTAGCAAAAAAGTCAAATTTACCATCCCAGTTTGATGTTTCTTCTTTGATTGTGACTCTCCTTTCATTCCTAAGTTTGGATTTTTTGGCTAAAATATTAATTTCTACACCAACACCATCTAATTGCATCTGTTCTAATGTTTCAGCATTCCTTTATCTTAGTTGGTAAGCCATACCAGGATCAAATCCATTAGGAAATTTAAGAAGTATTGAATAGGGTGTAGGTTTAAGATCAACAGGAATGGCATTATAAACATTGTTATACCTAGTGCAGTAATCCTGAACAGACTCATTACGAGCTCCTTTTAAAGCATCAAATTCAGATAAGATTTGTTGGGGTTTGTTGGGGGTTCTTTTTCTTTTCCCATTTATTTAAGAATTCTCTATGGAATGCAGTTAAATTGGCTATACTACCAGCAACTAAATTTTTAAACCATTTCTTAACCTCTCCTATTAAACTTTGAGAAAACAACCTCGTTTGAACATCTGATTCATCTATTTCTTAGATTTCACAATAATCTGCTATTATTGTGACATGTTGTTGAGTAGTATATTGTGATATCCCATCAAATAGTGGTATACTTTTCTGATAATATTGGGGCATATCATGGAGGTTTTGAGGTAAGACAAGGGGAGCATACCTAGCAGCGATGGCTTGAAGTTTTGCTGAACTAGGAGGTATAACAGTGATGATAGGAGCAGTGCTGGATATGGTAGCTGATGAGCTGAAAGTTGTGCTTGATGAGCTTGGAAAAGAGGTTGGTATATATATGGAATTACTTGGAAATAAATATGTTGTTCTTATAAAACTATTGGATGCAATGGATTGAGTGAATGAGGGGAATAATATCCTAGGTTGCAAAGGAAACTTAAGACTAAATTTTTCGGTGGATGAACTTGCAGTGGTATCTAAAAATGAGGTGACTGCATACAGATTTGAATCTGCTGCTGGAATTATTGTTGTGTGCAATTGAGAAACTAGAGGCTTAATGTTAGAAAATAAATGTGCTAATTTAATAGCTTCATCAATGTCTTTAATCCGTGTAACTTTAATCCTTTCTACTTGACTTTGAGTTTCAGATTTATTTGTTTTAAATTTCGCTGAAATAATATATTTTTTTGCTTTCAAGAAAGACGTAAAAACATGATCTATTAAAGTATCTTTTAAATCAGTTTTAGATTTAACTTTAAACAATGATTTTTCAAAATTGAGATCAAAATCAATATCAGATAAGCTCACTAATTATTTGGGTAAAGAATTAGCTTTTCTTAATGGTACTTTAGTTTCTAAATTGACAATTTGTTTTTTCTTTTTGTTTTTTCCAATCTGTTATGGGTTATCTACTATAACTACATACTTAGGATCCACGTTAGACCTGGTATAGTAGGTTTTACTAGAAGCCAGAATGACTATTTATGAATACCCACAACCCTTTTAAAATAATCTTAAAGTAAAAATATTAATGAAATATCTTCCTTTAAGACTAAATTCAAAACCAGAGATTGGTTAGATCCCCAGTATGGTCACCAGTATGTTATCACCCTCGTAATTTCTAAAGATTGCAGCCTTTTTTATTTTTAGTTTAAGAAAACTAGGGGTAACTACAAACCTACTTTGGAAATTTAGGATCTAGCCTTCCTAAATTTCAGAGAGGGTTCTCTCTTTATGATTTAACTTTGTTTTTTTTTAATGTTTTAGGCTAGTTATGATAGAACATTTGGTTTTGGTTTTGAAATGTTTGGTGGAAAATAAGATTACTTAAATACAAATTAAAGAAGGATCTACTAGTCCATTGGGCTATGGAGTCAAAGTCTAGCAAGCAGAAGTAGAGGGCAAAGCTAAGAGGACGCTAATGTATTCAGGGCAAGGTAGATAACCCTCAGAGATTTGAATAGATTGTTTTGATGAGATGGCTTGCTTCAGGATAAAGGGCAATGAAGGATCCTTTGATTCGGAAAAAGAGGAAGGAGGTAGGGGTCAAATGGGACTAGGATCAATTAAGAAATCCTAAATCCAGAAATTAGCAGAAAACATTTAAATGATTAAGTAGTTAAGATAGGGAGTTCTTACACTAGTCCTGAAATAATTCTCCTAATTAATAATTAAGATTGAACAACATATATGAAATTGTATGTAACTCGGAATGGATACAATGACAAGATAGATGCACTTTACTCTTCAAATTATCACATGAATCCTGAATTATGAATTCCAATTGTCTATTTTCCATACTGCTCCTTTGAAATCAACACATGTGAGCCTCCAACATACCAGAAAAATGTCTATAATGTTCTTAGCAATTTTATTCCACACTAAATACTTCAAAAACTGAAGTATTTATACAAATGTTTATTACAAATATCCTAGAGAGATCTAGGAATAACTCTAGGAAATATAAAATATCTTTACATATTAAGAGGGACAGCTGCTTAACAACTTTAGCAAGTTGTCCTCTTATCTAGAAAATATAGAACTAATCTTATCAAACAAAAATTTTGTGTTGAATAGTTTTCCATGCTTGCTGGCATTTTGAAAATATCTTTTGGAAGATAACTTCACTGATACTCTTTCCACTTATACTCTTTGAAATTGTACTTCATCCTGGAGTTTCTTTCACGTTGTTTATTTATCATGTTATTGCTATAAAAGGGAAATTACAGCAGTCAAAATCAACTGACTATTGTTTTTCTTTCTGATACACTTTGACTCTTCTCTTTCGCTCTGATACTCTTTAACCTGACATTTTGACCTCTAACTGTAGTAAAAAGAGACTTCTTAGCAGTAAAAAATTCAAAATCAAATAACTTTTTTATTTGTTTCCTTCTCCAATTGACTGTTTCGTCTGCACTCTCTATCACTGTTTTGCTTCTTTGCAGCTAAAGCAAATCTGTAAACTGCTGCCACTATTCAGCACTTGGTATCTTAATACTTTTCAACTTTCTGTAGTTCTCATCTGCATCAGTGCATTTAGAAAAATTTGGCTTAATTACAAACAAATGTTTGATTTCATTCTGAAGGAAGAATAAATCTTCAATGTATTGGAGAACAACTTTCCATGTTGGAGATCCCTGTGGCAGTTGCTTATTCACCTATTCTTTGGCATGGTCCCTTATCTTTTTATCTTATTCCTTTTGATCCATAAATTTATCATTAAAGACATGAATCTCTTGAATACCAGCTTGTCTTAGCATGGTATACTTTGCTAAAAAATTGGTGATGGAAAAATTCATGGCATCACATTTTTCCTTCAAGTTGTTCATCAGGGTTTTCTTTATCAGTACTTTCTTGATTTGCAATATAGTTTCTCTCCTGTCTTGTATCTGCAATTCTTCTAGCTCAGTATTTTTCTTACTATTCAAGAAGGTAATTATCTTTAATGCATGTGCTAGTTTATCTGCTAATTCTTCTATTGTCCTTTGTATTTCACCTTGAGCTGCTAGAAGGAGGTCTCTTTGTTTATATTTATCTGTATTGATGGCCATTGAAGATGTATAGCCTCGATAATATTGGTCCATAAGTGATCCTTATATAAGAAATATGTGTAGTGAAACTCAAATCCTTTTGAAGGCTTTTGACTTGCTCTTCAAGTCTTTTATCTTTTTGTTCATAATTATTGGCATTAATCAATGTTGATTTTTTAGATACTTCCATATTCTGAATATGTTTCTTCAAATTGTTAATTTCATTGGTTTTCAATGTCATTTCTTCCATTTCTTTGATAATCTGCCCTGCATCATTAGTCTACTACACTTGTGATCTTGATGATTCTGTTTGGGAGGTAGTAGCTGATTGCACTGACACTGTAGTTGTCAATGACTCTTTGGGTGCTAACTTTTCTCCCAGTGTGGAAGGAACAACAACAGTAATAATAGGTATGAATGTAGGAATAATGGAAGTATCAGTTTCCTTGACAGTTTCTTTTTCTTCCATCAATATATCCAATTGAATTTCCATAACCTTGATTTGGGCAATTAGCTTTATGATCAACTACATCATATCATATTTTTCCTTCTGTTCTTGAAGTATTTCCTTACTCTGTGGGTGCTCACTCTGAGGAAGTTTTAACTGTTTCCTCAAAGCAGCAGTATCATCATTTTTTCTTCTTTATTAATACTTCAGCAACTTGTACATTTGATGGGTCAACTCCTATTTGTAAAATTAAATCTTCTAAGGTCTTGATCCTTATATATTTTGCATATAAGGAGCCTTTTTCAAGTTTCATATGGTCTTGTAGGTTGATAATATTATTTTGAAAATTTGTTACACTCATGGCCTTTGTCACCACAATGGAATATAACATCTCAGAGCTATGTTTGTGAAATTCTATCTGATCCAATTCATGCACTTTTTCAATATCTACTTCAAATTCCATCTTTTTGTAATCAGCCACTATTTTAGGGGTTGGAGAAGTTGGCTGTAAATAGGACATAATCATATTATTTGAAGAGTAATCAAATGCTGTAAGAAAACTATCCTAACTTCCTGGCTTCTGCTTGAGAAATTGAGAATAAATCTCACTTTTAATTTCCTCATTTTTGTATTTGATTTTCTTATATCTCTCCTTGATGTCCAAATATTTTTCTTCTTCTGTTTGAGAAGAATAGGTTTCCATATTCACCTGTTGCTCAATCATTTGGGTCTCCTTTCCTTTGGATGTTGATTTTTCTCGTTCAATATCTGTCAAAGTATCCTTAATTATTGTAGTGGCCTCATCATTACTTACCTCTAGTTCATCTTCAACCTCAATAAGTTTTTCATTGCCTATGGAACCAAATCTTAGCCTTTTACTGTAGATGAGTTTGAACTTAGTATCTGAAGTAGCTTCTGCTGTGTAGGCTCCCTCATCTCTTCTCCTTTTGTTTGAAGTCTCTATTTGTTTAGGAGTTACCACAACAAGTGTGGTATCTTTTTTTCCTGTTGGCTATGTATTTGCAGTTAAATCTACCAATTTGTTTTCTCCCCATTCTTTCTTATTGGAAAAATTTTCAATATCATGCTTTGGCTCATGTATAAAAGGAGGAAACTTATTTTTAACCCTTATACTATTCAAAATACCTTGGGAGTCATAATTCCAAGGGAAACTCACTTGAAATTTTAGCTCTGATAATCTCTTTTCTATCTCTTTCTCAGCATCCCTATTATTCACTATGAAAGGGCCAATTTGGTTTTTCAGTTTGAACTCTGTCTTATTTTTGGAAGCCATGAAATGGATAGCATCAACATTCAAAACCCGTCTCAAATACTCTAAAGCAAAGACTCTGATAGTCAAAAAATTAGGTAACCTATATGGAAGAAGATTAGTTCCAAAGATTCTTAATTCAGTATGCTTCTCATACAAGTACCAATCTCCCATTTTGCATTCTTCTGATAGTTGTAATATCCTTTTCATCTCTTCACTTACTCTAGGCTATTTTGATTTATGTAGCAAATTCATAGCAGGCCTTATGAACAAATCTGTGAAATTTGTGTAACTGTATTCACTTCCTTCTTTTCTCAACAATGATGTCCAAAAGACAACTGATAGAGGTTGGCCCTCTACATTCATTTTCTGCAATGCTATTGGGAAGTGATCTGATTGTGAGAATAAGATCAAATGAAATAAATAGGAAGAATACCTAAATACCCCTTCAGTGGGAAATTTTGTTAATTGATGGTGTATGGAATCAGAAATAAATCTAGCAAATCAAATATCACAGCAGGAGGTTGACCAAGAGACAAGATAGACAAAAACCCAAGGATAGACTCATCAGTGAAATAACCCAATATGAAGGATTACATAGAAATTACATGCCTAGAACCCTCTGGAAACTTGGAAGTGGAATAAGGAGGATTCAATTTTGGAATATCTACATGACTAGGCATGAAGTTCTGAAAAATCATAAATCTTTTGGGGAAATATGACTCCAAATATAATTGAGTCAATACTTCAATGGATAATGGGACTACCCTAGGGTCAAACTGTAAGTGCAAAATTTCATTGATTGACTCTGCAGTGATAGAAAAAAGGATTTTCCTGTCATTATTCACAATTGATCTTTGGTCTGGGACATAATACTTCTGGCACATTCTTATCAAGTCCTGACTAGGGTGTGTTAATGGGATTACATACTTGGGTAGATTTGTATCCCAGAGAGGCATTTCTTCTTTGTCTAGTAACTTTTCATGACACCAATTATGAACTTCTAATAAGTTAAATTATACCACTTGGTCTACAATTTTATAATCTACATCAACCAAGGGGTTGGCTTCTTCAGTAGATACTGGAGGTTGAAGAGGATTAACAGTCACAGTGGTCTAAGCAGTGATAGGAGGAGTATATTTTGGGGCTTTTACTACTTTAGTCTTGGGAGGTTTGGATCCTCCAGGTTTGGTAGGTTTAGATCCTCCAGCCTTAGGTGTGATTTGCTTTTTTGTCATTTTGGGATAACTAAAGCAAGATTATACAGTTTTCTATAGTTAATTTGTTGAAACAGACAGTAATTGAGCAGTATTTTTAGGCAAAGATGATGGCAATGGGAAATTCAGTGCTCAATTTAGGAATTTGGGATTACAAGGAACAAATTTGAAACAAAAAACGCAGGTTTTCTGAAAGATTGTGACTATAAAAGGGGTTTTGAGGTATTCTTCAAGTGTAAAACCTTTCTTAGGCGTGGAATTTGTCTTTCAAGGGTCTCTGACTTAGAATTTGACTTAAAATTGAAGCTTTCTGCAAATGGAAATTTTTGGGAAAAATTTGTGAGGGTTCGCCCTCTTTTTTCAAGGCTTTGGACAAAATGGATGGGCAATTTTACTAATTTTATCTCAATTGGTTCGATGGGTGGTTTAAAATTGCGAAATTACAGGCCAAATTTGGGGAAATACCTGATTTGTAGTTATCTTGATGCCTTGAGAAGGGTTTCTGAAGCTTTGATGGTTCCTGCAGATGGCTCTGAATCACTGATGTAGAAAATATCTTTAAATATTCTTCAATTAGTGGAACAGTGGTTGAAATTGGGTTTTTTCTCTGGCTAAAGTTCAATAATTTTCACAAAAGAATTTTTGTATAGTTGGGCAGCTTTTCACAGTCGGGAATGCACAAATACATCAATAAAACGTATAACAAAGGTTTTAATCCTTATTATAAATCTTAAAAAACCACAATAACTATGAGTCAAATCACTAGCGGGAGTGATTTTTATTTTATGAACGTGGAAAACCATCGGTGCGTTTCACATTGTTTGGGCAGTGAATGGTATTGATCAAAATGAACGCGATCGTATCAAAAAATGGCACGTCATAGGAGGTGGTAATAGAAAAACCGCCCATTTCGTGCTCGTTTGGGCGTTTGAAAGTTGTTTGGTTTGGGAGCGCGAAGATAATCGTCGACCGTCAGATCTTTGGAAAGGGAGCAAATGATCAACATGAGTTCACAAGTTGTGGTCGAAAGTTGTGGGACCGGGCTTTTATTGATATGCATTGGGATTAAATATAATAAAACCTTTATACAAATAACCATGGTTTTAACACATAAAGGTTATTTATATGTGAGGTATATGGTTCCAAAGGGCGGTGATATATATATATATATATATCAAAGGTTTATATACAAGGTAAAATGTACATGAGGTGGGTTGTATTAATCAAGGGTTTAACTTATGTAAAGCTTGGGGCTTTACATATGGGGAATAAGAAAAAAAAACTTTGGTTTAAAAAAGTGATGCGGGAAATATTGACAACTGTATTGCAAAGGCATAGGGGTCCCGAACATCATATTTACATATTTTCATTCTATTATATAGTTTTTAGACCATGGAGGGGTCTATAACCATAGGGGGCGGGAATATTTGTATAATGTTAGTTTTATGCCAAAGGGGATTTAATTTGGGTTTTTTATTTAAACATGTGGATAATTAACTTTGGCAAAAAGCTTATAATAGTGGGTTTTTTTGGATATTTAAATAAAATGGGTTATATAATAGGATAAGGTTTGTTTATAGGGATTTAATAAATAAATTAGAAGTTAATATGACCAAGGACAATGGAAAACACAAAAATATATCTCTATAACTAAGTAAAGTGATAATGTAAAAAGCCAAGCTTTATCATTTATAATTTGACCACTTTGACCTAGAATATAATATTTTTGGAGGGTTTTTATGTTTTTATGAATGAAGAGATTAATCAAAAGGGGATTTTCTTTTTCATTAATTAAAAAGGTCTTTAATTATGAACTTGAAGTGCAAATGGATGAATGTAGGGTAAATTATGATAATGGGATTATTATAGGATTTCAACACTCTTAACTTAACAATCATTGAGCCTTGGGTCCAGTCCCAACAAAAGTCAGAGAAATGCTCTGAGCCTCTTTGACTGAAAGTCTAGAATGTAGAATACCTATAGGGGAGGGGAAATTAATGATTTTTCCTGGTGAAAAATATTTACATAATTCTCCCACTTCTTTCTACCTACCCAACTTTTAATCTAACATCTTTTCTTCCATTTTGAAGGTGTATTTGAGCTAGCAACCTTTGAACATTTTATTCTTTTGAAAGCAATAAAAACTATATAAATCTACCTTATATCATCCGAGGGTTCAAATTAAACTTATGAGCTCCATTTTATTCTCTACCTATCTACTAATTAGTCAGGATTAAATTGTCTGACTAATCGTTATTCACTATTCTACAATAATAAAATTGAAACATGACAAGTCAAGATTAAGAAGTTCAACTCATCATGGATTATGGCATTTATTAACACTCTGCCATAATCAAAGTAAAAAGTAGTGGCATTTAGACTTGCACACTTTCATGTTTTATTTCTTTTCTTTTGGGGTATATTATTTTTTCTAAGTCTTTTGATCTTTCTTTTAGGACTTTCTTTTTTATTTTTTATTTTTTTTATTTTTTACAAAATATGGGAAAACAACTTGCAGAAATCAAGGTATGTACATATTCACAATACTATCATAAGTCAATTCCAAATTATGAATCCTATACTTATAGGACCCTGACAGGTTCCAAATTTTAGTTTCTTCAATTGTTAGTGCATGCCTTCCATTGTTCCAAAATGTGTATGCATATCATCTATCTCTTCAAAAAATTGTTTGTATGTGGACTGATGCCACATGTCATCTTTTGAAATGTATTTTTCATCATCAATATGCTACAACATAAGATGAGAATAAAATTGTCTCTTCAAAACTCCAACACCTAAAAATAGCATGAATTTCTTCATCATCCATGTTGTCTTCAACATTCATTTATGAAAATTGTATGCAGACTTTATCAAGACATGGTGTTGCAAGCCATGCTTCAAGGAATTTTAACTCTTCTTCATAATTTTTATGTTTACCTACACACTGGAAATCAATGTTAGGATTAAAAATATTTACAAAACCATATTGGTTTTGTTCTTTTTGCTCTGCAATGAGAATTTTCTTTTATTGTGTCTCCTTCTCTGTCTTTATTTCTTCCACTGCTTCAAAGAGGTTTTCTTCCACTTGGTTTGCATACTCAAGTGGTATTCTCTCACCAAATAGCATCATGTCGATATCATGTATTTGTTGCATCATCTGCAACCATTCATCATTAAGAAACAAGTATTCATCCAACTTAACATCAACAAATTGAGTTGTTGGATTCAGCATAGCATTGGCTACTTGAATCATAAATTCATTACCATCAAGAAGATTTCATATTGGATTCACCAAATATTTGTCCACTTGTGGTTGTCCATGATGGGGTTCATGAGAAAATATGTTCCCCTTCTCTGATTCTTCTGCAAATTATTTACAATCATCATTCACTTGCGGCTGAGCACAGTGGGATTCACTAAACTCTTCATTTTCAACATGATCACTCCTCCTTTTAACAAAATTCCTCTCAACTGTGTCCCAAGCCTCCTTGGCTATATATGCATTTGTCATGATGGGTATAATGTTGTCATCTATAGATTATTTATGCATTTCAATGTGAAGGCATTATTTTCCCTTTTCACTTTCAAATCTTTCGAAAAGACTTCATACATCTCTTGCTATTGTTTCTACTTTCTTAGCCTCTTGCGTTTTCCCATTTGTTGAGCATTTATGCACTATGGCTCAATAATCAAATCAAAATTCAAACATAGTAACTACTTGCAATAAAAAAATCTTCGTGGTCACTTCTCTGCTGATCAATTTCTACAAATAGATTGGTCTACAAATTCTCTACAAAGGTGACATTTTTTTTTTTGAAAGCTTGGTAGTACCTTTCATTTTTCTCCTTCTTCTTTTTTTTTTTTTTATACTCCATCTTCATCAACATGTCCAGATACATCACCCCAATTGAGGAAAAGAATTGGACCTATGATAAGTGCTATAACAAATCTCCTCATCACTATTTAACCAAGACCCCACAAACAAAAAATAACACTTTTAGAAAAGCTTTCATAAATCTTATATTTAAAAAAATATTACAACCCTTACTGATTTCAACAAAAACCCTTTCCTTTTTTTTGTGAATATAGTAGGGCCTCTCTATTTTCTATTTATATTTGCAAATCAGGTTACAGTAATGTAAAATCTGTCTATGGCCTCAACCTACCAGAAAGAAACCAGGTCTGTTGGCCATCTAAGTGCGTGAAAAGCATACCAAAATTGGAAAAGTTTCATTCTTCTATAACCCACATGGGCGATCTGTTCTAGAGCATTCCTATCTACATGTTGATAATAGAAAATAAGTTCATACAAAATTGCAGAGTTCATAAAACATCATAAGAAAAGGAACAACTATCCTTCAGAAGAAGAAACAGGGGCGGGGTCCTTGACATTGGATCCGGGCATGTCTACTTGTTGGAGTTGTTGTAGCTGCTTTTCCATTCAACCAACCTTGTCATCTAGTTGGCCCATGCAGTTCGCTGCCTGGTACTGGGTGATCTTGATATGGTATAACTGATCTTGCATATCCTGTAACTTTTCCATTATGCGAGATTCTAACTTTGTTGGGTCAATGTGAGCCTGTCCAACGGGGAAACTCTACATGGCCTTTGCAAGAAGGCATTTTACTGTCCAGTAAGTGTGGATTGTCTGTTGAAATAATGTGAGATGACCTCTAGTGTTTCCTAGATCTATTATAAAGTCTAGGATTTCAGCTTCAGTGTCATTGTCTTCAAGATCTGTCTGAATTTCTCTTTCCCAGCCCCTAATTTCCTGATGAATCATGGAGGGGTTTCCAGTGAAATATTTGGTTGCTAAATTTTCTAAAAGTTCCTGATTGGATTTCCTGCCTCGTTTCTTGGGCACCGGTTCCATGTGGACTGACTGTTTCCCTTTCGTGGTCTGGGAAGTTGAATGACGTTTCCCCATTATTTGCAGAATCCTAATAAGTAACAGAACCATATAGCAAAAAGAAGTGAGGTCATGAAACTCTGCATGGGACTTCCTTACATTAACGCCATAAACATCACGGGTGTGACTGTGATTCCAACAGAAATAAATTAACCCCAGATTTTTTACCTGTGAGCTGGGATGAAAATTGTTCTGGCTATGTAAAGACACAGTCCTAGACACTCTCAATGACTCAATGGAGGCCGGGGGTCTGGCTATCATATTCATAACACAGGAGAGTTGGAAGGCCGACAACATAATTGATAGATCACAAGAGAGTTTGGTAAGGCTCGCAAAATTAGTTGTTACGGGGTTGGCAGTTAAACTCCCTCCCGACCGACGCTCTAACTGAGCCGACAATTGACTGTGCATGTCCCGAAGGTACCACCCTAAGATTTCTACTAGACTTAATTGAGAAAAATCCACAGGGGAAGAAAGTTCTAGCCTACCCTGTATGCCTACCCCAACCGAGGGCCTCCAAACCTTTCCTTCCGAATGCCCTTCCGCCTTTTGGACGGTCCCAAACAGAAAAGAAATAACACTATTGACTCCACGAAGCTTTAAGGTGGCTAACTGGTTACAAGGGTCGTGGAAGCATGGGTTTATCCGCCTCTGGATGGGTTTATATAAACTAAAGATAGTAAAACCAAAAAAATATCTCCCTTTATACAACTTACAGCTTGAAACCAGAGCAGCATCATCCATAAGTAAAAGGAGAAGACTATATACGTACCCCCACCTGGTCGAGAATGAAACAGTGCTTCCTGGCTTCCTGCTCTGTTGCCTCCGAACGATTTCATGCAAAAATAAAAGCATTACCGTTTGGAGAGAGGAAGGAACCAAACTTACCCTATGTGAGCCTTTCCGTCCACGATCTGACAGCACAGGCTGTCCATCAAGTGGAATCATTAATGATCACTCGCTCACAGCATGCCGTGATCTATCATCCCAATGCATCATTATGACTATTGAAGGTTTGGAGGATGTTATAACCGCCATCTCTTTGCAATTATGGACTATGAGCAGACAGGTGGACACCCCGATCGGGGGGTTGCAAATATTTGTTTACAATCAGTTGGAGAGAGTGGAGTTCCACCTCCCAGACAGCATCCGAGGGGCGTGCATCTATTGATCTCTCTATCTGTTTGCATCTCCAATTTGCTAAATAATCTGCAGCTGCATTACCCTTTCTCTTAATGTGGCTTGGGATCATGTATTGGGTATGTTGCATCAAGTGGCCTATTTCTTGGATTAGACCTGTTGTTCGCCAACTGTGTGAAATTTTCTCCCACGGTGTTCCTTGCTGCAATTTGCGAAGAACTGCAGTGACCATGGCTGAGTCTCCTTCTACTATGATTCTTTGATAATTTTCCCTGATTGCAATAAGAATGCCTTGTTGGACCGCTGTCAGTTCTGATTCATTATTAGTGGCGTAGCCCAGGTCCTGTGCATAAAACCGACATACTACTCCTTGAGAATTGCGGAAAATTCCTCCTGCCCCTGCTTGCCCCGGATTCCCTTTTGAGGTGCCATCATAGTTCAATTTGATAAAGCCATGTTGTGGGGGCATCCAGTTATCCGCGATAGTTTCACTAGGTTGTCTATATTTCCACAAGATTTTGTACAACATCTCTGGTTTTAGATTTAAATATTCGAGGATTTGGGATTCGAAACCCACTGTTTTCCAATCCTCATCTATCCATCTTTCACTAACGATGGTTTTGCGAATATTCTTGATTGATCGCTGCCAAATGAGATGCAGTGGTTGTTCAATGTCTTGGAATATTCTATGTTTCCTTTCTTTCCATATATTCCAGAGGAGAAATCTGAATGAGAGGGTCCAGGCTCTGTTAATCACTTGACATTAATACTTTCCTTTTTGCCATCTCTGGATGGTCTTTATGATGCTTTCATTATCTTTGTCTGTTTGCTTAAAGAGGTGTTCCAAGTTCCTCCACAGCTATTGCACTAGTGGGCAGGCGTTAAGAAGATGGTCTGTCGTTTCCCTCTCTGCTTGACAGAGGGAGCATCTAGAGGGCCCCGACATTCCCCTTTTCTGTAAGTTTTCCCAAGTCAAAATCCTGTTATGGCTAACTAACCATATGAAATATTCCACTTTTGGCCAATGTTTCAAGGCCCAGATTTTTTTCCATATAGGGCGATTATCATTAAGGCCTTGCTGAGAGTGAATATAATAACCTTCTTTAATTGTGAATTTCCCTTTTGTTTGATATCCCCATCTAAGAATATCTGGTCTTGATGCTTCTCTAATTTTCATGGTTTTGAGTTCATTTGCAAAATTAACCCATTGTTGTGTGTCTGGGGTGGTTGGCCAGTTTGTTCTGTCTTTCCATTTCCTCCATTGATCATTGTTATTTTGGCTCCAATAGTGTTGTAGAAGTCTATGATTGGGAGTGTTAGTATATAAGAAAATTTCACCCAAGTCTAATCGACTAAAAATTTTCTCCCGCTGTTGCCATGAGTCCTCCCAGAAAATCACTGTTCCTCCTCCCTTGACCTCCCAGAAGCTATGATACCTGATTAATAGGTGATTAGATGCTGCCAAATTCCAAATTGAAGAGCCTCGTGGGATCATATCTGTCTTTAAACGGCCTGGGATTGTTCATGGCATATCGTATTTTGTTGTCCAGATGTTCTTCCAGAGGTTGAGACCGCCCTGAATCTAACGCCACCAAAGTTTTGCTCCCATCACATTGTTCAGGATAGATGGCTCCCGCAATCCTAGTCCTCCTGCCGCCTTTGGCTTGATTAGCTTGTTCCAGGAGAGAAGAGCCTATTTCCTGTTATCTTGGGTGCCCTGCCATAAGAATTTTTTTAACTGACCTACTAATTGAGAACAAATTCCTTTTGGGCATGCTCTTGCGGAGAACTGATATATTGGAATTTCTTGTAGCACTGATTTTAGCAGTATGAGGAGCCCAGGTGCGTTCAGAGCTCGAAACGCCCAATTCTGAATCCAGTTAGCCACTCTGATGAGGGTGTCTTGCCAATCCGCTATCCGTCCTGGCCCAAGATTTAAGGTCATACCAAGATATTTCATAGGGAATGATCCTCGCTGGAACCCCAAAGTCCTAGTCAGGAAATTTTGGTTCGCTGGTGAACAGTTGAAAAAGTAAACACTCGACTTACCATTATTTATTTCAGTCCCTGAAGCTTCCATGAAGATATCTAATATTTTAAGAATCAATTTGCATTCCTTCAGCTTTTCCATGCAGAACAATAAGATATCATCTACAAATTGCTGGTGTGTCAATGGGAGGTGAGGTCCCCACAGTTTCAAGCCTTACAGTTTCCCTTTAGCTAAGTGAGCTTTTATGAGTTTTCCAAGTCCTTCAACAGCTATAATGAATAAGAATGGAGATAGGGGGTCTCCTTGGCGGAGGCCTCGTGTACTGGCAAATGGCACAGACGGACTACCATTTAATAGAATTGAGTAATGTGAAGAGGAGATAAATGAGTATAACCATTGCAACCAGCGGTCTTCAAAGCCAAAGGCACGCATTACCTCAATCAGATACTACCATCTTATTCGATCATACGCTTTGGATAGGTCAAGCTTAATTAGTAGGCCTTTTCTTTTGTCCTTTTTTAATGAGTGAATAGCTTCTTGAGCAATGACGATTCCATCTAAAATTTTTCTGCCTTTGACAAAACCTGTCTATTCCGGGGATATTAGATCATGCAGCAGAGGTTTAAGATGATTGACCATGATAGTAGAAAGGATTTTGTAAATTACATTACACAGAGCGATCGGTCTAAATCCTTCTGGGGTATCAGCATTTTTCTGCTTGGGGATTAGAGTGAGGAAAGTGGCATTCAACGCTAGATATACCATCTTCAATCTTCGAGACTCTTCTACCACCTCTAGGATGTCTGGGCCCATGAATGGCCAAGCTGCTTTAAAGAATTCACTTGTGAATCCGTCTGGCCCCGGGGATTTATTCTTGGGTAACTGCATAACTACCTCTTCTACCTCTTTTAGAGTGATTGCTCTGAGCAAGGCAAGGTTCTGTTCTCTGGAGATCACTTTGGGGATGTGAGTAGTGATATTTTCTATGGCGGCCTGCCGATTTGGTATAGGTTCCCTAAGCCTTTCACTGAAGTGATTAACCAGCTCCCCCTCAATATCTGCATGTTTAATTTTCCTCTCCCCATTTTCTTCTTTCAAGGAGAAGATTATGTTATGTTGTCAGTGTTGCAGCATGGCTTTATGGAAAAACTTGGTATTTCGATGTCCTTCTTTGAGCCAATTGATTCGAGACTTTTGTTTCCACAAAATTTTTTTTGCTTGCGTTTCTCTTCCTGTTGGCTGAGCGTACTGCCTTCCTCTGTTGCTAACTCAAGTGTCCGTCCTTGGAGGATTATTTTTTTCTGTATTTCCTGCATTTTTGCATTCAATTGGATTTGTTCCTGATGTATATTTCCAAATTCATGGCGATTCCATCTCTTGATCTCGTCTTTTAATTGCTTTAGTCGAAGTTGGAATGTATGTATTTTATTGCGTCCCCTGGTTTGGATTGTCTTCCACCATCTTTTAACTTTATCCATAAACCCCGGATCTCTTAGCCAAAACATTTCAAACCTGAAGGGACGGTTATGAGGGCTAGCTTTGATATTGACTTCTAACCTGATCGGCCAGTGATCCGATCCCAGGGTTGGGAGGATTGTGGCTTCAAAGTAGATGTCCTGACTCATGAAAGCTTCTGAAGCCAAAAATCAGTCTAGCTGTGAAGCAAACTGAAAGCGTTGCCCTCTTCTGTTATTCCAAGTAAAATTTCCATTGACCGTGGGTATATCTACTAGCCTCAGGTTAGTTATCAAATCTCTGAATAATGCCATGTCAGGGTCTTCCCGACTTATACCTCCTTTTTTCTCTAATAAGTTTAAAATCATATTGAAATCTCCACCTATTAACCAATACTTTTCCTTGTGCATTGTTCCTAATGTGCGTATGCTCTGTAAAAAAGCTGCTCGCTCCCCTGGAATTGGAGGTCCATAGACTGTCGAGATAAGGATCTTTTCCTCTGATCCTATATGTCTGAAGGTAGCTATTAAGATCCTAGGTAGGGCCATCCATCCCTCTGCAATAATTTCAGCTGCATTCCATAGGATTGCTATGCCCCCAGAAGTACCCACTGAGTCAATAGCCATTACCTCATAATCCATTTTGAAAGATTGGATTATTGCTTCGAGTTTTTTCCCAGAAACATTTGTTTCTTGTACTAGCATTACCTGTGGTTTCTCCACCCTCAATCTTTCCTTCAGATTTCGTTGTTTGCCCTTGCTATTGAGACCTCTGATGTTCCAGGAGAGCACCTTCATTAGGTATTTTTAGGTATTTGTTGAAATACCATTGTTAACGGTATTATCTTCCCAGTATTTATCAGCATTTCTCCCACTAACTGTATTGACTCCTGTAGGGTTCTTCGTCCTCGTTTTTTTGTTGGTTTGGGTGGGGGAGCAGTCTTTTTACCAGCTTCTTGTTCTCTATCTTAACCTTCTTTGCGGGCTTGCGTTGTGAGATAATTTTGAAATGTCTCTTTGTATAATTTATTTTGATCCGCTGGGTTGAAACGATCGTTGAGGTTCCGCCATTTGAACAAGAGTCGTTTCAATAGTTTCTCTTCGGCACTCAACTCATCTTTTGATTGCTCGACCTCCATCGGAGTGAGTTCTGGAACTTCATTTTCTTCCGGTGTCTCCATTTCTTGTCCTACTTTCCGTTAACAAATTTTGTATAATAAAATATGAAGGTCTTTGTATCATAAAAATGAAGTTGTTTTGAATAATAAAAACATCTTTGTGGTCGCTTCTCTACTCAATTTCTACGAATAGATTTGTCTACCATTTCTAAGTGACGTTTTAAAAAAAACTTTCATGAATCTTATCTTTTAAAAAATATTACAACCCTTATGATTTGAACAAGACACTTTCAAAGAAACGACTGTCGTTTAATAAAATATGAAGGCCTCTATATCATAAAAATGGAAATCGTTTTGAATAAATGAGGACCCTTTTAAAATAATACTTTCTCTTTTTTTCAAAATCAAGAACCCCTTTTTTTTTTTAAAATTGGTCTCTTTTTTAAATAAACTTCTTGTTAAAAACCTTTCTTTTCTAGGAAAAGTGAATGAGAGGATTCTTTAAATGATAAGAGGATTTGACACAATTCATTTAAATGTTAAGAGCAATTCATTGATAAGGGGGCTTAAGCACAATCAACTTTAAATGTAAAGATCCATTTTATCTTTTAGTCGCAGGTTCTGTTATTACAACACCCCTTTGCATTATTCCCTGCCGCTTGAATTAAAAAGGTATTGTTTGACATACAACAAAACCAAATTTATAATTTAAGCAGCATAAACAAATCAATGACAGCCTTGGAAGGCCGGCAGCATCAAAATTTAATCGATCAGATTTTCGAATGAAGGAAAATGGAGTCTTATGAGTTTGACTTCTATAGCGCACCTGCCGCCAATATTAGACCGGTCAATGTTCCATAAATTGATGTTGTTAAAGTGTCCGTGTACAAAACGGCTGGCACAATATCTCGAGTGTGTTACTGCACAACGAAATTCAAAATATGTTCTCACTTCGCTCATGTGGCTGCTTTCTCACGAGTTTTTTGCAATTTCCTCTTTTCCTTCTGCTGCTTTCAAGGAGTCTTATTTTTTTTCAAGTAAAAAAAACCCTCGTTATATACTGTCCAGTTTAATAACTATAAAGATTATCTAAACTAATGCATGTTTCACAAAGAACATGCCTTAATTGTCAATCAAATTACATTCAAATTACATTTTTTAAAAATGCAGCCAGCATTACTTTACTGTAAACTGTCTCCCTAAACCGCCCCAAAACCTCTATAGTTTGTACTTAAAGATGTATTTTTTCCAGCAAGCTCTGAAGAAGAATACCGTCCCCCTTGCTAAAAAACCAAGACCAGCTACTTGGTCAAAAAACTATGAATGATTCAATCCGAAGAGAGTAGATGTCAAAAACGAATGGAATTCAAGGTCCTCTGCTGCTCGATTCTTCCCTCTGTTATCCATCGAATCTCTATTTTCTGCAAAATTATGAAAGTAACGACTATGCCAACCTACAAGATCAACGATATCTGAGAACATGATAGCAATTATCCAAACTTTTTAAGCGAAAATAAAGTTTTCTTTAAGCTCCCAAAATTAAGAAAAATGGACCATACCAGTGGTTTTCTCACCCTCTGGTAAAAACAACTCATATACATTATTCCAAAAACCCCCTCCAATCCTTTTTTTGATAGACTATCTACCTGAGAGTTCTTCTCATGATAAACGTGATTAAAGTGGAGAGTGTTGAAAGAGTTCCTTAACCTGTCGATGTGATCAAGCCAAGAAGTGAGATGTCCTGGCGTGATCTTGTTTCCTTTTTTAAGATGATTTATAAGCACCTTTGAATCCCCATAAACCCATAATTATTCTAAACAGAGATGTGAAACGAACCAAAGTAAACCCCACAAAGCGAGGATTTCAACTCTCATATTGGTCCCTTTTTCCCTGAACCAATATATTTTGTAATGACATTCTGGGTTGAGCATCAACCAAACCCCACACCCACAACGAGATCACTGGGATGCTTCGTCGAAAAACCCTGCTCGGTAGGAAATTTCAACCGATCTCAGCCTCTTAGAAAGATCCCTTGGAGGTTTCATAGTGGATTTAAGCCTTTCCCAGTACTGAATAATGAAGGAAGATCTTCCCCCTGGGCAGCTTGTCACTCCATTAAAAATCCACTTATTGTAGTCACACCACATGGCCCAATGGAAAATTGCAGGGATATTCCTGTAATTTATACCCTTTGTAATATTCCAAAATTTGCATGTAGCAAATTGGAATATCAATTTTTTCTTATTTCATCTAGGAGGTGAATAAAATGGGTAAAAGGCCCATGAGTAGGAATAATATCCTTCATAGTGTGAAAAGGATCATTGGAGCAGCTTATTTTGCACCTTCCAGTGTGAAAAGGGGAAATTTGCATGAGGACAAGGTCAAGTTTGACCAAGTCAACAACGTTGCCTAAGAGGTGTAGCTTGCTTGGGAAGATAGCATAGTTTTGAAGGGAGAAAGATTATTTGTGGAAGAAACCCTAATGTGTGGGGTCCAGGGAAAAGAGGCATTCACTTGCATGAAAGGAGGAAGAGGCAACCATAGTGAGATATCTTGGAGCATTTGATCATTTGTCTGTTTAGACATATTTGCAGTCCCGATTGTTCAGCTAAGTTGCAGTGCTTCTCAGCACGAGGGATTCATGTTTAGGATTTGCTCTCCTTCTTCAGAGGCCTCTTGAAGTATTGCACTTCATTTCTCCACATCTTGGCTCAAGGCCAAAGCCACTACCATCAGTCACTGCATTATTTCTGTTGAAGTATAACATAGTGTTGCTGGGTGTTGGAGTGGAGGGTTCCACAACACATTTCCTTGGCTTATCTTTTAGAGGATGGAGTTCCTATTCCTCTGGGAGATCAGTGAAGGAGGTTTCCAATCTGTATTGCAGATTTCGCATCAAGTTGAAGCACCTCCCATCATAGACAGCACAGTCCATTCTCCATACTGTGTTATTCCAATGCACACTTGCAGTGAGGGGTTGCACCACCATTTTGGAGGAGGGGATATTCAGTGTCGGGATCAGCCTTGCACTTGATAGATCTATTGGAGGAGGTTATTTCAGGTTGCACATCATCTTCAGCCATCTCCAGTATTTAAGAGTTGTAGCTGCTACCCAGCAACTCCGGCATTTCTGCAGAATTTCCATTTGTACATGTATTGTAGCCAATCCCTCCAGGGATTGTGTAGTATTGATGTATTAGAGTTTGAGGGATTGAGAGCTTTCTCCCCCTCATTTCTTTGAGATGATATTGATATATCATTATATTATCATGTATTTTGTTGGAGTGTCTTCTATAAACTATGTTATTTTAGCCAGGGCTTTTCATATGTAGCAGTGCTCTTCCATTTTCTTGTATATGCTCTATTGAGGCTTCCATTGCCAAGTTGGAGTGATTGATTCCTCCACACATTGTATACATTTGCTGCTATATCAGATATTTGTTGGCTATGCATATCTTCATGTGTTCACAACTATAGAATAATGTTTTCATTCCATTATATGTGCTTACATTTGTTACAGTCCCTCATCGGGCACTTTATGAGAACATCTAGTAGTGAGAGATCTGTTTAACCACTCTATAAGGATTTATTTGGAGCTTCCTCTTGGATTTATCACTTAGATACATTTTTCTAAGTGATCCAGGTCTTGGTTTCAATTCCTGTAGCAGCCATTACTGGAAAATGCATTTTCCATTCATGCCTTGCTAAATGTTCCGAATTTGGAATATTATAGTGATATCAACGCGTAGTCTTGGCTCAGCGTGTGAGTCTAAGCCCAAGAGATCATAAGATTGAAGAGGATGGGTTTTATATCATCATATTTTAGATCCATGAAAAACCTCCCCAAGGAGGATAAACAGAAAGAAGAGAAAGAACCATGCACTTCCTATTCTCATCAAGGAGACAAAGAAATAAGCAGGAAAAAGACTCCATCTTTTGGAGGAGAAACATAAAAAGTGTATAAGCTTACAAAGATTATTCCTAAATATATACATATGATTCATGAAGAGTTCAAGGAGATCAGGAGGAAGATGTATGGAGAATCTCCTGAAGGGTTTGATTCAAAAGAAAACTCTAGATTATCACATGAGGAGTGTGAGCAAGCAGCTGCACACCCTAATACACAGCATAGTCACATGCCCAGGATTGCCAAAAGAGAGATGGAAAGAGAAGAAGAATTTGCTAGGAGGGAAACCCTTTGTAATTTTTTGAAGGAGTATGAGTCTCAAACTCAGAAATTCAGAGATCATCTCAGTTTTTTAGAGTTTTGCAAGATGAAAGTGAGAGGAAAAGAGCAGCAGGATAGATTTCATCTATCTACCTTTGAAGGGTCACCTATATGTTCAGCCAAAGCTTGGGTGGAGGAGTTAGTGACCTTTTTGCAGTAGCACCACATTCTTGAGGATGAAGCCATCAAAGTTGCAGCGCTGCATTGGAGAGGTAAGACTTATCCCTGGTGGATCTTTGAATCCTTTTCTTTAAGAAATGTAAACATTGCATCTTATTCAAGTTTCACTAAGGCATTAGTGAAAAGATTTGATAGAAAGATTCATGGAACACATATGGTGGGGCAAAACCAGAAAACTCAAGTAAAACCCTTGCATGAAAACTTGCACCATACTTTGCCAGAAGAAAGGTTTTCATCTCACACCTTGGAGCAAAGGAGCATGGAGATCTCTTTTTCAAAAATGGATCCAATCATTGGAGAGTTGGCCACTCATGTTGCAAAGATTGAAGGCATCAACACTGTTAGATCTAGAGTTGATCTAGCACCTAATGCAGAGGAAGGAGGAGCTCTTGCTCCAAATAGAGGGATGCTTGCATCTTTTCAAGGAAGTCCCCAAGATCTCATGTGTGGAGATCAAGGCACAACTCATGTTTTACCTATGCCATTCTTGAGGAGGTGTGGACCATGGATACATAAGGAGAAGGTAGGGAGGAGACCCAAAATCATGAGATGAGGAGTACACATCCCTATTCATTTATGGATTTTGATGCACCTAAGAAGGTGATTAGACTGCGCAGTGAAAGCATGGAGAGCTTTCTTCATTCATCTATTCACTCATCTCTTGTTGAGGATGTCTCATTGCATGGAGACATTTTGTCGGGGAGACCACTGGATCAACAAAGGAGGGATGCTTCACATGTTGGGCACCACTCATGGATTTCAGGAGGGTGGAGACCTTGGTAGAGCTTGATACAGTGCTGGGAGTTTGGGGTAGACTCAAGGAGAGAGAGAGCATTCTCTCAACATCATCAGTACCCACTTCCATTTCAGATTTTGTGATGTGGCAAAAGTAGCAGGGGAAGGATAGCAACCTTCCAACTTGCATATTTGGCATGGGAGATGTCAAAGAGGAGGGTAACCATATGAAAAATGTTCTTCATGAGAGATCATCAGCATTGTCACTATGGAGGATAGATCAATATTGGAGCTCCCAGCTATTGGTGGAGTATTCCAAGGATCTTTTCACTTACATGATCTTGGATGACCAATTGCATGAGGAGGGATATTCAGTCAGATATGGGGTCATATTTTATCATGGTAGGATCTTCTTTCCTAGAGCTTCCAAGCTCAAGGAGAAGTTGCTACAAGAAGCTCATGAGGATTTCCTGTTCAGCCATACTTGTTCTTTGAGAGCATACCATACCATCATCGAGGGGTATTTTTGGATGGGCTTTGAGGAGGAGATATATCAGCATATGAGTAAATGCATGGACTAGATGGAGATGGAGGAGAGACATGACTCCTTGAGAGAGTTAGCACAGCCACCTCTTTTCCCTTTTGAGATGAGAGGAGACTCACTGATGAGCCACTCCACTTGTATGAGTAGAACATATGGTAAGGGTGATGATTATTTTCATGATTATTTATATGGTGTATTTCCCTTAACCATACATGTGTAGGATGCTGCTCCAAGGAGGAGCATTATTTCTTTAGAGCTTCATGGTCTAGTTGAGGCCATAAGCATGATTTATGGGCATTCCATAGGTGGACTTGGGGAAGATAGATATTATGGAGGACATGTTCATTGTAAACCTTACATTATTCACTTCCTCCATACTTATGAGGATATTGGAGCTGCAGGAAAGTGGTTGAAAAGCCACTTATTTTATCAGTCTCTATTACAGTTGAGGGTCAAGCTATGCTAGTTGCACTTGAGGGACCATTGTCCTTCTCATTTTTTGCGTATGGCAGCAAGTATGATTATCATTTTTGCTCCCTATGGCTCTACTATTTTTGTTCTTATGAGGAGCATGCTCGGGAGAGAGACACATTGTGTGGATGTGTCCCTTGAGGGAGAAATTCCTCACACTATCTTCACTACATGTTCTAAAGGGAGCATGGGATATGGTATGGTCACCTCGACAACACATTTTTTTCCTTATGAGGTGAGCCATATGATGGATGTGATGCCATATGATGATGAATTCCAACTCATCATATATGGGGATATTTGGGCCACCTTGATTTACAGCGTTGGGGGAGAGATATTTGGAGGTCTAGTCTTCATTTTGCCACTTGAGGGCAACATTATTGCAGCCCAAGGATAGCCAACACTCTAAACTTATCATGAGTGGAGAGATGGACAACATGGGGTAGGCTACATTGTCTACCATGTGTAGATTTTCATCCCACCTACTTTGCCGGAGCCAAAGGTGGATGACAGTTTCCAGGATTTTCCTAGTTGGAAGGTGACTCATTTTGCATGGCTTATAACTTGGGGATGGAGGATCCATATGGGAGAGATATTTCCCATCACATTTCAGATCCCATTCCTCAAGGGAACCTCTAGACATCACTTTGTTATCCTCTTGAGTATCTCACCTTTACATGATGATGGCTTGACAACTACTTTGCATGCTGAGGAGGAAAAATGTGGAGGCTTGATTGATGAGATAGCATCACTTCACTTGGAGGAGATCATCATACATGGATGCTACAGGGAGAGGAGGAAAGAATTCAGTTTATCCTTGCACTTTCTAGAGGACAAACAATCTTTGAGAGGGGAGGACTATAATATTCCAAAATTTGCATGCAGCAAATTGGAATATTAATTTTTGCTTATTTCATCTAGGAGGTGAATAAAATGGGTAAAAGGCCCATGAGCAAGAATAATATCATTCATAGTGTGAAAAGGATCATTGGAGTAGCTTATTTTGCACCTTCCAGTGTGAAAAGGGGAAATTTGCATGAGTACAAGGTCAAGTTTGACCAAGTCAACAATGACGCCTAAGAGGTGTAGCTTGCCTAGGAAAACAACAAAGTTTTGGAGGGAGAAATATTCTTTGTGGAAGAAACCCTAATGTATGGGGTCTAGGGCAAAGAGGCATTCACTTGCATAAAAGGAGGAAGAGGCAACCATAGTGACATATCTTGGAGCATTTGATCATTTGTCTATTTAGACATATTTGCAGTCCCGATTGTTCAGCTGAGTTGCAGTGCTGTTTAGCATGAGGGATTCCTCTTTAGGATTTCCTCTCCTTCTTGAGAGGCCTCTAGAAGGATTTCACTTCATTTCTCCACACCTTGGCTCAAGGCCAAAGCCACTACCATCAGTCACTACATTATTTCTACTGAAGTATAGCGTAGTGTTGCTAGGTGTTGCAGTGGAGGGTTCCACAACACCTTTCCTTGGCTTATCTTTCAGAGGAGGGAGTTCCTATTCCTCCGGGAGATCAGTGGAGGAGGTTTCCGAGCTTTATTGCAAATTTGGCATCAAGGCCAAACACCTCCCATCATATACAGCACATTCCATTCTACATACTGTGTTATTCCAGTGCACACTTGCAGTGATGGGTTGCACCACCATTTTGGGGGAGGTTATTTCAGAGTTGCACCTGCTACCCGGCAACTCCAACATTTCTACAGAATTTCCATTTGTACATGTATTGTAGCCAATCCCTTCAAGGATTGTGTAGTATTGTTGTATTAGAGTTTCAGGGGTTGAGAGCTTGATCCCCCTCCTTTATTTGAGCTGATATTGATATATCATTCTATTATCATGTATTTTGTTGCAGTTTCTTCTATAAACTGTGTTATTTTAGCCAGGGCTTTTCATATGTAGCAGTGCTCTTTCATTTTATTGTATATGCTCTATTGAGGCTTCCATTGCCTAGCTGGAGTGATTGATTCCTCCACACATTGTATACATTTGCTGCTATATCAAATATTTGTTGGCTTTACATATCTTCATGTGTTCACAGCTATAAAATAATGTGGTCATTCCATTATATGTGCTTACATTTGTTACAGTCCCTCATTAGGAGCTTTTTGAGGACATCTAGTAGTGGGAGATCTGTTTAACCACTCTAGAAGGATTTCTTTGGAGCCTCCTATTGGATTTAGCACTTAGACACATTTTTCTAAGGGATTCAGGTCTTGGTTTCAATTCATGTAGCAGCCATTTCTGGAAAATGCGTTTTCCAGTCATGCCTTGCTAAATGTTCCAGATTTGGGATATTACACTCTTCTTGTTCCACCATTGAATAAAATCTTTAGTATTTTCAAAAGTTGGGAGATGCATCTTAAACAAATCGCAATTCATAGACAGTACCTTCCTAGCATAGATACATTTGTAACAAAGGTGATTAATGCAGAATACACTATGATATCATGTTAAAGAATGAACATATTGTAGCTATTTTTCTCAATATTTAATATTAGTTAACTAGAGTTATATAGGATATATCAACAATAAATGACTGTAATGAGATTAATCAAAAACTCAACCGAACTGAACTAAATTCATTTACACTTGGATAGTTGATTTTGACACCTAGTAATTTGTCGGAATTATATTCTCTAACACACACCATGATATTAATTAAATGAAAATGATTTAATATTAAAATCAATAAAAATATTAAATTCATTAATGTTATTATTTGATTTGAAACTGAAAACTCATTCAACTATTTTTAATATCATTTGTTGAATGATATGTTAGCCAGAAAATATTCTATTGAAATCAAATGTTGTCTAGCTATTTAAGTAAAAATCAAAATTCCTCAAACCTAATTCTAATATAAACTAAGTTAATTAAATTTAGAAAATACCTATTAAATAATACTATAATTTGTCTTTAATAAAGTTTATTCCTCTAAAAGAAAAAAAGAAAAAAAACAATTTTATTTCAACATATAATCACCAAAACATTTTTGTTTTAAGATGTATATATAACCAATACCTCTTTTTGTTTTAGATGGGATATATAACCATGCCTAATTAACATAATTTAGCACCCCCAATCAAGGTGCCAAATGGCAAGGACTGCGACAATAAGAGGATAGGGTGGAGAAGGTGGAATGTAGTGTGGCGAGACAGGTCTGCAACGTGGCCAGTGTATGTGTGGGGAGGTAGATCACAGTCAACGAGGTAATGGAGGGGATGTTTCCCAAGTTATAACATCATGACGATAATTAATCAACATGAGAAGAAGTTGGAAGGGCCAGCTGGGCTGTCAGATTTTAATTGGGATAAGCATCGACAGAATGTTTTGGGGTAGGTAATGAAGCTTGGCATGCAAAGCCTTGTCATAATATTTATTTTCTGTGAAGAAGCTCATTCCTACTGCGTGAAATTTTGAAGCAACTGTAGACGTCGCTGGTGGCCTACGCTGGTGTATTGGTACGTATTCAAATTTCTCCTTGCTGTTCAGATGAAGAGAGTGTCGGAATTCCGTAGCATGTAGGCGAAAATATTTGTTTTTCTGGATTATATTTACCATTGTATTGCCAATGTCTGTAATGTCTGTAATAGTAGAAGTTGTATGGGTTTGAACCAACAAGGCCATAATTCTGCTTGGGTAGATAATTTAATGAATGTAATTCCTCTGCTCAATTTCCTTCTGGGTAGTATAAACCATGGCAATAATGTTAGCCATCCTTACTTCGGGTCGGATTAGGAAATTCCTTTCATGTAGGTTAATGATGTTAACATCCGAGGGGATATAGTCCATTATGTCACACTCTCTAGTTATGGGTTTGCTTATCATCCTCTGTGGCTGTATAGGGTGGATAGTTGTTTAGACTTATGGTGTTTAGATTTATGGTGTGCCTACAGTAATAGGGTTTTTTGAAAATTTGGCAGCTGTGTGTTTTGCTATGGCCCTTAGTTAAATTTACCTATTAATCTGCCTCTGCTCTGGACTAGGGTAGGTAGCAATTTAGGTAAGAATGAAAACAGGGGTGGGTGAAATGCTTATAGTCTGTTGAAGTGTCATGGGGCTCATGACCGCTATCCCTCAGCTACTTTCCTCAACCATTTCCAATTGTATGTTATGTTCATTAACTATTTTGGTTTTTTCTATCGTGTTGCTTCTCCAGGGTTATTGTTTTCCTCTCAGCCCAACATCCAAATTTGGTGAAGAAAAATAGAGGCAAAAAGGTCAATATGGACAAAGGCGAGGAAAAAATCTCAAGCTTTCAAGCCAAGAGAGGCACAAAATCCAGCAGAGAGCTCATGGAGCCCTTATTTTAGGTCTACTCAGAGGAAAAACCCTGTTTCATAAAATCTCTTATTCACGAATGGGAGACGGAAGCTAGAACCAAATTGAAGAATAGGATGAGATGGCAGCGGAAGAACTACATCATGTGATTATAGACCTGGGGCATACTCGAGGGAGAATATCTCTATTTTATCACTTAATCAAAACCTACTGGTTAGTAAAATTCCTGTTGGTTAAGGCCATTACTTTAGTTCATGAAGTAGGAGGGGATCCCAAGGCAGTCTCTACCCTGGTAGAGATTAACAGAAGCATCCAGGAAATCAACTTGTGTCAACTTCACCAGTATGCTCGTCTTGGTAGAATGGAGAAGGACATTAAGGCCATGCAACAGGTTAACATGTTAGGTTCAAGTGTTAAAGATCTGGCCCCAGTGGAGTCAGATGATGACTAGAGCAGCCAGATTCAATTTTTTTGGGTTTTGATAGTGGTTAGGTTTCTTTATGCATAATGTAAATGCCAGTATTAGTAAACTCTGTTATTAGTTACCTAAAGAATCATTTTAGGAATCTAAAGAAGTACATGTTTTGGATGGCGTACAATGCACTGAGATGGCCAACAAACCTGGTTTCCTTCGGGCAGGTTGAGGCCTAATTTTTTTTCTACCATGCATGTTTTTTTATATAAATAGAAAATAGTAAGGACCTACTAAGATTTTTAAAAAAAAGTAACATAATTTATCAATGAATATTATGGAAAATGAAACCCCAAACATGACATCTTACAATGTTCCATCGTTCAGACATTAAAACGATCAAATTAAATATCATCTACTAAACTATTTCAACAATAGTACTTCATTTCCCTCCAGAAACTCCTCCAAATAGAGCATGTCACCAGAGAAAAGGGAGTCTGCAACAGTGTTCAATTCGTTATATATCTGAAAGTGAATAATACCGAAATTGAAAAGCTCTGAATTCTCCTTGAAATGTGCCACTAGTGCAAACACAAAATAAAGTATTCATCTAATCGAATAGACATTTTTATCTATCAATCTTGAAAATATGACTTACACATCTTCATAATAATTATTAGTTTTTTAATCAAATATTGAGTGATAATATAAATAGGAAATGGAGAATTAGACCCTTGTTATAAAATAGCACAGTTATATTGATTAATGGAATTGATATTTAGTTTTATTTTTCTATGCTTATTTAGATATAAAAGGTGGAAAATGCATTACTAAATGTGGTTTTGCTAGTTACAAATAACATATGTAAGTGAAATCATTGACCATAGTTAACTAGAGTGGATGAAATTGAAATTGTAACACTTTTTTAATTATCAATATTTCAAAAATAGCTTTCAAACTTTCTTTTATAGAAAAATAAATTATAATATATATGAAATGGAAAATTATACCTCTGTTATAAATAAATTCAGGACGTGACAATGAAAAATCTAGAAGGAAATGATTTTTTTTCCAAAGAAGAAAAATTCTTTCAGATTAATTAATCATGAAAAAGTCCAATAAAACATGGGATGTGGATTTCACTGATTCACCATTAAAGTATGAAGCAAACTACAATATTGAAACTATAATCAGTTCTATATTCTTCATTTATTATACTCTTATATTATAACCAGAGTAAGAGAAACCCTATTGTGTGTCTAAATCACAAAAAGATAAACTGAGTGCAAAAAATGGTACAAACAAATAGACATAGTTATATCAAAATCTAACCTGATTGTTGAAGAGAGCTAGAGGCAAAGCATTTGAAAAAAAAAATCAAGATCTAAGCTACAACCTTCATTTGGGAGGCGATTTTCTTTTCCATTATGTCTCCGATAGATGTGAGTGATGAAGACAATGTTGAAAACCTCGAGAAGGAATTTGATTCGATATTTCTAGATGTCAACGCTTGATGATTCCAAGGATTCATGGTTCTTTTCCCAATCCATTATGGATTTAGAGTCCCCAAAAAATATGAGATTTGAAATTCCAAGCCATGATGCACAGAAAAGGACCCCTTAGAGAGAAAGGAGTTATGCACAAGAATTAAATCCAATATCACAATGCGAGTGAAACATGTAAAGACTCTTAGGGCTTAGATGGATATCCATGCCGCATTCACAAGAGTCAAATGAAGAGGCCCCATAAAAAAAATGGCCCGATAAGAGGACTAGATGTTTCGGGAAGGAGAAGGGATTTGAGGGATCATTTTTTTGATAGGAGAGTATTCAAGATAGTAGGATAATATGTTGTAGTTGGTTTTCCTAATGTTAGGTATCACATTTTCGAAAGTGAGGGAATTTTGGGATCTCCATATTTCCCAGATGATGAAAAAAGCCAACGATCTATGTTGAGGATGATCCACATACCAATAACCAAGGCATGAGAGGATTTCCACGTAGTCCCAATTCGCATAGGTTTTTAACATTAGAAGCACATTTTTCTAGGAAGAGGAGGTGAAGGGGAAGATGATGAAGAGATTATTGATGTCATCTCTAGTTGATTGATAGATGCATCATCTTCCCTATCCCTAGAAGCCCCTCTTATAGATTATTTCCCAATTAAAAATCTTGTTATGAGCCACCAACCAAGAGAAACACTTGTTTTTGAGAGGGAAGTTTCATTTCCAACTTCTAAATATCCAAGGGAGTAGAGAAATGTTCCTAGAAGGCTAGTAGATTATCTTGTAAGAATTAGATGTTGAAACCCTCTCTTGTTTTTACTTGCCGAACCAAGTAAATTTTTCCTCTTTTGTGGATAGGAAAATCCCTGATAGTTTTAGATCAATGATATATGATGGCCATTATTGGATCAAAGGAGTAGGTATTATAATCTCTTCCACATATTTCTACTGTGTAAATGTGGAGGAGAGATATTTTTATTTGCAATGTCATGTATAATAGAGAAACCATTATTATTCAAAACAATTATGAGCAGAAGGGATAATAGGTGTGGACCTATTAGGCGGAGAGTGGATCCAGATTAATTTTTGTAGTGGAACCCAATATGACATCCCATTTCATGTTTCCAAAGACTGAATGCTTGATGTGGGTAAATTTGTGCCATGAGAATGAGTATTAGAGAGGATATGGTGCACCAACACAAATCCAATCAACAAAGTATTTAGACTTGATGATTTGGTTATAAAGGCCCATGTTTGAGACAACTCTCTAAAAAAATTTCAGCATAAGTGCCAAGTTGAAGGAAAAAAAATCCAATAGACCCAATCTAGCATGTTTGACTGAGCAATTGATGATATCCAAGATGACTAGGTGAAATTTATGATTATGTTGAGTGCTAGCCCATATGAATCAAGCGATAATGGCATTGAGCTTACGTCCTTTAGGAAGTCTGAATATGTGCATTCATTAAATAGGTATGCTATGAAAAATAGACTTAACAAGAATGAGGCATATCCTAGGGAGATCTAACGATGTGACTACTAGTGGAGTCGCTTTCTAATATTTTCTAGGATTAGGCTTCAGAAAGAAGCCCAAGTAGGTGAAGCCATCACCCAATTGTGAGGATTTTACCCCAAAGATATTAGAAATATCCATAGTTGATACAGATTTATGCAGGAATTCAACAAAATAGGAATATAACCATAAATACAAAGATGTAGTGGAAATGACACTTCATTTCATTAATATCAAATAACTGAAATATGCTTACAGAAAAAATGGAAATAAACTAGCTAAGGAATTGGTAGCTTATCTATGAGAAGAGATGTGGTGGCTACAAACCTCTGAACCATGTTACAATGAGACTCAAGGGCCTTTTTATTACTGAACAATAAGAGAAAACCCTAAACAACCAAAACCCTAACCCAAGGATGTAACACTAAGAGTTTATGGGCCCCATTGGGGTTAGTTGGGCAGCCAACTTCCCTAGGTCGTAACTTGGTCATATTATATTTGTTTAGTATGTATGATACCTCATTGGAAATATCTCTCCAAAGACTACAACTATTGTTTTGATTTGTTCCTATTCCAAATCATTATAACAATAATGCCCGAAAAACGACTTTTAGGGCCTGAAAACGACTCTGGAAGTTAAGGACTCGAAGAAACTGCTAAAAATAGTAAATAATAAAACCGATAAAACTGACTAGGTGGAATAGGCGGGTGGCCACTAATATCCACTTGGATAATTATTTCGTTGAACTCAGTTGATATCAAAATAGACTTTGACTGGTTCACAAGAAGGCCCGATGCGATTCCAAAATATTTTAGGATGTTGAACATCACCCGCCATTCAGAAGGGTCATATTTTCCAATTGTGATAAGGTTGTCGAAAAACATTAAATGGGAAAGTGAGACCTTGTTCCCAATTCTGAAAGTAGTAATGAGAACTAGTTCTCGAGCATTTGTTAGTTTTATGGATTTTCGATCGATGATGATGAGTAACAATATAGGAGAGAAGTCACAACCTTTTTTGAGTCCTCTGGAGATTAGGAAAAAAATCATTTGGAGAGCCATTAATCAAGATAGAAAGGGAGGATGTTGTGAAACCAGCTCCAAAAAGAGAAGAAAAGAGATATCAACGCTTTAGAAATAAGCCACTTCGAGGGGGCAACCTCCAATACGTTGCATGAATGAACAATTCTTGGATGATTCAAATTACAAAACCTCCTTTCTATATATAGGAGTCCATGGGCCACAATGTAATCCTAGTGGGGCCACAATGTAATCCTAGCCGACCTAACAATAATAATTTAAGGGCACAATAATAACAATATGGGGGTTACAAGGGTACAATAATAACAATAATAACAATATGGGGGTTACAAGGGTTATACTAACAACAATAAGGGACTATACTAGTAATATAAGGACCTAACATGCCCCTCTCCTTCAAAAAAGTGTTGTCCTCAATGCTTGAGTAGCTCTAGGTGATTTTGTATAAAATTATCATCCTCCCATGTAGAATCTTCAATGGGTAAGTTATTCCACTTGATGAGATACTCTGAAATTGATCGATTCTGTAGCTGTCGAATTCTTGTTTCCGTGACCGCTTCAGTTTCCAATATGATTTTTCCTTCCTCATCAAGTTCTCGCAATATTGTTTGAACTGGAAAATTTTCACCTATAACCTTCTTTAAGCATGAAACATTGAAAATTGGATGCACTCGTGAAGAAGAAGGAAGCTCCAATTTGTATGCCATAGTACTAATCTTCTGCAACACCTTGTAAGGACCATAGTAATTTGGCGATAATTTATTATCGTTGTTAGCTTGCTTGAGGGACATTTTTTGTATGGTTGTAGCTGTAAAAATACCCAGTATCCTACATCAAAGCTTCTCTCGCTGTGATGTTGATCTGCCTATTGTTTCATTCAATTTTGTGCTAAATTCAAGTTGTCCTTTAAGATTTGGAGAACTTATTTTTTATGCTCGATGTGATCTTCCACTGCTTGAACCATCAAATTTTCCCTTAAAGATGATGTGATGGATGGTGGATGATATCCATAAAGTGCCATAAATGGGGTCATTTTTTGCTGCAGTATGGAAGGAAGTGTTATACCACCATTCAGCTAGAGGTAACCACTTGACCCATTGTGTCTTTTTATCAGATACAAAACAACAAATATATCCTTCCAAACATTTATTTACTATCTTAGTTTGACCATCGAATTGAGGACGATAAGATGAGCTATGAGCTAATTGAGTACCCAAACAATAAAATAACTCTGTCCAAAAATTTCCAGTAAAAATGGGATCTGTGTTGCTCACAATAACCCTTGGGTTTCCATGTAGCTTTTGAATTGTGTCCATAAATGTAGTAGCAACTGTACTTGCTTTAAATGGATGAGATAATGCACAAAAGTGTGCGTACTTGGTAATTCTATCAACTACCACCATGATGACCCTCTTTCCTTCGGACTTATGAAAACCTGTGATAAAATCCATTGAAATCTCCTCTGAACATTGACTTGGAATGGATAAAGGTTGTAGAAGACCCGGGGTCTCAATTGTCTCAACTTTATTTTGCTGGAAAACCAAACATTCCGCCACAAAATTTTGAATATCAGATTTAAGGTCATCCCGAAAAAATTCTTTCTTCACACTATGGTAAGTTTTTAAAAATTCTGAGTGTCCTTATAAAGGAGAAGTGTGCAATTCCAAAAGAATCTTTTGTTTTAGTTGGGAATTCTTACAAAGATATAAGTGATCTTTGTATCATAAGGAATAATTTTTCCAACTAAATGTATCAGATGTACTAGGATCTTGCTGAAACTTTTGAATGAGTGTCCATACGTCTTCATCCTTCTTCCATTCATCTCTTACTTCGGTTATCCAATCTGGTTGGATAATAGAAATGGCACAAAGCAATGCTTCCACCTCTTCATTCTTTCTTGAGAGTGCATCTGCAACAACATTTAGCTTCCTTTTTTTTATATTATTTCAAAGGCATAACCCAACATCTTTGTGACCCATTTTTGCTGCTCTTCTGAAGATAGTCTTTGTTCCAAAAAGTTTTTAAGACTATCATGATCAGTTTTTACCTTCAAGTGTCTTCCCATTAGTTAATTTCTCCATTTCTTTAGTGCATGCGGTATTGCTAACATTTCCTTCTCATAAATAGGTTTATGTAAATAATTTCCTTTGATTGGACAACTTTCAAAAGCAATGGGTCCTCCTTCTTGCATTAAAATAGCACCAATTCCATTTCCTGAGGCATCACATTCCACAATAAAGGTTTTTGTGAAGTCTGGCATAGCTAAGACTAGTGCTAGGCACATTTCCTCTTTAAGATGTTCAAAGGCTTTAGTTGCTTCAGGAGTCCATGAAAATGTATCTTTCTTCAATAATATTGTTAGAGGTGCTGCTATTCTCCCATAATTCTTAGCAAAATTTCGATAATACCCTGTTAACCCAAGAAATCCTTGCAACTGCTTTATGGTTATGGGGAATTTACATTCCTTAATGGATTTAATTTTGTTAGGGTCTACGTTAACACCCTCATGAGATACAATATGACCCAGATATTCCACCTCTTGTACGCCAAAGAAACATTTGGATGTTTTTGCATATAATTGTTTCTCCTGCAATAGTTTGAGCACCCTATCAACATGTTGAACATGATCCTTCCAAGACCTATTGTAGATTAGTATATCATCAAAAAAATACTACCACAAATTTTCTAAGGAAGGGTTTTAAAATGGAATTCATCAACCCTTGAAATGTATAAGGTGCATTGGTAAGGCCAAAAGGCATGACCAAAAATTCATAATGACCCTCATGAGTTCGAAATGTTGTTTTCGGAATATCTTCAGTCTTCATTGTAATTTGATGATACCCTGAACAAAGATCCAATTTGGTAAAATAAATTTCTCCATGGAATTCATCCAATAATTCATCAATCATAGGAATGGGAAATTTATCTTTAATGGTGAGCTTATTGAGCTCCCTATAATCCGGACACATGTGTCATGATCCATCCTTCTTGTGTACCAATACTACAGGAGTAGAGAAAGAACTTTGACTAGGTTGAATTATACCCGCCTCTAACATTTCTGAAATCATACGTTCAATTTCGCTCTTTTGGACATAAGGATATCTATAATGTTGGGTATGTGTTATATTATTTCCACGACTAATCACGCGTAGGGGGTAAGAGGGGGGGCGATAGCCCCCCCTTTGCACTGGGTTTGATGGGGGGGTCACAGGGGGGGTGGTAGCCCCCCCTGTCGAGGTCCGGGGCAGCGCCATAGAGAAAATTTTTGGTCCTTAATTTCCGGTGGACGGTCTGCGCCCATGGTTTTGTGCATGGTTTGGGACATAGTTTTGGGGTACGATGTTTTTTTGGCCCCTAGTATTTTTGTAGATCCGGTCAAGGGAACTACAGTTATGTTCTAATCCAGGGTTAATGGATTAGGGTTTGTGTATCCTTTGGCATGTATATATATGTGTTGTAAAACTAAAAGGAATATAATGAAATATCAAGCTGGTCATCCCTATTTGGGATCTTGGGGAAAATCTCTATGTTTATCTGTTTTATGTTTTATGCTCTTGCTATTATTTATTTAATTTTCTAAGATTCATGTGTAGATAATTTATGCTCAGGGTTAAAACCTACATTTGGTATCGGAGCTATTTCGGCTTCAAGGGGACGCCTTTGCTGCTAAGGGTTTTTTGCTCAGGCCTGACGTAGACCCTGTTCAGGGGGAGATCTGCGGGATCGACTCTTGCAGTGAAATAAGATGTCAAGTGGCAAAAAGATAGAGATAGAGAAATTTAATGGTCAAAGTTTTGAGTTGTGGAAGCTCAAGATGGAGGATCTGCTAGTGGATAAAGACCAGTGGATTGTGGTAGATCCAGGTACTAAACCAATGGCAATGTCAGATGAAGACTGAAAGAAACTGGATCGGAAGGCTAAGAGCACAATATGGTTGTGTCTCTTAGATTCAGTATTGTTGAATGTATCTGGGGTAGCTACAATGAAGACCTTGGGGACAAGCTAGGGACTTTGTACCAATCTAAGTCTCTGGTGAATAAATTGTTCCTCCGGAAAAAGCTGTATAACCTAAGGATGAAGGATGGAGACTTGGTGACAGAGCATCTGAACGCCTTCAATACTGTGGTAAGTCAGCTATCATTTGTTGATATTAAAATCTCAGATGAAGATAAGTGCATCAGTTTGTTGTGTTCTCTACCAGAATCATGGGACAGTCTAGTTATTGCAATAGGTAGCAATACAACTACCTTGAATTTTGATGACATTGTCTCAGCCTTGCTGTTGGAGGAAATGAGATGGAGAAATATGGAGGGCTAGAATGGAGATGCCTTATCTATACGAGGAAGGTCCTAAAACATAAACAAGAATAAGGTTTCGAGAGGGAGATCTAAATCTCCTGGAAATTTTGTAAAGGTATGCTGGCAATGTGGAAAGGAAGGGCACTACAAAAGGGAGTGCAGATCTAAAGCTCCTGAGAAAGGAAAGGGAACTTATGATGCTCCTTCTGTAGAGGAAAAAACCACCTCGGATGAAGGTGGGGATGTGTATTTGGCTTCTTCTTCAAATACACATGTAGATCATGAGTCATGGTTGATTGACTTAGGTGCATTATTTCACTTCACTCCCCATTGGGAGTGGTTCTGCGAGGATGAAAAATATGATGGCGGTGATGTCTTCCTAGGGGATGATAGGAAGGCCAAAATCATCGGAGGTCGAAAATTGAAGCTGAAGCTGCAAAGTGGAAGGATTAGAACACTTCCTAGTGTTCTGTATATTCCTGCATTGGCCAGAAATCTGATTTTTGTAAGCAATATGGATGATGCAGGTGTAAAAACAGTGTTCGAGAAAGATGCTTGCAAGATGGTTCAGGGATCACTGGTATTAATACAGGGAGTTCGAACAGGAACTCTGTACAAAATACAAGGTAGCATTGTTATTGATGGGTGTAATAGTTCTGTGGTTCCTGAAAGTGGAGCGGAAAGCCTAGCTATCTCTAGAGAAAAGACCATGCTATGGCATCAAAGGCTTGGACATACTGGAGAGAAGGGCCTTTGGATACTACATAGAAATGGTATGGTAGAAGGTATGTCTAAGTGCTCTCTGGATTTTGATTTCTATGAACATTGTGTATATGGGAAGTAGAATCGGGTGTGTTTTCCTTCTGGTGCTAATAGGGCGAACAAGATATTAGAACTTGTGCACAGTGATGTGTTTGGACCTGTGTCAATTCCATCAGTAGGAAAGTCTGAGTACTATGTTTCATTCATAGATGAATTCTCAAGGAATACATGGATATATTTCTTGAGGAAGAAATCTTAAGCTTTTGACATATTTAAAGAATTTAAGGCTCTGGTGGAAAACTAGACAGAGAAGAAGATAAAGGCGCTGAGGACGGATAATGGTGGGGAGCTCTGCAAGAAGGAATTTGAAGAGTTCTGTAAGAAGTGTGGTATAGCATGGTAGAAGACTACTCCATACACACCTCAGTAAAATGGAGTTGTAGAAAGAATGAACAGAATACTGATGGAAAAGGTAGGAAGCATGCTCAGTGGTACCGAGTTAGGACAAGAATTCTGGGCAGAGGCAATGGAGACTGCATGCTATCTAGTTAACAGATCACCTTCATCAGTGTTGGAGGATAAGACTCCACATGAGGTATGGACTGGTAAGAAACCTTCTCTTTCACATCCAAGGGTATTTGGATGTGATACATATGTACATGTTCCAAAGCAGAAAAGGACCAAGTTAGATAATAAATCTGAAAGGTGCATCTTTATTGGGTATAAGTATGGTTTAAAAGGTTACAAGCTTTGGAAGCCGAAAACAAGGAAGGTTTTGTATAGCCGAGATGTGGTGTTTAGAGAGGTGAAAGATGTTCTTAAACATGAATTCATACCAAAGGAACCTAAGAATATAGAGTTTGAGCTAAAGGAGTATGAATCAGACTCTACATTAGAAGAAGATTCAGAAGAGGAAGAGCCACAAACTCCAGCTATGAGAAGATCAGTTCAGAAAACAAGGCCACCAAAAAGGTATAGTCCATCTAGTTTCTATTCAGGTTTTGCATTAACTATAACTGACGATGATCCCAGAACTTTCAAGGAGGCAATAGATTCAGAGGATGGAAAACTATGGAAGGAGGCCATGGTTGATGAAATGGCATCCTTGCACAAAAATGAGGCATGGGATCTAGTGGAGTTGCCAACTGGAAGGAAACCCATCGGGAGCAAATGGGTGTTTAAGAAGAAGATGAATGGGTGAAAATGTGAAGTTGGGAAACACTTTTTGCCCTTTTTTGACGTTGAAAATTGTAATTTTCTATGTTTTTCAACTTCAACTCCACTGAACTCATATTTTTATCACAAATTATGCTTTGACATAAAAACAAGAATTGTAGAGAATTGTCTTACCTCCATACCGATATTTAAAAAAAAAAAAATATTGACATATAGAGGGGTAAATTTGTTGTTTACTAACTGCATATACTTGAAATTTTCAGGCAAACATAAATAGTCACTTTATTATCCTTTACTTTTTTTAGGGAAGGTTATTCATTTTTTGGAAAAAAACCTTAGCATCATAATCTGCATATATTGCACTAGTGCACAGACTATTTTTTGGTAATTTTCGGATCAAATCACTATTTTTTATTATTTTTTGAAATGGACGAAGACAAAAAAACAGTGATGTTTCGGTACATTTTATTATCCTTTGATTTTCTTTTCAATGTGATCGTCAATAAGAAAAATGAGAGTACCCTTTTGAAGTAGACAGGGAGAGGAAGTGCACTATGATTTTTTTAAATTTTTTGGTGTCCTCGTTTGAAAGTTATTGAATTTTCATTCAGTGCAATTTTTCGAACGATGAAATTCCATAGTGACATAGTTTAGTAAAAAATTAAAAAAAAATTGAATTTTTTAATGAAACTCCATAAATCTCACATCATCAAAAACTAGATTTAGAGACGAATCTAATGGTACTTGGTCCGACATATAAAATTTTGTTTTTGTAGGTGTTCTGTCCCTCCAAAGTTGCAGGTTTCTCAAAACTGCAGAGTTTTCTGAGTTTTTTGTTGACCAGAAACTCTCGGCCGAGAAAAACTCTCGGCCGAGAAATTTTTAAAACTCTCGGCCGAGAGTTTTAAACCAATTTATGCATGGGAAAACTCCCGGGCAAAAGTTTTAAAAACTCTCGGCCGAGAGTTTGCGGCCGAGAGTTTTGTGACACAACTCTCGGCCGAGATTTTTCAAAACTCTCGTCCGAGAAAATACGAAATATTTAAAATCTCTCGGACGAGAGTTTTGAAAACTCTCGGCCGAGAAATTTAGTTGACTTTTTTTCTCGGCCAAGAAATTAAAAAATTCTCCCGAATTCTATCTCATGCCAAAAAGTGTTTCCCAACTTCGCGTTTTTTCCCGAATGTAGAAGGAAAGGTGGAGAAATAAAAAGCTCGATTGGTAGCAAAAGGTTATTACCAGGTGTTGGGAATTGATTTTGGTGATATTTTTTCTCCTGTTGCCAAAGTTACTTCTGTTAGATTACTTTTATCTGTTGTTGCTGCATTTGATTTTGAGATAGAACATATGGATGTGAAGACAAAATTTCTTCACGGGGATCTACAAGATTAGATCTACATGAATCAACCTGAAGGCTTTATGGTGAAGGGTAAGAAAGAACTGGTATGTAGGCTAAAGAAGTCTCTGTATGGGTTAAAAAAATCACCAAGGATGTGGTATCAAAAATTTGATACCTATATACGGGGACTTGGCTTCACCAAAAGCAAAGAGGATCACTGTGTTTATTTTAAATTAATTGGTGACCGTGTTATTTATTTGGTCTTCTATGTGGATGATATGTTGTTGATTGGAAATGACAAAGAAATTATCCAAGATTTGAAGACCCAGTTGTTCTCCAAATTCGACATGAATGATCTTGGTGTTGCAAACTATATTTTGGGTATGGAAATTAAGAGAGATCAGGAAAAGAGGAAGCTCTGTTTAAACCAGAGGAAGTGTGTCGAGACTATATTGCAGAGGTTCAATATGCAGGATAGTAAACTGGTGAATGTTCCTATTCCTGTGGGTGTAAAGTTGTCTACTGAACAGTGTCCCAAGACACAAGAAGAAGAGGAGGGTATGTCTCGTGTTCCATATGCAAGTGCAGTGGGTAGCCTGATGTATGCAATGGTCTGTACTAGACCAGACATTGCACATTCAGTGGGAGTATTGAGCAGGTTTATGTCAAACCCAGGGAAGGAGCATTGGACGACAGTGAAGCGGATTTTTAGATATTTACATGGCACTAGTGATTATGGCTTGTGCTACCAGGGAAGAACAAGACTGGAAAGAATGTTGGACATTTGTGGTTTTGTTGATGCAGACAGGGCTGGAGATCTCGACCAAAGAATATCTACAAGTGGGTATGTGTTTAGCCTATTTGGAGGCATAGTCAGTTGGATGAGTAAAAGACAGTCTATAGTGGCTCTTTGAACTACAAAGGTAGAATACACGGCAGCCACTCATACAAGCAAGGAGGCAGTTTGGTTGCAGAGATTGTGTTCAAGTATGGGGTTGGTACAACAAGCTATAAGGATAGACTATGATAGCCAAAGTGCAATTTTCTTGGATGAGAACCCTACTTATCATTCAAAGACAAAGCACATTGATGCTCAATATCACTTTGTTAGAGATATGGTTGAGGCTAAAAGGGTGTTGTTGGTAAAGGTGGACATTTTGAAGAATGTTGCAGATGCATTGACGAAGTCTGTGAGCACTCAGAAGTTCTCTTGGTGTAGAGAAACAATGGGTTTTGAAGAATTGGACCAATGAATAAGCTCTCCTATGGCCCCGTGCGGAAAGAAAACAACAAGTGGGAGAATGTTGGGTATGTGTTATATTCTTTCCACGACTTATCATGCGCGGGGGGGTAAGAGGGGGGAAGGTAGCCCCCCCTTTGTGCTGGGCACAACGGAGGGGTCACAGGGGTGGCAGTGGCCCCCCTTGTCAGGGTCCAAGGCAGCGCCCCAGCGAAAATTTTTGGTCCTTAATTTCCGGTGGATGGTCCACACCCATGGTTTTTTGCATGGTTTTGCACATGGTTTTGGGGTACGATGGTTTTTCGGCCCTTGGTATTTTTGTAGATCTGGTCAAGGGAACAACGGTTATGTTCTAATCCAAGTTTAATGGATTAGGGTTTATGTATGCTTCAGCATGTATATATATGTGTTGTCACACTAAAAGGAATATAATAAAATATCAAGTTGGTCCTCCTGATTTGGGATCCAGGAGAAAATCTATGTGTTTATCTCTTTTATGTTTTATGCTATCGCTATTGTTTATTTTCTGTTATAAGATTCGTGTGTAAATATTTTTTGTTCAGGGTTAAAACCTAGATATAAGGCCTGATGTTTGGAGGAACACTTCCTGGAATCAAATGAATAGCATGATCATGATCACGAATAGGTGGGAGTCCTTTTGGAGTTTCAAAAACCTTGGAATGATTGTCCAAGACTTTTTGGATATCTGCAGAAATATATGATTTTGATGTTGGAACTTCTAGTGAGAATAATTGTGCAATTATGCCTCGTTGTTCTTTATTTAGAAGATTTTTAATGACATTAGAGCTTATTATCTTTCCCAGCTTCCCTGCAATACCTCGTAATTCGAATTTCTTTCCTTCTGAAATTTTTTTCAAGAAACGTTCTTGAAAATTAAAAGCTACCGTCCCCAAATATTGTAAATATTGTACTCCTAGTACAACATCAGCACCTCCCATAGGAATGGAAAGTGTTGGACTATTAAATACATATTCCCCCATGGTTAGCTTGATATTATGGCATTTTCTAGACCAATTTATAGTTCCTCCATTTGCAACCATCACTTCACATTCTAGTGCTGGGTATAGGAAACAATTCAATTCCTTGGCTACCTTACAATGAATAAAATTATGGGTACTCCCTGAATCAATCAACACTATTACCTTTTTCTTCTTGATATGTCCTTCTATCTTGAGAGTTTGAGGAGTGGTAATTCTTGCCAATGCATTACACGATATGGTCGGACTCATTTCTTCCTCTTCTTGGGTTGGTTCTTGGTGTATATCCTCTTCTTGTTCATTTTCTTCTTCCTCTTCACAATCTATGTAAAATAATTTCTTCTCAGCACACTTATGACCTTTAGTGTATTTTCTATCACAATTGTAGCAAATCCCTTTTGCTCTTTTTTCTTCCAATTGTTGTGGTGTCAACCTTGTAGGTTGTGGAAATCTAGGAGTAGCAACACTTCCCTCTTTATAGAAGTGAGTGGTAGGCTTCCTTGTTGCCATAATTTTACATTCAATTTTTCTTGCCAACCTAAATTCCTTCTCCAATGAATCAGGTTCCAAAACACGAACTTCATGTTGGATGTTATCCTTTAAAGTACCTATGAAGAGATCAATCCCGTGTTCCTCTGGAATATTAGTTACCCTTATATTCAATTTTTGAAATTCCTCAATGTGTTCCCCCGTTAAACCCTTTTGTTTGAGATTTCTCAATTAGCTAAAGAAGTTGTTGCTCTTTGTATCCTCATAATGTGCTATCATTTCCTCTGTAAAAATTGACCAAGTGAAAACTTTTTTACGAGATCAAAGCCATAGATACCATACAAATGTATTTTGTTATAAATGTAAAGTTGCAATGCGTACCTTTTGTGTGTTTTGCACATTATGGAGATCAAAATATTGCTCCATCTGTAGTATCCATGTTACAGGATCCTTTCCATCAAACTTCCTCATATCCATTTTTGGAATATGATGGTTCTTCCCGCCAACATTAGATTTTATGAAATCGCGATTAAAATTTATTTTGTTCTCATCATGAGTTTCCTCTACTATATTTTCACCATTAGGAAACATTTCTTGTATCAAATTTTTCAAACCTTCCATGTCTGCTTTTAGATCATTCTTCGTGTTTTCCATTTTCTCATCGATCTTATCTTCCATGTCATCCATCTTAGATTCCATGCCAGCTTCCATGCCATCTATCTTAGATTCCATGCCATATATCTTAGATTCCATGCCATTCTTCAAACCATCCATCTTAGATTCCACATCTTTCTTCAAACCATCCATCTTAGTTTCCACGCCTTTCTTCAAAACTTCCATGTCATTTTTTGTTGCTCTTTGCGAGAGCGAAATTTGTTGCACTTGATCTTGTAATTTTGATATGTCATGTTGCCATTCTTCATCTTCATGAGTCATAGTAGAGCTTTCTAAAGGCTTAATGGGTGTTGAATTATTTTTAGGGGCCATTTTAGAATCCAATACTGATATCTATTCTACAATATGCCCTTGGAATCAATTCAACTTGATTCTTCAAACAAGACTTATGCAATTCATAAAAAAAAATACACACCTTTTACTTTCTTTTGAGGAGCTCGATATTGAAATTGAATTATCTCTATAATTACAGATCCTCAATATCTGAAATTCAACCCTGTAGTAGCCCTTTGAAGCTTCTTTCAAATGCCATAGGTCTGACCTAATTTGAATTCTTCAAGGCAAAGTTATGTTCAATATCCCACAATAACCCAATTTTGGACTGGTTCAGTAGAGAAAACTTTTATGACTTGCCACGTGTCACTGTTTCATCCTTTGGCTCTAAAATTGATCGAACAAAAACCAAAGTTAATGTACCTATGGCCACTTTTTACAGCATTCCAATCCGATGCTCAGAGAGAGAGCTATGAATATTTTCGCACGTTCACCTCTTTGAGATGAAATTCAAAAGCCTCAAAAAACCCTAACTTCCACAGATCATATCTCCAAAAATATTGCGAACCAATATCTGAAATTTTGCGATGATGTTCCTTAGGATTGTGGCTTTGCACTCTAAAAGTTTAAGCTTCTGAACCTTCATAGAAAAAAATTATTATGAAAATACCATGATGACCAGTTTAGGTTAAATTCAGGAGACTGCAAAATGACCTAACTTGCACAAATCATATCTCCGAAAATACTACGAGAGAAGCTCTCAAATTTTGTGAAGATGTTCCTCAGGATTTTGGCTTCACACTCTAAAAATTTCATATTGTGAAACTTCGTAGAAAAAAAATTTATAGCGAAAATTCCACGATGACCTGTTTGGAGCAGCGAAACCCTAGAATCTCAAAGCTTTGATACCAAATGTTGTGAAACTAGCTCCAAAAAGAGAATAAAAGAGATATCAATGCCTTAGAAATAAGCCACTTCAAGGGGACAACCTCCAATAAATTCATGAACAATTCTTGGATGATTCAAATTACAAAACCTCCTTTCTATATATAGGATTCCATGGGCCACAATGTAATCCTGGCTGACCTAACGATAATAACTTAAGGGCACAATTATAAAAATATGAAGGTTACAAGCGTACAATAATAACAATAATAACAATATGGAGGTTACAAGGGTTACACTAACAACAATAAGGGACTATACTAGTAATATAGGGACCTAACAAAGGAAGTCTTAATGCAAGTTTTTATCCAATTTAACATTAAGGACCCCAGGCCAATTTTCTCCAGAATCATCCACATTTGTTCTCAATCAACGGAGTCAAATTCCTTGGTGAGATCAAATTTCATGAGGCAGACATATAGGTTGCATGTCTTGATTGAATGTATGAATTCCTATGTGGATGAAAAAGCATCTTGGATCTGTCAATTCTCTAGAAATCCAAATTGTTTAGGTCAAATATGTTCTCACAAGAATGGTTTGAGTTGGTTTGTAATAGTTTTAGAGATTAGTTTGTAGATGGTGTTGAATAAATATATAGGGCAGTAATCGAACAGGGAAGTTGGATGAGGAAAATTTGGAATAAGGGTTATGAATGTGGCATTTGTGGTGCCTGAGACCCAACCAAGGCTACGAGATTCCTCCACCATCTCAGTTAGGTCAACAATCATAATCTCTTGAAAATGGATGAAAAGTTCCATTGTCCAGTCATATGGAAAAAGGATTTTTCCATGTGGCATTTATTTTAAGAGAGAGAGGACTTATTCTTGAGTAATAGGGTGGTCCATGTACTTGGTGTCATCTATGCTATGTGAGAAAATTAAAATGTCACATATTTCCAGCTATTTATTGAAACAGGCATGTTCTTAGGAGAAAAATATGTTGTTGAAAAGTATTTTTTCCTCCCTTTCAATTTTTTGATGTGAGGTCAGTTGTTCACCTAATTCTGACTTAATGTTCCATATTGAATTTATTTTTTGTGTCATCTTGACCTGTTGATGGAAAAATATGTTGTTCTTATCTCCCTCTTCAACCCACATGAGACAATTTTTTTTTTTTTAGTTCTTCATATTTCCTTGTCAATATCAGTGATCTGCAGACCTCCTATTTCCTGGTTAAGGTCCCTTTTCCTCTTATTGGCCCATCTCCAAACCTTATCTTTAAGGGCCCTCAATTTACCATATATCTTGTCCATTTTTTGGGAGCTAGGGTCTCCAAATGGCATCTACCAAAAGGTATATACAAGTTCGATGAAGTTTTATTCCTTCAACCAAAAATGGTTGAATTTGAGGGGCAGAGCTTTTGGATGTAGTTCTCAAGTACATTTCAAAAAAATGGGGAAATTATAATATATTTGTATTGGAAGGATATTCGAGTTTAGCTCCTTCAGTCTATGGGCAGTTGATTTGTGAACATAGAATATATCAAGTCGTTTTTCCATACCTTGAGAGACCCATGGCCAATTTTTTCATGTCAGTCCAATTAGAATTGGTTTGATGTCTTGGAGATTTTTATGGCTAAATATATCCTTGAAATAAGACCCCATGTAATATTCCTACATAGCTTTCAGCTAGTTGGAATACTAATTTTTTCTTTTGTCATTTAGATAAATGAATAAGAGGGTAGGGAGACCCATAAATATCCTTAGTAGGAATAAAACCACATCTAATGTGAATGTGGATCATATTATCAGTTGAATAAAACAATCTTAGTTGTGAATATAGGTTGAATCATGTGGATGGGGTCAATTTTGACCAAATCAATAACGTTTGTATGGAGGTAGTGGAGAACATTGAGGGACAAAGAAGCATTAGTGGGAGGGAGTCTCCATGAGAGTAGCATCTTTAATGAGTGGGACCAATGGTGAGGAGGCTCACAAAGCTTATAATGAAGGGGATGGAAATCATAGAGGGCATTATAAATATTTTTTATGTTTGGTATTTTATGACTTTCTACATGCTTCAATTGTTTAGCGAAGTCTGTTGTGTTGTTTACCACAAGGGTTTTTTCGAGCAGAAATCCCACCCTCGTCCTCGGGGGACTTCGAGTGCCTACTTAGGAGAGGTTATTTCAGCTTAATTTCCACTATCTAGCATCAGGCCAAGATTCATCCATCATCTACAATGTTTTCTGCTTCATGTATTGCGTTATTTTTCAGGGCAATAGCAGTGGAGGGTTGACAAACCCAGTTTCTAAGCTTGTTTTCCAGTGAGGGGAGAAGCCCTTCATCCAGGAAGCTAGCAAGGAGGTTCCTTGAGAATTATTCTACCATTTGGCATCAAGCCAAGCCTCTCCCAACATCTACAGTGTAGTCTCCTTCGGAAATTGCGTTATTTTGCAGGGCAGTTGTAGTGGAGGGATTCAGGCCCCAGTTTGTGAGTTGGTTTTCTAGTGAGGGAAGCAACCCTTCATCTAGAAGATCTATTAGAGGAGTATCAACCATTCTTATATCAGATCAGCCACTTCCTATCAGTTACACAGTTACAGTTTGTTATTCATCCCTATGGCTCCAACTTTCATTTTGAGTATTTCCAGAAACCCTTTCTGGGTTGTCTTGGAAAAGTGCTAGAAAGACTAGATCTCTAATCCCAACATTTTCTAGGAATTATATAAGAAGTCCCTTGTGATTTTAGTTTTACCCTACAGTTATTCTTTGTAGGACTATGCAGTCGTATGTCCTCTAGCATTCTATGTAGCAACAACATTTCATATTTCATGTGTTGGGTCATTTAGGCTTCTTTTGCCTAGCTTGAGTGTCTTTTCCCTCAAGGTATTGTACTCATTTCTCTACTATAATATGAATTAAAATGGCTCTATTATTTTCTCCTATTGATGTATTGATGTTTTACTCCATTTTCCAGTTTTATGTTCTATATTCCTGTTTTTCCTAATTTGGACTATTACAGTGGTGTCAGAGCATAATCTTGGCTCAGCCTGTGCAGTACAACAACTATGTCATTAGAAGAAGGAGAGCCCCTCACAGAGCGGGATAAGTGATATCTTAATAGAAACAGAGATATGATTATACATACAATAAAGAAGGCAAAGGAAAAACTCCAATATCAGGAGAGATGGATGAAAATTAATTTCCCAACGCTCCACTATTCCTACATTCCTAGCAGTGAGAAATGGAGGTGGAGGACCCCAAGAACAAGAGACTCTTGAAGACTATTTTCTAGATTATGAGTCTCAATATTAAAGATTCAAAGATAACCTAAAATTTCAATAGTTTTATCATATTAATGATAACAGGAGACCCCAGAATAATAACATGAGTGGAGGGTAAATGTAGAAGAATAATCTGCAGCATATTATGGGTATATTTCTTTTGCCTGCTTCTGTTGGGTCATCCAAGTGCACAGCCAAGTCTTTGGTGGAGAAACTAGATATTTATTTTTAGTTGAACTAAGTACCAAAGATTGAAGCCATTAAAATAGTAGCGCTGCATATTGAATGTGAGGCACATGATTGGTGGTTTCATGGTATTTCTAAATTGGGGCATGCCAATGTGACTGCATATTTAAAGTTCACCCGGAGGTTAGTGGAGAGGTTTGATCGAGGAGACCTAGAGTCACCTTTTATTGAGCTAGCCAAGCTCAAGCATTCAAGTAATATAGAGACCTATATCTCTTAATTCCTAAAAAAAAATATTCATGGTTCTAGATTTATCTGCAGCTAGGAGGGTATATATGTTCGTCAATGGACTAGAAGAGCCTCTACATGGGTTGGTAAAATACACTAATCCAACTACACTCCAAGATGATATTGAGAGGGCTATATATTTACAGGATGCTTTGCCAAGAGAAAGAGCTCCATTTCAGCCAAGGCCCACCTTTCAGTCAAAGGGGGGAAATGTGAAGGTTCTTCCTGCAAAGGAGAACCAGAACAAAGGGCCTCTTAATCATGATTTTTGAAGAGACTTAAGGAGGAGGAAGATTTTCTTCACATGCCAAGAACCATGGGCACCAAGGCATTGGTGTGCTGCAAGGAAGGCACATTATAGAGAGGTATTCTCTTATAGTGAGGAGGTGGAAGGAGAGGAGCCAGAAGGAGATAATAGAAATGTGGTAGCATGGGAGGATCCACCACCACTAGGAGGTGGAAATGGGGCATTTTATCCAGTTGGAGGGGCCCTTGCATCTTTGCAGGGAGTACCCAAGTATCTGTCTTTGAGATTCTGAGGTAAAATTTAGGATCAGAGAGTATCAGTGTTGATTGGCATTGGGTCTACCCACAACTTTATTGATGCTAAGTTAGTATAGAGGAGAGAAATACCTAATGATGATTTTGAGGTATTCTCGGTTTTGGTCCTAGGAGCTAGAACCATGCAGTGTATGAAATATGTCCTGGCATTTTCTGTAACCTTGGGGACATACACTTTGACTGATCACTTCTTTGTGGTTGACATTCCTAACACCAATGTAATATTGGTTGTGCAGTGTTTGATTACATTGGGGAAAGGTCACCATAGATTGGGAGACCTTGTAGATGGAATGGGTAGATAAGAAGAGTGGTACGCATCAGATGATCAGAGGCATGCATGCTTATCCACCTTAGGAAGCCTCGTCACATAAGATGGATCTTTATTTATGTAGTGGGAGTAGGGACACATCAGTTCACTCAGATATGCAGTTGAATCTGAACCACGATGTCATATTATTTGGAGGCATGCCACCAGGAAGACCCCGAGACTGGGAGTTGGTCAAAGAGTTATCACAACCAGTTACACCATTCATATATATGGCTAATAAGGGAGCCTTGGGTGAGTCTAGCACAGTTCAAAGGGTCTTGGGTAGGCTCAAGGACTCAGATATGGGTATTTTCTCAGTATCGGTATTACCAACTCTCACGAAGCCTCTTTTGCTGAGAGGAGGTGTTTCAGGAGTGAATGATGGCACAATCATGGTGCAAAGGGGCTACTCCATAGCCTTTGAGAGTCAAAAGATATTTCAACATAACAGGGAGTCCTCCATATATGGCAAGGGATTGTTGGCATTCATGCATGCATTGGCCAAACTCAGAAAGCTTTGGATGGGCCATAACTTCCAAGTGAAAACTAACCACCATAAACTTCACCCTCTACTTGAGCAGAAGTAGTTGCAAGGGAGGAAACAAAGGTGGGATGACATTATTCTACCATGCTACTTTGGCATTGAGCATTTCAAAGAGGGGAGCAATGAGGTGAAAAGTCCCTTATCACGGAGGCTAGCAGCACTGTCATTGAGGAGTATAGATACAGATTGGGAGTCCCAGCTATTGGTTGAGTATTCCAAGGACCACTTCACATGTGAAGTTCTTGATGGACACGTGACTGATGAGAGGTATAGAGTGATGGATGGAATCATCTATTACCAAGGTTAGATCTTCTTGACTAGAGATAAGCTCAAGGTGAAGTTTCTACATGCAGCACATGATTCACTCCTTTTTGGTCACCAGGATTTCATTAGGACATATTAGGCAATTTGGGAGAGATTCTCATGGGGGGGTCTCAAGGAGGATGTGTTCCAGCATATCAGGGGATGTGTAGTTTTCTTGAAGAATGAGGAGGAAAAAAACCTCCCTACAAGGTTCTTGCAACCACTTACTTTTCCAGTAGAGAGATGTAAGAGCTCATCTATGGACCTCATCATCATCTTGCCAATAGTACATGGTAAGGGTTGTGTCTTTGTACTTATTTATCAACTAAAAAGGTATTTTTATTCCTTTTCCATTTATTTATAGTGCATTTTTCCACAAGAAGGCAATCCTCTCTTTATACTTCATGATATTCTTGGAGCCACAATTAGTGATGGGGATGGCCACTTCCTAGAAGGCTTTGGGTAGGTGTTGTCTTGTCTGGGGTGTACTCCGTTGAAACCAAACATCAGCTACTACCCCCAGGAAGATGAGCAAATAGGCTCAACAAGCAAGTGGCTGGGAAGCTACTTACCACAATGTGTTCCAGGGCAACAAGGAGTAGAACTACGCTGGTTCCACTTGAGGGACTATTATCACCATCCAGTAGTTTATATGGAAATCATTGTATCTCTATTTTTTATTCCATATGTTGATGATGTTTTAGTCACTATTTCTAGAATGGTTGGGGTAAGCAAGGTTCTTAGAACCAAATATTGGATCCTAGAGAGTCAAGGTGTATTCCGGTCTCTTGAGGACAACATTGCTACAACCTGACATTAGCAGGATTTCTACGTAGATCATGGACGGGAGGAGAGATGATGTAGGGTGGACACTTTGATCTATCTCTGATTTCAGCCATATATACCATTCATATTGCAGAAGAAGGGGATTGAGGATTTTTTCTATGGGCCACACATGGTGATCCATCTTGTTGGAGGAGTATCACATGGGTTGGAGCTTCTCAATAGGGGTAAGAACTCCAACATTTTTTATGCTCCATGCCTCAATTACGCCATCAGATATCAGATGGTTGCCACCATGTATCTCCCACTTCTTGATGATGTGAGTCGTTTCGTTTTATTACCAAACGATAACTTGGACACTTGGAAGGGGAAACTAAGAGGAATATTGATTGGAGAACATATAATTCAGTGGAGGAGCTTATCCGATGAGGATGCCACAGGGAAAGGAGATGAGATTTTGTAGCAGTCATCCTTGTAGTTGGTTGAGGACAAGCAACATTTGGGAGGGGAGGAATAAAATATTCCTAATTAGCTTTCATCTTGTTGGAATATTATTTTTTTCTTTTGTCATTTAGCTAGATGAATAAGAGGGTAGGGAGACCCATAAATCTCTTTAGTAGGAATAAAACCACTTCTAATGTAAATGTGGATCATATTATCAGTTTAAATACACACTCTTAGGTGTGAATAGAGGTTGAAGCATGTGGATAGGGTCAAGTTTGACCAAATCAACAACAATGGTATGGAGGTTGTGGACAGTTATTGAGGGACAACATAGTATTAGTGGGAGGGAGTCTCCATGAAAGTAGCATTTTTAATGAGTGGGACCAAGGGTGAGGGGGCTCAAAAAGCTTATAAGGAAGGGGATGGAAGCCATAGAAATAATTTTGAATATTTTTTATGATTTTCTGCATGCTTCAATTGTTTAGCAGAGGTTGTTGTGTTGTTTACCACAAGGGTGTTTCAAAGAAGAAATCCCACCCTCATCCTCAGGGGACTTCGAGTGCCCACTCGGGAGAGGTTATTTGAGCTTAATTTCCACTATCCAGCATTATTCCAAGCTTCATCCATCATTTACAATGTAGTCTTCTTCAGGTACTGGGTTATTTTTCAGGGAAGTAGCAGTGGAGGGTTGAAAAACCCATTTTATGAGCTTTTTTTCCAGTGAGGGTAGTAGTCCTTCATCCAGGAAGCTAGCAAGGAGGTTCCTTGAGCATTATTCAACCATATGGCATCAAGAAAAGCCTCTTCCAACATCTATAGCGTAGTATCCTTCAGAAATTTCATTATTTTGCAGGGAAGTTGGAGTGGAGGGCTTCAAGCCCAAGTTTGTGTGTTGGTTTTCCAGGGAGGGGAGAAACCCTTCATCTGAGAGATCTATTAGAGGAGTATCAACCATTTTTATATCAAATAATCCACCTCCTATCAGTTACATAGTTTTAGTTTTTTATTCATCCCTATGGCTGCAACTTTCATTTTTAGTATTTCCGGAAACCCCTTATGGGCTGTCTTGGAAAAGTGCTAGAAAGCCTAGATCTTTGATCCCGACATTTTCTAAGCATTATATCAGCAGTCCCTTGTGATTTCAGTTTTACCCTGCAGTTATTCTCCATAGTACTGTGCAGTCATATGTCCTCTAGAATTCTATGTAGCAACAACATTTCATATTTCATGTGTTGGGTCATTGAGGCTTATTTTTCCTAGCTTTAGTGTCTTTTCCCTCAAGATATTGTACTCATTTCTCTACTATAATATGAAATAAAATGGCTCTATGATTTTCTCCTATTAATGTATTGATTTTTTATTTCATTTTCCAATTTTATGTGCTATATTCTTGTTTTTCCTAATTTGGAATATTACAGCCCAGCTTATCAGGCATGCAGTGGGAGCCCCAAATCTCACAAGAGTCCGTAGAGAAATCAAAATTCCCTGCAAGAATCAGTGATTCGAGATCTAGGAAGCCAAGTTGGGAAGAGTTTGACCAGTATGCCTTTCTGTTTGTATATGTAGCATATACATTAATGATTCAGAGGTGAGATTTGGAGCACCTATAACCTCCCACGATGAGTAAACCCACATATGTGTTGAAGGCTTTGAAATTATATTTTTTTGGATTCAACATTGCCGCTAAACCCTCGAATAATCCAAAATCACTAACTGTGCATACATTCCAGTTTGGAAAAATCTACAGAAGGAAACTTCACGCCTATTTTTTGTTGGTCATAGTTTCTTGAATAAGAAAATTTTCGGGATTATGAAATCCATTTAGAATTTTTAGGGATCGTCTTTTTCAGGGTGACCCCAAACCCTTGAAATTCAGATACATTATAGTAATTATGGAAGGTCAAGTTTGGGAGGCTTTTCTCTAAGGACCCAAGTTTTTGGAGGAATCAAATCCGAGTGTCTATTCTTTGGCGATGTGGGGGCGATGAGAAGTGGAGGGATGATAGGTAAGTTTTGGAATTCTTCTAGTAGATTAGATGCGGTGATAGTGAATTTCCTCCAGTGTGTGGTCACATTTTTGAAGTCAATAGGGCAAGGAGGAGGGTCATCTAGATCAATTTTTTTTTTATAGTCAAGGGTTCTAGTGTAAATTGTGACTCCCTAGAAAGCACTTCTAACTCCAATTCATTTGGGAATGGTGTGAAAGTATGACCATAAGAAGCCCTAAATTTGATAGGGGAGGAGAAAAATTGGTCAACTTGAGTTTGTATCACTGTCAAAGGTTATCATCATTTCACAGCTTTGCTTTACAGGAGGACATGGGTTTGTTGGAGAGAAGTGCAAACAGGGGATTGTGTTTAATGGATGGGGAAGGTTTAATGACCAGGTTGAGGAAAGTGTTAGGGGAAGAGGATTGTGGGTTTATGTAACTACTGTGGCTTGTTTCCATGATGAGGCAGGGGATAGGAGATTTTGGACAAGGAATTGTGAGGATAGGTTTATTGGTGGAAATATCTGAGGAGTGTTTTTTTGGTATGGAGGATGATAGATTAATAGAAATATTTCTCATAGGAGGGGAGTTTGAGTGGGAAGAGACTTTTGAATTGGTGTTAACAAAGGGAAGAGTAACTAGCCTATCATGAAGAATGATGGAATGAGCCATAAAATCATCATGTCTCACAACAATTTTGGAAGAGTCTACATGAGCATGTATGTTTGGGAAAACTTACATGAGGTGTCTCATGGCATGATATCTGAGGCATAAAAATGGAATTCACCAATTGTCAATAATTTTATTGCGTGACCATGGTCCCAAATATAGGTTGATTTCTACAGGAATTCCCCCAAAGAGTGATCATTCAATCAATACCCATGAAATATTTTTTATCATCCCTCTAAGGTTGCTTTCATCAAGGTAGTATAATTTCCAATTGAGTTTGCAAAGTTCGTTATTGCTTTCATCATATAGAGTTCAAGAGGAAGCCCCAGAATTTTTTCCTAAAGAATGTTCCCCTGAGGAATTTTTATGGCAGGGTCAAAACCAAAGGATCACCATTAGAGAGACAGGTAACCATGACCTTGCACCCATGGCCTAGAAGTGATAATATCTATGTCCTTTGCAGTAAGAAAATTAAATTCAAACCAACCATTTTGGAGAGCGTTGATTCTCGACTGGTATTTGAAGACTCAGGAGGGGCTACCACCATGTTTCAACCCATTTCAACGTTTTTACATAATTCATGTGATATAAAATCCATCGACTAACCAGGGCTTGATTTTTTAGTGTAATTGATTCCTCCTAATATCCCTTCACTTCAATGACCAATCCATAACTTTGGGAGTCAACTTTAATTGGTTTATGTTTGTGAGTATATGGAGGCATTCATGAATTTTTGAGGAGGTCAGGCTCTATTTTTTCGATTGTGTTGCATCCTTTGAGCACCTTTATTGTTCTTTAGCCTGAAATAGTATGTATATCAATAGTGCCTCATCCAGAGGGGATAGAAACATCAGTTTCTCCATTTTTTTTAATTCATTCTCAACCAAACATGTGTGGACACTCCTCCACATCACATGGAACCGATCGAGACAGTCCACAAACCAAGTCAAAGATCAAAATATGTGGGCCATTGTGACAGATCAACAACCAAAGTGTCGAGTGAGTCCCCAATCAAAAGTCCTGATGATCTGCAATCCACTATGTAGGTTGTTAGAGGAGTGATGTCGACTAATGTAGGGATCTCTATAGAATTGAGAGCTAGTGGAGAAATACGAGAATTTTTTTCATAACATGATTAGTTGATACCAAGAGAGTATTCAGGGTCCCACCACATTCATATTTGATTGGTAGGAATGATTCCATAGTTTGTCTTGTAGTTAATTCAACATAATATTGATCCTTCCTTTCTGCAATGAAGGAATATTTATACTAGGTGACAAAATCCCTAAGTTTATTTAGTCGGTGTATGAGGTTCACCAACTACCCATTAAAAAATTAATGCATGTAATTCAAAATTTTGAAAAAAAATTATTTTGATTCATCTTTGACTCACGATCGAGTCTCTTGGCAGAAAGAGAGGACATGTTAGTGGTCCTAAAAAGAAAAACCTTTGTCTTCATAGTACCCCTCCATTAAGTTTTCCACACAATAGGAGCATACATGGCACCATCTTAAGCTAGTCTATAGCCAACAAAATCTACAATTCCAGCGAATGTATTCTCTCATGAATTCTTCATGTTTATCAGGAAACTCCTGTCCCAAAGCACCAAATATAATTTCTAAGAAGATATCCTTATATTAGAAATCTATTGTCCTATGCCATTAAATCTTTGACTGCAAAATCTCAACATTTCCATATTTTCCCAAAGAAAATACAGTTGCATTGTTCCTTCATGTTCTTATTTATGTTATTAAATAAACCGATTATTCCCTAGATTTCTTAATTCTCTATCATGATATGTAGGATGAAAATGGAAGCAAATATCAATACCATGAGCAAGAAAATTTCAAGGATTTCATTCTTGTCCATTTTTTTTATTAGTGTTGTACCATATGCCAAGTAAGGGTCCATCTTGAAAGCTGAGCAAAGAACACCCTTATAGCTCCCCCTAGCCCCCACGGCTACCTGGGTGGGAGGTTTATTCAAGTTGAGTAGTGAACACCCTGGGAGATCCTCACTTGCCCAGGGGCTGGCCCGCAAGATCAATTGGGTAGGAGGTCGATTCCAGGAATCGACCTCCCACCCCGGTAACTGCCAGGACTGGACCTTGGGAGAGTGGGGAGCTACAGCTTTTACATCACAGTCAGGGTGAATTCTCACCCAAGTGGCAGCGGGGGCTGACCCCTGGGAAAGAGGGGAGTTGGAAAAAACTTACAACCAGAAACAGGCAGTTTAGGGAACACCAATTGATTTGGAATTATGCGGGAACACAATAGAATATAGAAATAACCATGAACATAGAGATGCAATAGAAATAATACTTCATTTCATTAATATCAAATAACAGAAATATGCTTACATACATAATGGAAATAAAATAGCTAGGGTGTTGGTAGCGAATCTCTAAGAATATATGTGGCAGCTACAGACCTCTGAACTATGTTACAATGAGGCCTGAGAGCCTATTTATTATTGAAAAACAATGGAGAACTCTAAACGTCCAAAAACGTAACCCTGGGAGATGAAGTTCCAAAATTATGGGCCCTGTTTGGGTAAATTGGTGTTTCAACTTCCTAGGGACGTAACTTCGGCATAGGATCTCTGTTTGACACGTATGACACATTGTTAGAAATATCTATCTAAGGACCACAACTTATGCCGTAAATATCAATTTTGGAATAGAATCATATTTGTCGGACAAACGATGCCCAAAAAACGTCGTTTAGGGCCTTAAAATGGCTTCGGAAGTTTAGGACCCGGAAAACCGCTAAAAATAGTAAGTTGTACTGCAACTTAAAAACTAAAAGAACTGATGGTGGGGGTTCAAATGGAATAGGTGGGTGGCCACCAATATCCACCTGGATCATTAAGGCCCCAAAACGGCTCCGAGAGTGGATGACCCGAAAACCTGCTAAAAATAGTAAGTTGTGTTGAATGTGGAAAGCTGCAAGAATTGATGCTGTTGGTCCAAATGGAATAGGTGGGTGGCCACTAATATCCACCTGGATCATTCCCCCCTCCTTAGGAAGAAATGGTCCCGATTGCATTGAGATCCTCCATGAGATGAGGCCAATTCTGTTGAAGTAGGTATTAGATTTGTTGAAGATGTCATGGACCTGTGGGTGGACATGCTGGATGTGTTTAGTAAATTTGGTTTATTTATCAGCCTCAAAAAATACATGTATGGATTCGGTATGTGTAGTTACAGGATGTATGGCAACATAAGGCGATGGTGCATTGGGAGTCAGATCAATGGAGTGCTTGTCCTGACAGTGTAGAGGAACTTCTGTGAGTGAGGAGAAAATGTCCTCGTATTCTTCCATGACTTTTTCCATCTGCTGCAGCCATGCAAGGGAACCCTGTTTCAAGGTTGTGGCCACAATATTCTTCTTTCCCTGTGAGGGAGTTGTAAGGAACATAAATTTCCTGGTTTGGGAAACAATGTTACTGCGTTGTTTTGTGGTAGTCAAAGAGATGACAGGAGGTGGTACTACCTGCGGTATCCTATACAAGTTATTTCCCAAAGTAATAAAAACATCACGAGGCCTACACTCATACACAGCATTTTGGCTCCACTAGTATGGTTGGCCCAATAGTACATCAGCTACATCAAGAGGAGCAACATCACACAATGCCTCATCCGTGAATGCTTTGATACTGTACGGAAGGTGGCACTGCTGGCGGATGTAGAGATCTCTCCCTAGGTGGAGCCACCCGATGGTATACGACTGTGGGTGTGCTATGGTCAGTGGGCTGAGCCACTTCATGACCTCTGCTAAAATGAGGTTCTTTTGGGTTTCGCTATCAACAAGAAACTGCAGCGGAGAACCCTTCACCCACATCTGTGAATGGAAGAGGGGCTCCCCCTCCTTTGGATCCTTTGGATCCTCCCTTTGGATCTTGGTGGCAGAAAAAATGGCACTGTGATCCGCATATATGATCTGCTTCCCTTCATCATTTCCTTTGTCTGGTTCTGACTCAGGATCAGAAATTGATCTGATTGTGGTGCCTTTAGTTCAGCCACCAATGACTATTTGGCCTGACACTCGTTTGTGATGTGAGTGGGGCTGTTATGAAATTCACACCACTTCCCTGTGTCCTTTTGATTTGTAGTGTTGTTCTGAGTCACACCACTTTGGCCTTGCCCCTTGTTCTTCGGTTTGGGGGCACCTTTCATATTCGCAGTTCCAAAGTCTCGCTTCTTCTGCTTAAATTGTTGCTTGATCTTGGCAGCATTGCGATATGCCATGCCAAGCGATGTAATGTCAAGGAACTCCATTTCCTCCTAAATGTGTTTATGCCGATAGCCATGGTACTTGAGCACCAAATGTCTCTCTGAATCTTTAATACCTAACTTTGTGCGTAGGGTATGGAACAAATTCGCGAGTTCATGCACATCTTGATCCCTTTGTTGTCGCAACGTGGTCCATTAGATATATTTGTCTCATAGCTCCCCACGGGGTAATATTGTTCCTTGATGTCCTCTCAGAATGAATTCCAAGTGGGTGTATCTAAGAACAGAGAGGCTTCCCCTTCTTCCTCTTGCTCACAATAGGTTTCCCACCAGTATCTGACATGGGGGGCGGCTTTGAGGAGTGCAAAAATAATATTTTCTCGATCAGAGAAATCATGGACTGAGAAATACCCTTTCAGAAAATTTAACCATCTATATATGGCATCTACATCTATTTGGCCTTCAAATATAGGAATGTCAAATTTTACCTATACCTTGAAGGGAGTGGTGCCTCCAGAGTGGCTGTTGGATGCAGATGCGCCATAGGTGGGTAGTCGTTGAAGGATCTGAGCAAAGTTATCCATCATCGCATTCCTTTGTTTCTCGAGGGCCTCCTCGAGCAATATTTTGATAGGATCTCCTGCTCCCTCATCTTTCTTTTCGTCTGCCATGGGAGGTCATCATGGTTTGCAAGGTTGATCTTGCAAGGGTTCAACTAGATCGAGCCCTAACTCCTTATACCCTCACCACATTGGGGACATGAAAAGAGAAACAAAGAAAGAGCAGACCGCTTTGATACCACTAATCCAGATTTATGCAGGAATGCAACAGAATACATAAATAACCATGAACATAGAGATGCAGCAGAAATAATGCTTCGTTTCATTAATATCAAATAACATAGATATGCTTACAGACATAATGGAAATAAAATAGCTAGGGTGTTGGTAGCGAATCTCTGAGAAGAGATGTGGTGGCTGCAAACCTCTAAATCGTGTTACAATGAGGCTCGAGGGCCTATTTATTATTTAGAAACAATTGAGAACTCTAAAAGTCCAAAAACCTAGCCCTAGGAGATGAAGCACAAAAAATATGGGCCTCGTTTGTGTAAATTGGTGTTTCAACTTCCTGGGGACGTAAATTTGGCATACGATCTCCATTTCGCACGTATGATACATCTTTAGAAATATATATCTGAGGACTAAAACTATTTCCGTGAATATCAATTTCGGAATGAAATCATATTTTCCAGACAAATGATTCCCAAAAAACGTTGTTTAGGGCCTCAAAGCGGCCCTGAAAGTTCAGGACATGAAAAACTACTAAAAATAGTAAGTTGTGCTGCAACTTAAAAATTTAAATAATTGATGGTGGGGGTTCAAATGGAATAGGAGGGTGGCCACCAATATCCATCTGGATCATTAAGGCCCCAAAACTGCTCCAGGAGTGGAGGACCCGAAAACTTGCTAAAAATAGTAAGTTGAGCTTAATGTGAAAAGATGCAAGAATTGATGGTGTTGGTCCAAATGGAATAGGTGGGTGGCCACCGATATCCACCTAGATCACTAATACCAGTCTACCTATAAATTTTTCCTAGAAAGGACACCAATACAACTCTGAATCGTCCTCTGATGATGTTAGTCATTAGTATTTTTCACTATCTTTAGATGACTATTGATTGGTTCTAGATTTCTGAAAACAACCTTCCTTGAATATTGTGAGTTTCAGAAATCTCACTGCCTTCATTATCCTTATAGAATTTTTTTCAATATTCTATCAGTTTCCCATTTCATGGTCACCCTGTTGCTCCTACAAACTACTCATAAGCTTATACCTCTTATTTTTACCCTCCTTCCCTGCCTATAACCTCATTGGCCTATTTTTACACTGTCCATAAACTCCACTTTCCCTCTAGGGTTTCCTATACCCTACTCATTCCCATGTTCCCTAGGTTCCTCAAGAATTGATGGTCTCAAAACTATCTCTGTAGGCTCTTTAGATAAATCAAGTACATTGGATTTTGGATCTTCAGTACAACACTTTTGACAATACTCTTTTTTTCACTTGAATCCTCCAAGCCAATTTTCAGTCAAAATAAGGTCAAAGGACCTTTCCACTAGGTTATAAGGGTTTCACATGTTTTAAGGTCATCATTGGATGTTTTCAAGCACTACTTTTCCTTTGCTAGAATCTGGCTCATATGTAATAGGACTTCAAGACATTGTTATTCAAGAAGGACCTAAAAGATTTCCAAAGAAGATTACCTCATCAGTTCAAAGTCTGCAAATGAGAAAAATGGACAAAGTTTGGCACTTTTGTTGGAGTGTTGAAATTTTTGTCAGAAGAGGGTACTGGCAAGGTATGCTATCTACTCCTAAATGAAGACAACTTACAACAAGGGAAAGGGAGAACATCTTGGTCCTATGAAGAAGTAGGGTTTATACACTTGATCATCTAGTTGAGTGCTAAAAAGTGACCACTTGTAGAAATGACCTAGAGGAGACAAAAAAAATGAAACATGAAGAAATTTTGTCAAAAATATTGATAGAAATATGGAAAAAGGTGAGGTAAACTAGACATAAACGAATCAACTTGAAAGGGCTATAGAGAACTTAGGAGACAACACTGATGATTGTTGTAAAGCACTCTAGACACATAGGGTTTTGGGAAAGTGGCCAGAAAAGGTAAAAATATAATTTGAACTCCATGGTGGAATAAAAATATGATTTTGAAGCTACTTCTGTGTCAAAATAAACATGTGAAATCTCCAGGATCAAAAGAAAAGAAAATTTCATAGCTCCAACAAACTACAAGAAAAAAGTTGAAAAGGTTAAGTTGAACTTAAAGGTTGAGGCTACACAATAATTTGAAGATGCTAGTTGTTTAATCACCCAAAGTTGCCAAACTAAGCTTGTCATGACTCAAGGAGAAAAAGAAAGGTCAAATTCATCATTTCAGTCACCTGCAAGACAAAAGTGTGTAAAAGAGTTAGTGAGAAAAGAAAAAGAAATTTTGGCATTGGAAAGTGGGTTTGAAAAGTTAAATTTAATTCCCAAGCCTATAAAAGGTCATTTTTTATTTCATATGAATCATTATGCCTTTGCAAAGCACTAGAATTTTCAAGGAGAGAAAAAATTTCAACTTTCCAAGCAAATTCAGGAAACATTTTTGTGGCGCTGTGCCCTCAGCTTGGCGTTGCGCGCCTAGGAAGTGGCGTTGTGCCCCTGGCTTTTTCCTCTGTTGAATTTCTGAAGGCACTGCGTGCGTGGAAGGAGGTGCTGCACACTGGGGAAGGTGTTGCGCTCTTGCCCGACACACACAATTCATTTTCCTTTTGGCGCTGTGCCCTTAGAACAGGCACTGCACTCTCAACATTGGCGCTGCACCCTTGGCTAGCAGGGTCCTCTAAGTGATTTAACCGCTCAAATCATTGCAAAACACCTACAAATATCTACCAAAAGTCCTCCAAGCATATTTAGGGGTAAGTACATGCTATACACTCATCTTCAAACAATTTTGGTATTTTCTTAATAAATCAAATCAAACCCTAAGAGAAACCCTAAATTTCAAGCTTGAAATCACTGTTTGAACCTCATTTCATCTTCCTATAAAGAATATTAATCAAAACAAAGGGTTATTACAATGATGGAGGGTTTTCATTGAGTTTTTTAGCGTCTCACTCATTCTCATACACCTAAACCCTCACTCACTTATACCATTCACTTGCAAAGCTGCCCTTTCATCACTATCCCTTCATCTCCTTTCCATTTACACTCCAGGGTTTTATAAAAGCGGAGTTTACAATGTCAAAGTACAGTGGCAGTGATGTGGAGGCCCAAATTCCAAGAAGGCATGATCACAAAGGAGGAAAGATCAATAGATTTGAACCCCTCAGTACAAGAGATCTAAAGACATCTCCCCTTACTGTTTCATGTTTCAAGCATGTAGGATGCTTTGATTTTTGTGAAAACATGCAGTAGGTGAAAAACCACCCTGAGCTAACTAGACTATTTATCATAAACTTGCATGACAAACAAGTAAATCTTATAGGGGTAACCTTTGATCTATCTACAAATGCTATTGCCAATGCCACGGGCATACCTAGTGTAGGGGAGAAATGGTTCAAGCAAGCTAACCTTGACATGAGTTACATTGAGCCATACCTTAAGCCCAGGTATAAAGACCACAGCAAATCCATATTTCCTTTCTCTCACCTGCTTGATAGATATGCACCTATGATGAAGATTATCATGAAGTATTTCGCATCTGAGGGAAGATTCTCCCGCCTTCACTCCTATCACATCAGGCTGCTTATGCACTTTACTAGAGTGAGGATGTTGCACATACCATACTACCTCTACAGATGCATTGATAAAATTTCCTACATAGTGCAAAAGAGATACTATCCTCAGCAGATGCAAAGTCTCTTCCATCACTCACTTATCAAAATGGTCGTTGTGCACCAAATATAGTAGAAAGGCATTCCATGGGAGACATTCATTGCCAATGACGTGTTCACTTCTCCAACATCCCATCATCAGAAAAATGTCCCCTCATCATCCCATCCTCTAGAATCCACTCCTCCATCACCTCTTTTTGATCATACATCTCCATCCACTCACATTCCTTCACCCCATGATGGTCCTCCTTCATCATCTTCCCGTAGCCCTTCACCCTCCTCTCATGAGACAACATCAAACAGTGAAGAAGGCAGTGAGACATGGCACTGAGATGAGTAACATTGAGCCTTTTCCTTTGACCTACCAGAGGGGAAATAGGCATATTTTTTCTGCCCTTAAGAGGCAAGGGGTCATGCCTTCTACATCAACAAAACTGCTTGACAAAGGTAAGGGGAAGGTTACATAGGATGTCATTGTTGAAGAGGAAGACAAGCATGAAACTGAACAAGAGTCTCAACTTATTCACCTTGATAGTGATGATGAAAATGAGGAGAGGATCACAAACATGTTTCTCAAGAGAAAGGATGCCCAAATTAGGGAGGTACAAGCCAATCTTGGTAAGGAAAAAAATGTGATCAACTTCCTTGAGGTTGAAAACCAACAGTTAGAGATAGAGAAGACCATTAGTGAGGTCAGAGCTATCAGAGCTCAAAAAAAGGCTGTAAAGTCCAAGGAAAATCTAGATGAGGCCTTGGGCACTCTTGATGACAATGAGGATGAGGAAGAACATCTTCCTAGGAAGAGGCCAAGGACAATTGGGTTGAAGAAGGCCTTAGCTAAGGAAAGAGAGAAGGAGACAGAGTTGGCAGAGAAGCTCAATCCAAGTGAGCTGCTTGCCATGGAGATCAGCTATGATAGGGAATATTGGCTAGAGAGATCCAATGTGCACCTACAGGATCATCTTGAGAAGGCAAAAAGGCACATTAACATACAGAAGAAGATGGCAAAGAATTATTCCATGAGGAACAAAATTGCAAGGGCCAAGCTCAAAAGCGCCCTTGCAAAGATTCAAGTCTTAAAAGAGGCAAAGGAAAACAAAAAGTTGGATATCCTTGCTGATGTATCCCTTCAAGCTTCCCAAACATGATCAGTAAGTTAAAATCCAATTTTAACACATTTTTGTACTTTTTGAAATTTTGACAGTTAGCCAGCAGAAAAAGGGCCAAGCGCACAACACCACTGCACTGCGATCTTTTTTGGGGCACTCAATTGAGGAAATATTTACATTTTCATGATCCTTAGGCCAAGGAAATCACCCTAAAAACGTTTCAAGTCATTTCGAGTAGAACCGGTCCCTCAAATGGGCCAAAAACAAGCAAAAAAACACCTTTCTACCCTTTTTCCAACACTAGGGATGCGCTATTGGTAGTCTTGGAAAAAGTGGTTTTTGACTACGAAATTTGGCACCAATATAGAAGCCAAAGGAATATTTGGAAACTAGACAGGATAGAATTTCCATTGAGCTATCATGGAGCTCATTTGGACACCAGGAAGGCCTCCAAAACTCAACTGGAACTCAAGCTATTTTTCCATTTTTGGCGCTGTGCCCTTAGCCTGGCATTGCGCCCTTGAACCTTGGTGCTGCACCCTTGCCAGAAAGTCAAAAAAAGACACTTGGAGATATTTTGAAATTTATTAAGAGGCCTTAAAGGTCAAATGATTCCAAAATTAGCTGAGAGGTTAGCTTAGAAGTTATTTTTGCATTTATGAGTTTGGGATATTTTGTGCCTTGGGCCTTGCATGGTCTCATAGGAAAAAATGACTTAAATGTGTAATTAATGACATTTTGTAACCATAGCTAGGGTTTTTATCCTCATTTTCAAGTTAAATACTACATGGAGGCTTCATGTTTATTGTTGGTTGTTTATTGAGATGAATACGTAGACTTGGAGATGTGAAGAAATTGGCTTTGGAGTTGTGTGATTGTTTTTGGAATAAGAATCAATGGATAAAGCACATTAATAGGATTCATGAACCTGGTTAATGGTGATGTTTCTCTAATCTAGTTATTGTTTCCTTATGTTCTCATATTGTTCCATATTTTCTCTTGCATTAGAACATAAATTTTAGGCTAAGATATGTTGTTAGAGGCACCTTAGGTCTGTCTGCTTCTATTGCTCAAATGTTTTCCTCTGCTAGGAATAATTGAAGAATTATTCATTTCTATTTAATTCCACTTAGCTTTTTTTTCTTCAAAATGATTAAATAGAGTCAAGCCAAATAATTCTATGGTATGCCCTGTCCTTTGGTGTAGCTTGAATCATTGTTTTCTAGGCTTTTCTTTGAAGTTTGCTTATTATGGTTTAGGCTAAAGAAGTTTATGGTATGCCCTGTCCTTTAGTCTAGATTGAAATGGTTACTCTGAAGGTCTTTACAGTTTGATTAAGGAATTTAGGAGTTCCCTACTCTTTAATCATTACTTATGTGCTATCTTGAATGTTTTCTTTCTCTAAAGGTAGATAGCTAGAGAAGTTAGGAGTTCCCTGCTCTCTACGGTTTGCTGGATAGTTGTTTTAAAGTTTACTTGATAGAGTTAGGTCAAATAATTTTATGGTGCACCCTATCCTTCGATTCTTTCTTGATGCATAGTACTCTTATGAACTCTTCTTGTTATATTTTATGTTAAAGGATTCTTAACTTCCCTTTAAACCTACTACATTCACAACTTAATGTTCATTTCACACTCACTAAACCTATTTAGATCCATTTGGCTTTGCTAACTTACTCTATGAAACACCCTCGACCTATTTTTGTACTTTTCAAGACCTTTTGCAGACTCCATAGCCCAATTTTTTAAGTTTCTCTTACTCTATCTATTCTTCTTGACAACCAACCCAACCAAACAAAACAAAACAAAAAAACCCTATCAATTTAACTAGCCTAAAATCATCATCCTAACACAAACAAGTTACATATTTTACTCAAATATAGAGAGAGCCCTCTCTGAGTCCAGGAAGGCTAGGTCCTAGGACTCCAAAGTTGGTTTGATATTACCCTTGTACATTTGGTCTTACCAATCTAAAAAATTACGAAGCCCTAACATAATGGCGACTCCACTGGGGATCTTAGTAAGTAACAGCTTGAATATTCATTCAAAACTCAAAAATCCCCTGTCAAACTTAGATAAATCAAGTGTTAGCCAAGAATGACATCTGGTTGATTTTCCATACTAGCATCATGGCGAATGCCCTAGGGAACACTTATTGAAAATCTTAGTGTTACATAAATAACTCAAAAAACCCAAAAATATCTCTAGATTGGTATCCAATTGTTGATGGTGGACAACAAACAAATCTTCAAAGCACTTAGCATCATCCACCTGGTGACTCCACTGTTCCTCACAAACTCCCCTGGGAATGTATTAATCAAACCTGATAGAAGAAGACCCAGTCACTCACTTTGTGAATTCAGTAATCTTTCAGATAGGTCTGTTTCCAAAACCCTTACAAAATTTCAGCCTCTCTGTGTTGTAGGTTTGAAATCTGGCTTCATAAATAATCTGCACCAGATATCACCTTGACCCAAACCCTCCTGCAATATTTGACAATCCTGAAAGCATCCTTAGGAAGTCTCCTAGATCTAAAAATTCAACTATTAGCAGACCTACCCATTAAGCAAGTTCCCTACCCGAAAACCTTGTAGACTTGTTGAATATATGGTTGCTGATGGTGGACAGAAAAGTTGAGATCTTCCACCTAGTGACTCCACAACTCTCAATAGACCTAAAGACTCCACTAGTAGAAGAATCTATACTGATTGAAAAGATGCAGTGACCCTTTTTTATTAACAAAGATGGATTCAAGGATACAACAAAGATATGCTCCAATGAATAGAGATCACATCCCTGGATTCCCATACAAAATGCCTCAGATAAATTGGGGCAGAAACCTGCCTGTTTTTCAAGATGAAAATTTTGACGACCCCTTGTTACATCTCATCAGATTTTATATACATACATGGAGGTTAAAGGTTGAATGGCATGAGGAATGCCTCACGAAAATGTTCATGGGGACATTAAAAGGGAAAGCAAGGGAATGGTATGAAGGCCTAGACCCTGGTAGTTTGTTTTCTTTAAAACATTTCCACAAAGTATTTTATGAGCATTATAAAGAAAATTTTCCATCTTTTTCGTTAGCTGGAAATTGCTGTGATCAATCTGAAGATCTCATACAATACCTTGTAAACATTGATGAGGATTTGGGAAATTTCCATCCTAAGGATCTATTAGAGGAAATTCATGCAGTTCATACTCAAGTTAACTATCATGAAAATCAAGAGGAGTTGGTTGAGCATGAAATAAATCAAGGAAAATAAGAGAATCCTTCGGATCTCATTGAAAGGAAAATTGATGATTCAACTGATTTTTTTTTTTAGGTTCAAGAAGACATTTAGCCTCATGATCATTCACAAAAGGAAGAAAACAGTTGTGGTTCTATCCAAATAAAACAGAGAATGCCCCCTCCTTTAACTGAAGATGAAATCAATCACGATCTAAGAATATAGCCAGCCTCTGAAAGTGCTTCTATCTGTTCTACTGTTGATTTGTGTATTGCAGCATTGCCTCATGAAGAAACAAAAGAACATATTGACACTGATGTTGTGTTACCCCCTCAAGAAGACCTTCATATTTATGACTAGCCTTCATAAGAGAAAGATGGAAACTAGGTTTATGTCCAAATAAAGTAGAAAATTCCTCCTCTTTTAACTGAAGAAGAGGTGGAGTGTCTTTCTCAAAAGCATCCAAAGCACAACCAAATGGAACAAGAAGTAGTCCTAGATGAAGCCCATGGTTCAAATCCTCATAGCCAGGTATTATTTAGAGATCCTTTTGCTGGTTACTTAGAAAAATTTAAAGAGGGAGTACAATATGCCGAGAACAACTTGTTGTGGAGTTTAAAGAAAATTTGGAGGACTACTATTCAGAAGAAGACAAAATGGGAGTGGCCTTTTAGAATACCTAAAAGGCTGAAAAAAAAAGCAATCATCTAGTCACTTACTTGATTGGATGTACTGGAAAAAAGAGTTCACCTAATGTAGATATCATATACAAGTTAGATTAGGATAGATAGGTGTGTAAATAAGCTCATCACTATGAACATCTATTTATTTTTAGATTGTTTAGAACAAAAATAGAGAAAAAGAACAAAAGGAGGGCAGATAAAAGAAAAGGTAAAGCCCCATACCAAAAAAGAAATATGTCTAAAAGTGTGCAAGTATAAATTCCACTACTTTGAGAAAGAGAAGCCTTGTTCAGTCAAAAAACCTAACCATGATTGAATATGTTTTAAATTTCTGCTATTAAGTTAGAAAAGAAAGATTTTCCAAACCATTTAAACTTGGCTCATCATTAGACTAGGTTAGGAAAAGATGTTGGTTCCCAAAGCTTAAATCTAAACCAAAGAAAAAGGAGAAGGATGAGTGACAGATTTCAAATTATAAGCCCTCAAGTTTCTAGTTTTACTTGTACAAAAATAAAATCTGTGTGCAGATTGTCCAAAATACCACAACTCATGAAAAAATAGATTTCTTAACCTTGATTTAATCATGCTTTAAATTTTGTGTTGATAGGTTAGAGAATGAAAATCTGTCAAACATTTTAACCTTGACAGATAAGTAGAGTAGGCAGAGAATAAAAGAGCTCATGAGCCTAATCTGAGCTCTTGGAAGTTATAAGGGTAGATATAGATAGTTTTTATGCTTTCAAAAGAAAATGATGTCAAGGGTTCGCAACTCCACGTGCACCCAGAAGACGAAAAAATGTTAGGAAAGTATGATGAGTAGTGTTGATCATTGGTTTTCATTAATGTCAACCCAAGCAGCACCAGGGGCTACCCCAATATTTCATGGGAATTTTTACCTACAAAATTAATATATTCTGGGTCAATAATGCTTTTGATGGTTTCTACTTGTCGAGATGTTTTCGTTGATATATGGCACGCCACGTAATTCTTCACGATTTGAGAGGTATTCATGTTTGAAGTTTGTAATCCAATTAGTGGGATAAAACCCCATGGGGTTGTGGCATGGGTCTTTGAAAAGTCATAAATAATATTTTTTAAGCTCCTAAAATCCCTCCCACGTTCACTTGTTGAATCCCCTCTCAACCTAAGAATTTATATAAATTATGATCCTCATATCCTCCTTAGGAAAGGAATTTCGCCATCTGAAACAGGTCATCATGGAATTTTCGCTCTAAATTTTATGAAATTCTTATGAGGTGAAGCCGAAATCCTGCGGAATTTCCTGTGAAAATTTCAGATCAAGGTGCACAATATTTGCGCAGATATTATCTTTGGAAGTTAGTGTTTTTGCAGGCTCCTAAAATTCATCTCGAAGAAGTGACCTTGGGAAAATCATCATAACGCTCTCTCTAAATATCAGATTGGAATTCTGTAATAAGTGGTAGAGAATGCATATATTGTAGTTTTCTCCCTATCAATTTCATAGCCAAATGAAGAAATAGTGACACGTGGCATGCCGTACAAGTTTGCTCCACTGAAACAGTCCATAATTAGGGCATTGTGAGAAGTTGGGCATAACTCTCCCTTGAAAAATCAAAATTGGGTCAGACCTGTGGAATTGGAAAGAGGACGTAAAGGAATACCATAGGACTGAAAATCAAATATTGGGGATTTGAAATAATAGAGATACACCAAATTCAATATCGAGCTCCTAGAAGGCAAGAAAAAGTTAGATCATGTGTTGTCAAGGGCTACAAAGGACCAGACTTTATAGGGCAGCAAAGCAAAGCAAGGTGTAGCAGAGGGTAGCATGACAAGAGCAGCAACTAAGGTACATAATTGCAGCAAGAAGTTCATCACATGAAGTCTTCAAGTGGGCAGCACTACATACAATCACTATAAGAGTATCATTGTACTAAGTCATTGTAAATACATTATTGTAAAAAAAATTCTAGTGTTTGTCTACTAAGAGTTGAAGAGGTAGTGTCGGGAGGTCTAGGATTATCACTAGGTGGTTGTGTCATAGTTGCAGTGATGGTCTAGTGTGTCTTCTTCTTTTACATCGTTCTATATCATTGTAAAGTAGACCATTTTCCCTGGTACGGGAGTCCATTATTCTTTTATTCTTCTATAGGGTGGTAGGGTGGTGCTAGGGTGAGTTGTATCTCACTGGTTGTTGGGGCATCCATTCATTTGACTACTGAAGAATATCGGGCATTGGAGTGTCCATCTAGTGGGAGCTGGAGAAGAATTATTTTCTAGATTCTAGGAAGTTGGAGCTGTATTTTCAATTAGAGTTGAATGCTAAATAATTATTAGAAAAGAATTAGGTGGTTTTTGTCCTAGAGTGGGTTTCCACCTTAAAAAATGTGTGCATTTTTGTTCCTTTTGTTTGCTTCTATCATTGTAAAAACACTGATAATAATTGAATATTAACTAATTCTCTAATTGAAACGAATATTGATTCACCCCCCCTCTCAGTATTTCCAACAATTGGAATCAGAGCTTGGTTCCTTCAATAGCAGTTTAATAGTTGCAAGGAGGTCATGGAGCATACAAAGAATGGTGTACCTCTGTTCAATGAAAATAATTATGCACTCTGGAAAGGAATAATGGAGGTTTATCTTTTGGTGCAAGGTTACGAAGTATGGGACATTGTTCAAAATGGATTTACATCAACTGCGGATGAACAAGATAAGAAGGATTTGGTAAATGATGAAAAAGAAAAGAATATTATTATCAGTGGACTTATTGAATATGTAGGTTTTAACCCTGAACAAAAATTATCTACTCACGAATATTATAACAGAAGATAAACAATAGCGAGAGCATAAAACATAAAGCAGATAAACACAGAGATTTTCCCCTAGATCCCAAATCGGGACGACCAAATTGATTTTTCATTATATTCCTTTTAGTGTTACAACACATATATATACATGCCAAAGCATACATAAACCCCAATCCATAAACCCTGGATTAGAACATAACCATAGTTCCCTTGACCGGATCTACAAAAATACCAGGGGCCGAAAACCATCGCGCCCCAATACCATGTGCAAAACCATGCACAAAACCATCGTGCCCCAACATTCTCCCACTTGTTGTTTTCTTTCCACATGGGGCCACAGGAGAGCTTAGTCATTGGCCCAATTATTCAACACCCATTTTTTCTCTACACCAAGAGAACTTCAGAGTGCTCACAGACTTTGTCAATGCATCTGCAACATTCTTCAAAGTTTCCACCTTTACCAGCAACACCCTTTTAGCCTCAACCACATCTCTAACAAAGTGATATTGAACATCAATGTGATTTTTCTTTGAATGATAAGCAGGGTTCTTAGCCAGGAAAATTTCACTTTGGTTATCACAGTCTATCCTTATAGCTTTTTGTACCAACCCCATACTTGAACACAATCTCTGCAACCAAATTGCTTCCTTGCTTGCATGAGTGGCTGTTATGTATTATGCCTATGTAGTTGAAAGAGCCACTACAGACTGTCTTTTACTCATCCAACTGACTGCACCTCCAAATAGGCTAAACACATACCCACTTGTAGATCTTCTTTGGTCCAGATCTCCAGCCCAGTCTGCATCAACAAAACCACGAATGTCAAAAATTCTTTCCAATCCTGGTCTTCCCTAGTAGCACAAGCCATAATCGCTAGTGCCACGTAAATATCTGAAAACTCGCTTCACTGTTTTCCAATGCTCCTTTTCTGGGTTTGACATAAACATACTCAATACTCCCACTGCATGTGCAATGTCTGGTTTAGTACAGACCATTGCATACATCAAGCTACCCACTGCACTTGCATATGGAACACGAGACATATACTCCTCTTCTTCTTGTGTCTTGGGACATTGTTTAGCAGATAGCTTTACACCTACAGGAATAGGAACATTCACCGGTTTACTATCCTGCATATTGAACCTCTGCAATATAGTCTCGACATACTTTCTCTAGTTTAACCAGAGCTTCCTCTTTGCCCGATCTCTCTTAATTTCCATGTCCAAAATATAGTTTGCAGCACCCAGATCCTTCATGTCGAATTTGGAGAACAGTTGGGTCTTCAAATATTGGATAATTTCTTTGTCATTTCCAATCAGCAACATATCATCCACATACAAGACCAAATAAATAACACGGTCACCAATTAATTTAAAATAAACACAGTAATCCTCCTTGCTTCTGGTGAAGCCAAGTCCCCGTATATAGGTATCAAATTTCTGATACCACATCCTTGGTGACTATTTTAAACCATACAGAGATTTCTTCAACCTGCATACTAGTTCTTTCTTACCTTTCACCATAAAGCCTTCAGGTTGCTTCATGTAGATCTCCTCTTCTAGATCCCCGTGAAGAAATGTTGTCTTCACATCCATCTGTTCTATCTCAAAATCAAATGCAGCAACAAGAGATAAAAGTAATCTAATAGAAGTAACTTTGGCAACAGGAGAAAAAATATCACCGAAATCAATTCCTGGCACCTGTTAATAACCTTTCGCTACCAACCGAGCTTTGTATTTCTCCACCTTGCCTTCTACATTCATCTTCTTCTTAAACACCCATTTTCTCCCAATGGGCTTCCTTCTAGCCGGCAACTCCACCAGATCCCATGCATCATTTTTGTGCAAGGATGCCATTTCATCAACCATGGCCTCCTTCCAGAGTTATCCATCCTCTGAATCTACTGCCTCCCTAACAGTTTTGGGTTCATCATCAGTTATAGTTAAGGCAAAACCTGAACATAAAGCAGATGGACTATACCTTTCTGGTTGCCTTCTTTTCCAAAATGATCTTCTCAAAGCTGGAGTTTGTGGCTCTTCATCTTCTGAGTCTTCTTCTGTTGTAGAGTCTATCTTCTCAGGTTCCTTTGGTAGGAATTTATGTTTAACAACATCTTTTACTTCTCTAAACACCACATCTTGGCTGTACAAAACCTTCCTTGTTTCTGGGTTCCAAAGCTTGCAACCCTTTAAACCATCCTTATACCCAATAAAGATGCACCTTTCAGATTTATTATCCAACTTGGTCCTTTTCTCCTTTGGAAAATGTACATATGCATCACATCCAAATACCCTTAGATGTGAAAGAGAGGGTTTCTTACCAGTCCATACCTCATGTGGAGTCTTATCCTCCAACACTGATGAAGGTGATCTGTTAACTAAGTAACATGCAGTCTCCACTGCCTCTGCCCAGAATTCTTGTCCTAAACCGGTACCACCGAGCATGCTTCTTGCCTTTTCCATCAATGTTTTGTTCATTCTTTCTGCAACTCCGTTTTGTTGAGGTGTGTATGGAGTAGTCTTCTACCGTGCTATGCCACACTTCTTACAGAACTCTTCAAATTCCTTCTTGCAAAACTCCCCACCATTAGCTGTCCTCAGTCCCTTTATCTTCTTCTCTCTCTGGTTTTCCACCAGAGCCTTAAATTCTTTAAATTTGTCAAAGACTTCAGATTTCTTCCTCAAGAAATATATCCATGTATTCCTTGAGAAGTCATCTATGAATGAAACATAGTACACAGACTTTCCCAGTGATGGAACTGACACAGGCCCAAACACATCATTGTGCACAAGTTCTAATATTTTGTTTTCCCTCTTAGCACCAAAAGGAAAACTCACATGATTCTGCTTCCCATATACACAATGTTCAGAGAAATAGAAATCCAAAGATTAGACATACCTTCTACCATACCATTTCAATGCAATATCCGAAGGCCCTTCTCTCTAATATGTCCAAGCCTTTGATGCCATAGCATGGTCTTTTCTCCAGAGACAGCTAGGCTTTTCGTCCCACTTTCAGGAGCCACAAAACTGTTACGCCCATCAATTACAGTGCTACCTTGTAGCTTGTACAAAGTTCCAGTCCAAACTCCCCGCATTAATACCAGTTCTCCCCGAACCATCTTGTAGGCATCTTTCTCGAACACTATTTTTACACCTGCATCATCCATCTTGCTTACAGAAATCAGATTTCTGGCCAATGTAGGAATATGCAGAACACCAGGAAGTGTTCTAATCCTTCCACCTTGTAGCTTCAACTTGAACTTTCCACGTTCGACGATTTTGGCCTTCTTATCATCCCCTAGGAAGACATCACCATCATATTTCTCATACTCACAGAACCACTCCCTATGGGGAGTGAAGTGAAAGGATGCACCTGATTCAATCAACCATGACTCATGATCTACATGTGTATTTGAAGAAGAAGCAAAATACACATCCCCACCTTCATTCGAGGTGGTTTTTTCCTTTGCAGAAGGAGCATCATTAGATCCCTTTCCTTTCTCAGAAGCTTTAGATCTGCAGTCCTTTTTGTAGTTCCCTTCCTTTTCGCATTTCCATCACACCTTTACAAACTTTCAAGGAGATTTAGATCTCCCTCTAGATTTAGATCTCCCACTCAAAACCATATTCTTGTTTCTGTTCTGGGACCTTCCTCATATAGATAAGGCATCTCCATTCTGACCCTCCATATTTCTCTGTCTCATTTCCTCTGACAGCAAGGCTGAGACAATGTCATCAAAATCAAAGGTAGTTGTATTGTTACCTATTGCAATAACTAGATTGTCCCACGAATCTGGTAGAGAACACAACAAACTGATGCACTTATCTTCATCTGAGATTTTAATATCAACAGATGACAATTGACTTACCACAGTATTGAAGGCGTTCAGATGCTTTGTCACCGAGTCTCCATCCTTCATCCTCAGGTTATACAGCTTTTTCCTCAGGAACAACTTATTCACCAGAGACTCAGATTGGTACAAAGTCCCTAGCTTTTCCCACAAGGTCTTTGTCGTAGCTTCCCCAGATACATTCAAAAATATTGAATATGAGACACACAACCGTATTGTGCTCTTAGCCTTCCGATCCAGTTTCTTCCAATATTCATCTGACATTGCCGTTGGTTTAGTACCTAGATCTACTGCAATCCATTGATCTTTATCCACCAGCAGATCCTCCATCTTGAGTTTCCATAACTTAAAACTCTAACCATTAAATTTCTCTATCTCTATCTTCCCGCTACTCGCCATCTTCTTTCACCGCAAGAATCGATCCCGTAGATCTCCCACTAAATAGGGTCTACCACTGGCCCGAGCAAAAAACCCTCAGCAGAAAAAGCATCCCCTTGAAGCTAAAACTGTTTTGATACCAAATGTAGGTTTTAACCCTAAATAGAAATTATCTACTCACGAATCTTATAACATAAGATAAACAATAGCGAGAGCATAAAACATAAAACATATAAACACAGAGATTTTCCTCTGGATCCCAAATCGGGACGACCAGCTTGATTTTTCATTATATTCCTTTTAGTGTTACAACACATATATATACATGCCGAAGCGTACATAAACCCCAATCCATAAACCCTGGATTATAAAATAATCGCAGTTCCCTTGACCGGATGTACAAAAATACCAGGGGCCGAAAACCATCGTGCCCCAATATTGTGTGCAAAGCATGCACAAAACCATGGACACAGACTACCAACCGGAAATTAAAGACCAAAAATTTTCGCCAGGGCGCTGCTCCAGACCCTGACAGGGGGGGCTACCGCCCCCCCTATGACCCCCCCGTTGCACCCAGCACAAAGGGGGGGCTATTGCCCCCCCTTGCGTGCTTAGTCCTGGAAAGAATATAACACATACCCAACATAATATGCTTATCATAAGGTGTTGGGTTTCAAAACCACCAAAAAATGTATGGGACAAGCTTGAGAATATATATGTAGGTGACTCAAATGTCAAAGAAGAAAAGCTTCAAATCTATAGAGAAAAATTTGAGCAACTTAGAATGAAAGAAGATTGTAACATTGTTGCATACTTCCAATACCTTGATGAAATAACCAATACTCTGGAAGGATTTGGAGAGCCAGTTGATGAGAAGACTATTATACAAAAGATTCTTAGAACGTTACCATGGAGATTCAACCCAAAGGTATCGGTCTTAGAATATAGTGCAAATCTGGACAAACTCAACAAAGAGGATTTACATGGAGTTCTCATAGCATATGAAATGAGAATTGATGAAGAAGAGGGTACTTCGCATCTAGAAATTGCGTTCATTGCATCTAAGAAAACCCATAAGGAAAAACAACCTTCAACTGAAAATACATGCACATGCAAGTGTGAAGAAAAGGGAGATGATGAAGAAGGTCTTTCAGATGAATAATTTGCTTACTTTACGAGAAAACTAAAAATTGGTAAGGGAAAATTCAAAGGTAAACTTCCTTTGGTATGTTTCAATTGTGGTGAGGTTGGGCATTTCGCATCAAAATGTTCGAACATACGTGATGACAACTCAAAAGGAAAGAAAGGCTTTTATAAATTCAACAAGAAAGGATCCAAAAGGAACTTTCTCTCTAAAGAAGATAGCTCATCATCTGATGAAGAAAATGACAGTGAAGAAGAAGCCAATGAGAGATTATTGTTTATGGCCAAGCACAATAAACAAGAGGTATCAAACAACGAAGAAGAAGGATTAACCATAGAATAATTTTATAAGGAAGCAATCAAACTTATAAAAGAGGTCAAGCCAGAGAAGATTCGTTCCAATACTCTTGAAGAACAAGTTCAAGGTATCAAAATTGAAGTTGATGAATAAAAATGCATTGAAGAGTCACTTCAAAAGAAGTTGGAAGAAAGCAACCAAGAAAAGGAAGAATTAGAAGGCGAAGTAGTCTCGCTGTGTAAGGAAGTGAAGGAAAAAATATCCAAAACTATGCCAACAACTCAAGGGAATTGGAAGAACTCATCAACAATAAACGATCTTACAATGACATAATTGGCATCGATTATAAAGAAGAAGAAGCAGGACCTTCTACAATAAAATACAATGAAGCTATGAGATCTAACATGCATGTAGATTTCATTGGACAAGATTCGCAAGAACAGCCTTGGAAGACAATTCCTCGACAAATATTTCCATCCAGGTACCAACATATTTTTTATGGTTACTGTTATTCCTATGGAAAATTTGGTCATAAAGCTGTAGAATGTCGCACATACCCCAGGAACGAATACAATTCCAGGAGATATGTCAAATATGAACCTCCCAGGGCTCAGTGAAACATCAATAGATTTGAACATTTAAGAAATAATATTGAATGTTACTAATGTTGAAACTTTGGACACATAGCCAGAGACTACAGACTTGAAAATCCTCCAGAAGAATCTTCGAAGCCACAGAATGAACGAAAATGGAAGAAGAAGAAGACTGATAAATATGCTCTCTCTGTCCCAAGGCTCAAAACAACAAAGATGTGTGGTATGTTTATAGCGGTTGCTTAACGCATATGACTGGAGATAGAACTAAATTTGTATTTTTGAAAGATAAGAAGGATGGAACTGTGTCCTTTGGAAATAATGGATCTTCAAATGTTATAGGATCGGGTACTGTCACTCTCGAAAGAAAAGATGCTCTAGCCAAGAATTTTCTATTGGTTGAAAATATGAATCACAATCTACTCAGTGTTGGAAAAATGTGTGATCAAGGACACACAATACTATTCAACTCCACAAAATCTGAAATCAAGAAAGGCAGGTATGGTGAAATTGCAGCTACATCAAGTCGAGCTCCAAACGACATATATGTTATGGATGAAGCAACTAAAGAATCTCTAATGGCTAAAGAGGATGATATAATATTTGGTAGCAATGATGATCGATTAAGTGAGAAGTTTTCTACAAAGATGAAAAGTGATTTCAAGATGTCTTTACTTGGTGAGCTGATATACTTCTTAGGGCTTCAAATATCTCAGCAAGAGAAAGGAATATTTATATGTCAAGCCAAGTATATCAAGGAAATGCTCAAGAAATTTAAAATGGAAGATTGCAAACCCATCCTTACTCCGATGGTAACAGGTTGCAAATTGAGCATAGACCACTCATCTAATGATGTGGTTCAAAGGTTGTACAGTTCTATGATTGGTATTCATCTATATGTAACAGCCTCCCGGCCAGATGTTATGCAAGAAATTGGAAAAGTAGCGAGATTCCAAGCAGCACCAAAAGAATCACATATTATTTCCATCAAAATAATTCTTCAATATCTAAAGGGAACAATAGAATATGGCTTGTGGTATTCCAAGGGTAACAATCTCATTATTCATTCCTTTATAGACGCAGATTGGGTAGGAATTGTTGATGATCATGAGAGTACTCGTGAAGCATTGGAATATCTTCACCAGAATCTTGGGATTCTCCCTAGTTATCACTAGATTTTCATTATTCAGAATATAAAGGGGGAGTGGAACTGTGTACAGGTCCGCAGGATGGTTGTGTGTACAAGTCCGCAAGATGGTTGTGTGTCAGGGGGATTTACCCTTTGCCATTGATGTCAAATGGGGAGAGAATGTTGTAGGAAGAGGTGTCATAATCGTAGGGGGAGTAATTGTGTTGCCATCAGTTCCAAATGGGGGGATTTTTTATGAGCGGTTGTCATTGATGTCAACCCAAGGAGCACCAGGGGCTACCCCAATATTGCATGGGAATTTTGACCTACAAAATTAATATATTATGGGTCAAGAATGTTTTTTATGGTTTCAACTTGTCGATACATTTTCGTTGATATATGGCACTCCAAGTAATTATTCACGGTTTGAGAGATATTCATGTTTGAAGTTTGTAACCCCAGTTAGTGGGCTAAAACCCCATTGTAATGATCCTTTTTCAGGAATTTCAAAAAGGTGCTCAAGAGAAACGTTGTATAAGTAAAAAAATGGAAAATAACATAGATCAAGACTTGGTTCCTCTTATCTATGCTGTATGGGACTTATATATGGAATTTCACCAAAAAAAAATCAGTTTGGACACATTAAACAGACCTCCCAAAAACTAGACTAGCTAAAAAGCACCCAAAGAGGGAGGTTGCAACCAAATGCAAGCACTACTTTAGAAATTGCGCAGTTTTATGAGATGTTCAGTGGAGATCAGCAAGAAGATTTATATTTCAATAATACAGCAGCAAATCAGCATTAGGATGAAGCTCTTTCACTCTACAATAGAATGCATGAGACAATACATCAAGAATCTTCATAAAAGAGAGCTATAACACATGTACATTTGCAGAAATGGCTCAACAACGTTATTTTTAAGGAGATTCAGCAGCTGAAAGTTAAAACTTAGATCTGGGCCAGATTTGTGGACAAAACATCAAATCTATTTCAAATCTCGAAGCTAGATTGTCTTCTCTTCAAGATCCACTTGGAATTTTGACAAAAGCATGCATGAATAAAAGTAGATTTGAGAAACAAGTTGCACATATTGAAATTGCTGTAGTAAATTTCTGAATATAACATTTCATTACAATGGATCAGATCTAAAAATAACATAGATTAGCAAGATAATCCATGGATCACCAAGTGGAAGGCAAATCCCAACACTAGAGATCTCTAATCTAAACTATGAGCAAGACACCATGAAAACCCTCATACAGAAATAACGCAGTCTACTCATGGGAACAGCATTGTAGCTCAAATGACATAGAGAACTACTGTAAGATTGCAGATCTGAAGTACAAATAAATGAGACACTCTTCTAGGAGGTCAAAGCACCCACTCCATGGAAAGAGGCTTCCACAATACACTAGATCTCTGCAAAACGAGATCCCCACTTGCTGCAACTTGCAGAGATAGCAAAACCCTCAATGGATCAGTGCTTCCAATGTAAGTAGAGCTTGGCCTCAAGCCTAATAGTGGTTAAATTCAACAAAATTCCTCCTTGAATCATTAAAGGAAGAGGTTAAATCCATACATATGAATTCCAAATACAATCCACCACTAAACAACAGAGAATGGTATTTGTCTAAGCAGACAAATACTCTAAAATATGATCAATAAAAACCATTCTCTTGCTGCCCTCCTTTTCCTTTTATAAGATGAGAAAGCTTTTGCAAACCCTAAACCATCTTGATGAGTTAGCCCTTTTCACATGAGAGGCTTCATTCTATAACTGCGTTGTCCCTTTTGGAGATGCAATGAACCTAGACAACGTTGTTTATTTGGTCAAGGTTGACCCAGTCTTTAGTTCAAACCTCTTTCACACCTGCAAGTGATTATTTACATGGCCCTGATTTGTCTTTGTTCACATGGGCATTGATTTATTCAGAATTTTTAGGAGTTTTACATGTCCTCCTTTATTAATTTATTCATGAAACAGAAATTAAAACAAAATTGAATGTTCCTCTTAGCAAAGGCTAAGTGGGAACATTACAGTCCTCCCCTCCAAAATGTTTCTTGTCCTCAAGAAACTGATAGGGTAAGAGTTTTAGTTCTTCTCCTTCTCCATTGATGGCACCATCAAGGATCAAGCTTTCATCATGGGCCAAGTGCTCATTAAGCCAATACATCAAAAATTTCTCCTCCAAGGCTAACATGATAGGGGCATAGTCCATCCCTCCAGGAGTGTAAAACTCAACAGAAATAAACATGGGTGAAGAAATGTCACATCTAAAACATGTATCATGAAGTATAAGATGAATTTCCATCCCATGTGGTACATATACACTGCCCACTCTTTTCCCATACAAACCCTTAAACAATACCAATATATCATCTATGTATGGAAGCAAAATTACATATATGAAAACTGAAATTTTCAATTGAGGAGGTGGGTCACAATCCCACATAAGATACCAACGCAATGCACTCCTTGTCTTGAGTAGATCTGAGTTTTGTAAGTGGTACTCCCACCACACCTTTGCTGCATGGGTCAGATTGACATGGTTAAAAGTAATACCCAAGTTAGGTGCCTTTGCACCTCAAGGGAGTGACCAGATTTAGAATTTTTATTGGCCTCACCAATGCCATGAGATCTGCATGTAATATCACTCCTTCTAGAAGCCATGGTCTACATACATATGGTAAGAGAATATGTCAAATTAGAAAAATAAACATTCTCCATAAGATCAAATTCTTTACCATTCAATTCTCCCACACACATGGAGTTGGGCATCAGCATTTCTCCTCTTTTAAGAGAAGGAAGAGATGTTTGAAATGACTCCTGCATAGAGTCATTTGGCTGTCCCATCTCCTCATAACTATTTCACTCTTGTAAGTGCTGACGTAGTTCCTCCCAGTCATAGTGATGATGTAGTTCCTTTTTCATACCCTCCCAATCAAAACTCCTCATGATTAGGGTGTAGATATTTGTTGACTGCATATAGCTAGAAAGGAACTCTTTGTGTGCTCTTTGTAGTATCTCTTGCTTAATCTTGGATGCTTGAGACAAGAGTACTTTACCAAGATGATAGATGACCCCTTCATGGACCAAATAGCCTCCCCCTTGCTTCATGCCATCTAATATCATTCCGGTGTGAAGATATTTGGAGTACCACATAAGGAGTTGAGATCTCCAATATGGATCTACACAGCTCAACAATGACTGTGCTACTGATACATCTATGGTGGTGCTTGCCACGTTGCTGATTGCTTGTTTGACATTACACATGCCAAAAAAAAATTTTGGGTGGATGATCCTCCCCTTTCCTTCCTCCCACAACACTACAGCTTGCTCTCTCATTGCTCCAATCCTTGCTTTATCTATGTTTGGAGCAGCACTTTGTGAGGCTTCCCCCACATGATCAGAATCTAATGGCATTCCAAGTGGCTTGCCATGAGGTAGGAATGTTCCTTGCAGCATTCTTATAAACATGAGAGAAGGAACTGTGAGATCCTTGCTTCCACTGCGCAAATCCATCCCTGTTGTTTGTGTGGAAACATTAGGTGCATGATAAGTGTGCATGCCTTGAATTATTTGTGGTTTCCCACTCTTCAAGTCCACCCACTCCATTTGCAAGGATTTCTAATCAGTGGTAACCTTCCCCAAGGTAATCAACCACTAGAGACCCAAGATGATATTGGTGGCTGGTATGTCAACTACAAAGAAGTGGTCCACCAAAGTGTAGGATCCCATAGTGACAGAAAGTGATGGAACATATTGCATGCATTACATGGTTCTATCTCCTGGAACCAAAATAGAAAACCCATCAAAATTGTCAGTGGGGATTCCTCTCCTCTGCACAAGGTGAGCATCAATAAATTTGTGGGTGGCCCCACTATCAATTAGAATAGACACTCTCTGGTTCATGACTGAGCCTTGTACTCTTAGGATCAAGTACTTAGGCACTCCTCTCAAAGAGGCAAGAGTCCCACTTGTTGGAGCAAAGGCTCCCTCTGCACCTTTGGATGGTGATTGATCTTCCTCCTCATCATCACAAGTGCTATGACCCCTCCTATGTCCATCATTCCCATCTTCCTCCTCAAAATCTGAGAAGACTTCTATATAGTGTGCCCTTCTAGCATCACATCTATGTCTCGGTACCCATGGCTCTTGGCAAGTGAAACACAATCTCTTTTTCCTCAACTCCCTCCAGAGATCAATGTCAAGAGGTTTATTTAGTGAGCTCTCCTTGGGTGGAGCAGCTTTCCCTTCTTTCCCCTTAGAAGAGTGAGGGGCTTTGCTTTGGAAAGTTGCCTTTTCTCTTGGCAAGGCATCTTGGAGATCTCTAGCTCTCTCAATGGCATCATGCAAAGTGATGGGCTTGGTAGACTTAACCAATCCATGAAAAGGTTCTTCCAGGCCATCAATGAACATGTATACTCTCCTTGCTACGGATAGATCAGAGACCATGACTGATAATCTTAGGAACTCAGAGATATAGGCCTCTGCATCTCCTGTCTGCTTCAGCTTTGCAAGGCTTATAAAAGGTGCCTCGGGATCCTTCCGATCAAATATCTCCACTAGTCTTCAACTGAACTCAGCATAGGTAGCACATTTTTGTGTCCCAATGTAGATGGTCCATGGAACCTCCAATTGTGGGCTTCACCCTTAAAGTGAAACACAACAATCTTGATGGCTTCTACTTCGGGGACTTTGTTCAACTGGAAATAGATATCCATCTTTTCCACCCAAGCTTTGGAAGAACAAGAGGATGATCCATCGAACTTGGGAAAAAATAACATGCCCATAGTGTAGTGTCTCCCATGAAAGAAACCACCATCTCTGTACTACTGCCATGGTCTCCTCCGGTCCTTGAGATGGAAAAATTCTTGGAAACTCAATTTATCCTTGAATCTCTAACTTTGTTAGTCGTATTCCACAAAGTAACCTTCCAGGGAGGTTGGATCTTGTAGTCCTTCATTCTCTACAACCAAGAAGGTAGGCATAGTAGAGTGTTTTGAGGCCTGTGGAGCTTGTGGCAAGCTCACAAGTTGACCAGTCCCATAATGAGACATTTCAGAACTTTCTCCTTGATGGAATCTCCCAAGGGATTCCCTCATAATATCCACCCTCATATATTTTATCTCCTTGGAAATATCTTGCATAGTTTCCAAGAGAGTTTTTGCAAACTCCTCTACTTCCTTATCCTTATCATTCACAGATTCAGGGGCTTTCCCCTTGTGTTGACCCTTGTCAGGGTCATCGGTGGTGTAGTCATACTTTTTATCACTTCTATTTTGGTACCTCCTCTCCCTCTCAGTGAGAGGATCCTCTTATTTGGAATGCAACATTATTGGTTCTCCAAGGCAAGCACAAGCTATGAAAATAGTGGAGCTCCGTCAACACTGTAATGATCCTTTTTCAAGAATTTCAACAAGCTGCTCAAGAGAAATGTTGTATAAGTAAAAATGTGAAAAAATAACACATATCAGGACTTGGTTCCTCTTATTTATTCCGTATGGGACTTATATATGGAATTTCATGTATAAAAAAACAGTTTAGACACATTAAACAGATCTCCCAAAAAATAGACTAGCTAAAAAGCACCCAAAGAGGGAGGTTGCAACCAAATGCAGACACTGCTTCAGAAATTGTGCAGTTTTATGAGATTTTAAGTGGAGATTAGCAAGGAGATTTATATTTCAATAGTACAACATAAAATAAGCATTAGGATCAAGCACTTTCACTCTACAATAGAATGCATGAGACAATACATCTAGAATCTTCAGAAAAGAGAGCTATAACACATACATTTGCAGAAATTGCTCAACAACGTTATTTTTAAGGAGATTCAGTAGTTGGAAGTTACAACTCATATCTAGGATAGATTTGTGGACAAAACATTAGATCAATTTCAGATTTGGAAGCTATATTGTCTTCTCTTCAAGATCCACTTGGAATTTTCACAAAAGCATGCATGAATAAAAGTAGATCTGAGAAACAAGTTGTAGATATGGAAATTGCTATAGTAAATTTATGAATATAAAATTTCATTACAAGGGATCAGATCTGAAGAGAACATAGATCAGTAAGCTAATCCATGGATCACCAAGTGGAAGGCAAAGCCTAGCACTAGAGATCTCTGATCTAAACTATGAGCAAGACACCATGAAAACCCTCATACAGAAATAACGTAGTCTACTCATGGGAACAACGTTGTAGCTCAAATGACATAGAAACCTACTGTAAAATTGTAGATCTGAAGTACAAAGAAATGAGACACTCTTCCAGGAGGTCAAACGACCCACTCCATGGAAAGAGGCTTCCACAATACACTAGATCTCCGCAGATCTAGATCCCCACTTGGTGTAGCTTGCAGAGACAAAAAAACCCTCAATGGATCAGCACTGCCAATGTAAGTAGAGCTTGGCCTCAAGCCTAATAGTGGTTCCCTTCAGAAAACTTTCCTCCTTGAATCATCAAAGGAAGAGGTGAAATCCTTCCATAGGAATTCCAAGTACAATCCTCCACTAAACAACAGAGAATGGTATTTGTATAAGCAGACAAATACTCAGAAATATAATCAATCAACACTCTTCTCTTGTTGCCCTCCTTTTCCTTTTATAAGATGAAAAATATTTTGCAAACCCTAAACCATCGTGATGAGTTAGCCCTTTTCACATGAGACGCTTCCTTCTAGAACTGTGCTGTCCCTTTTGGATATGCAATGAACGTAAACAACACTGTTGATTTGGTCAAGGCTGACCTAGTCTTTAGCTCAAACCTCTTTCACACCTACAAGTGATTATTTACATGGCCCTAATTTGTCTTTATTCACATGGGCATTGATTTATTCATACTTTTTAGGAGTTTTACATGCCTCCTTTATTCATTTATTCATGAAACAGAAATTAAAACAAAATTGAATGTTCCTCTTACCTAAGGCTAAGTGGGAACATTACACCCATGGGGTTGTGGAATGGGTCTTTGAAAATTCATAATTAATCTCCTCAAATCCCTCCCACATTCACTTGTTGAATCCTGTCTCAACCTAAGCATTTATATAAATTGTGATCCTCATATCCTCCTTAGGCAAGGGATTTCGCCATCTGAAACACGTCATCGTGGAATTTTTGCTCTAAATTTTTTTATACGAAGGTTCAAAAGCTAAAAGTTTTATGAGGCAAAGCTGAATTCCTGAGGAAGCTCCTGTGAAAATTTCAAATCAAGGTATGCAATATTTGCGGAGATACGATCTATGGAAGTTAGTGTTTGTGTAGTCTCCTAAAATTCATCTCAAAGAAGTGACCTTGGGAAAATCGTCATAACGCTCTCTCTGAGTATCAGATTGGAATTCTGTAAAATTTTGCAGAGAGTGTACAGACTTTAGTTTTCTCTCTATCAATTTCAAATCTGGATGAATAAACAATGACACGTGGCATGCCGTAAAATTTTGCTCTACTAAAACAGTCCATAATTAGGGCATTGTGAGAAGTTGGGCATAACTCTCCCTTGAAGAATCCAAATTGGGTTAGACATGTGGCATTGAAAAGACAATGTAGAGGACTACTATAGGACCAAAAATTATATATTGCGGATTTGAAATAACAGAGATACATGAGATTCAATATCGAGCTCCTAAAATGCAAGAAAAAGCTAGATCATGTGTTGTCAAGGGCTGCAAAGGACCCGAATTTCTAGGGCAGCAAAGAAAAGCAAGGTGCAGCAGAGGGTAGCATGAAAATAGCAGCAACCAAGGTGTAGAACAACAATAATAAGTTCATTTCATGAAGTATTCAAGTGGGTAGCACTGCATACAGTTACTGTAAAGGTATCATTGTACTAAGTCATTGTAAATACATTATTTTAAAAAAAATTCTAGTGTCTATCTACCAAGAGTTGAAGAGGCAGTGTCGGGAGGTCTAGGATCATGATTAGGTGGTTGTGTCATAGTTGGGGTTTCGGTCTTTTGTGTCTTCTTCTTCTACATCATTCTATATCATTGTAAAGTGGACCATTTTCCCTAGTACGGGAGTCCATTCTTCTTTTATTCTTCTATAGGGTGGTAGGGTGGTGCTAGGGTGAGTTGTAGATCATTGTGTCAGTATCCGTTCGCCTTGACTATTGAATAATATCTGGCGTTGAGCATCCATCCGCTGAGCTGGAGAAAAATGCTTTTCTAGATTCTAGGAAGTTGGAGCTTTATTTTCAATTGGAGTTGAATATTAAAGAATTATTAGAAAAGCATTAGGTGGTTTTTGTCCTGGAGTGGGTTTCCAGCTTAAAAAATGTGTGCATTTGTGTTCCTTTTTTTTGTTGCTATCATTGTACAAACACTGATAATAATTGAAGATTAACTAATGCTCTAACTGAAAGGAATACAGATTCACCCCACCCCCCCCCCCTCAGTATTTCCAGCTGAGTAGGTAGTGTTGGTGTTGAATAAATCATGTTTTGTAGATTGTGTGATCACAAATTCAAAGAACAGCAGAAAATATCAGCCTTGAAAAATGAAAGAACAAGAATAAATAAGCAAGCATGGATGAGGCTTTTTATCTACAAAACTAGAGATCTGAACTCTGAGGTTCTTGACACCTCCTGAAAGGAGTTGCCCTCCCCAAGTGGGGCCACTATTAGTCATAAATATTTTTAAATATATTTAGATGACTATAGATTGGTTTTAGATTTCTAAAAATTACCTTCCTTGAATATTGTGAGTTTCAGAAATCTCACTTCCTTCATCATCCTTATAGAAAATTTTTCAATATTCTATCAGTTTCTCATTTCATGGTCACACTGTTGCTCCTACAAACTCCTCATAAGGTTATACCTCTCATTTTTACACTCCTTCCCTGCCCATAACCTTATTGGCCTATTTTTCCCCTTTCCATAAACTTCACTTTCCCTCTAGGGTTTCCTATAGCCTACTCATTCCCATGTTCCCCAGGTTCCTCAAGCATTTATGGTCTCAAAACTATCTCTGTACGCTCTTTAAATAAATCAATTACATTGGATTTTGGATCTTCAATACAACACTTTTGTCAATACTATGTTTTTCACTTGAAGCCTCCAAGCCAATTTTTAGTCAAAATAAGGTCAAAGGACCTTCCCACTAGGTCATTAGGGTTTCACATGTTTTAAGCTCATCATTGAATGTTTTCAAGCAGTACTTTTCCTTTGGTAGAATCTGTCTCAGATGTAATAGGATGTCAAGCCATGGTTATTCAAGAAGGACCTAAAATATTTCCAAAGAAGATTACCTCATCAGTTCAAACTCTACAAATGAGAAATATGGACAAAGTTTGGCACTTCTGTAGGAGTCTTTAAAGTTGTGTCAGTAGAGGGTACTAGTAAGGTATGCTATCTACTCATAAATGAAGACAACTTATAGCAAGGGAAGGGGAAAACATCTTGGTCCTATGAAGAATTAGGGTTTGTACACTTGATGATCCAGTTGAGTGCTAAACAGTGACCACTTGCAGAAATGACCTAGAAGACACACAGAAAGCCAAACATGAAGAAAGTCTGTAAAAAATATTCATAGAAATATGGAAAAAGTTGAGGTAAACTGGACATAAATTAATGAGCTTGAAAGGGCTATAGAGAACTTACGAGATAACACTGATGATTGTTGTAAAGCACTCCAGACACCTAGGGTTTTGGGAAAGTGGCCAGAAAAGGTAAAAAGATAAGTTGAACTCCATGGTGGAAGAAAAAGAGGATTTGGAAGCATAAAACAGTGAAGAAGGCAGTGAGACAGATGGCACTGAGATGAGTAACATTGAGCCTTTTCCTTTGACCTACTAGAGGGGAAATAGGCATGTGTTTTCTACCCTTAAGAGGCAAGGGGCCATGCTTTCTACATCAACGAAATATCTTGACAAAGGTAAAGGGAAGTTTACAGAGGATTTTATTGTTGAAGAGGAAGACAAGCATGAAACTGAACAAGAGTTTCAACTTATTCACCTTGACAATGATGATGAAAATGAGGAGAGGATCACAAAAATGTTGCTCAAGAGTAAGGATGCCCAGATTAGGGAGCTACAAGCCAATCTTGGTAGGGCTAAAAATGTGATCAACTTCCTTGAGGTTAAAAACCAGCAGTTAGAGACAGAGAAGCCCATCAGTGAGGTTAGAGTTATCAGAGCTCATAAAGAGGCTAGAAAGTACAAGGAAAATCTATATGAGGCCTCAGCCACTCTTGTTGACAATGAGGATTAGGAGCAAAAACTTCATAGGAAGAGGCCAAGAAAAATTGGGTTGAAGACGACCTCAGCTAAGGAAGGAGAGAAAGAGACAGAGTTGGCAAAGCAGCTCACTCTAATTGAGCTGCTTGCCATGGAGATCAGCTATGATAGGGAATATTGGCTAGAGAGAGCCAATGTGCACCTAGAGGATCATCTTGATAAGGCACAAAGGCACATTAACATACAGAAGAAGATGGCAAAGCATTATGCCATGAGGAACAAAATTGCAAGGGCCAAGCTCAAAAGAGCCCTTGTAAAGATTCAAGTCTTAAAAGAGGAAAAGGAGAAAGAACAGCTGGATATCCTTGCTGATGTATCCCTTCAAGCTTCCCAAACATTATCAGCAAGTTAAAATCCAATTTTGACACATATTTGTACTTTTTGAAATTTTGACAGTTAGCCAGTAGAAAAAGGGCCAAGCGCACAATGCCACTGGCGCTGTGCTCTTTTTTGGGTCACTCAATTAAGTAAAATTTTACACTTTCATGATCCTTAGGCCAAGGAAATAACCCTTAGAAAGTTTCAAGTCATTTTGAGCAGAACTGGTCCCTCAAAAGGTCCAAAAACAAGGAACAAAAACACCTTTTTGCCCTTCTTTTCAACACTGGCACTGTGCCCTTAGCAGTCTTAGAAAATTTGTTTTTTGACTACGAAAATTTTCACCAATATGGACGCCAAAGGCATATTTGGAAACTAGACATGACAGGATTTCCAAGGAGCTATCATGGAGCTCATTTGGACACCGGGAAGGCCCCCAAAAATCAGCTGCAACTCAAGCTATTTTTCCAGTTTTGGCGCTGCACCCTTGCCAGAAGGTCAACAAAAGACACTTGGAGATATTTTGAGTGTTATTGAGAGGCCTTAAAGGTAAAATTATTCCCAAATTATCTCAGAGGTTAGCTTAGAAGTTATTTTTTCATTTATGAGTTTGGGTTATTTTATGCCTTGGGCCTTGCATGGTCTCATAGGACAAAATGACTTAAATGTGTAATTAATAACATTTTGGAATGCTAGCTAGGTTTTTTCTCATTTTCAAGTTAAATAATACATGGAGGCTTCATGTTTATTGTTGGTTGTTTATTGAGATGAATACATAGACTTGGATTTGTGAAGAAATTGGCTTTGGAGTTGTGTGATTGTTTTTGAACTAAGCATCAATGGAGAAAGCACCTTCATAGGATTCATGAACTTGGTTAATGGTGATGTTGCTCTAATCTAGTTATTGTTTCCTTATGTTCTCATATTGTTCCATATTTTCTCTTGCATTAGAACATAAATTTTAGGCTAAGATATGTTGTTAGAGGCACCTTAGGTCTATCTGCTTCTATTGCTTCAATGTTTTCCTCTGCTAGGTTTGATTGAAGAATTCTTCATTGCTTTTTAATTCCACTAAGCTTGTTTGTCTTCAAAATGATTAAATAGAGTCAAGCCAAAGATGTTTATGGTATTCCCTGTCCTTTGGTGTAGCTTGAATCATCTTTTCTGGGCTTTTCTTTGAAGTTTTCTTATTAGGGTTTAGGCTAAAGAATTTTATAGTATGCCCTGTCCTTTAGTCTATCTTGAAATGGTTACTTTTAAGGTCTTTACAGTTTGATTAATGAATTTAGGAGTTCCCTTCTCTTTAATAATTACTTATGTGTTATCTTGAATGTTTACTTTCTCTGAAGGTAGATAGCTAGAGAATTTAGGAGTTTCCTACTCTCTACAGTTTGTTGGATAGTTGTTTTAAAGTTTACTTGATAGAGATAGGTCAAAGAATTTTATGGTGCACCCTATCCTTTGATTCTTTCTTGATGCATAGTACTCTTATGAACTCTTCTTGTTATAGTTTATGTTAAAGTATTTTTAACTGCCCTTTAAAACTACTACATTCACAACTTAATATTCATTTCACACTCACTAAACCTATTTAGATCTATTTGGCTTTGTTAGCTTGCCCTATGAAACACCCTTGACCTATTTTTGTACTTTTCAAGACCTTTTGCAGAATCCATAGCCCAATGGTTTAAGTTTCTCTTTTTCTATCTGTTATTCTTGACAACCAACCCAACCAAACAAAAAAAAACAAACAAACCCTATCAATTTAACTAGCCTAAAATAATCATCCTAACACAAAAAAGTTACATATTTTATTCAAATATAGACAGAGCCCTCTCTGAGTCCAGGAAGGCTAGGTCCTAGGACTCTAAAGTTGGTTTGATGTTCCCCTTGTACGTTTGGTCTTTCCAATCTAAAAAATTATGGGGCCCTAACAGAAGAAACACATCAATCCAGCAACTTTCATTATGCTAAAGTTGTAGCCATGAGCACACTACTTGAGAATTCCCCTTCATCTCAGAACAGTGCTACCACCAGGAACTTTCAAGTCAAACTAATTATTCCTACTGCTCTCTTGTATAGACAAACCTACTTTTTCCTCTTCTCTCTTTACCAACTAACATCTCTTCCACATTTCATTACTTGAGTGGTAGCTTTAAGTAGGAATCATCCTAATGTATAGACCAGCCTACTTTTCCTTATGATCTCTTTATAAAATTCATTCCATGAGTTTCAAGAATGGAAGTTTGATTTGTATTTTAAAATTAAAGTAATAATTCTGAAAGACTTTTTCCTCCGTGCTCTTTATAAAAGTAGTTCAATAAGTTTCAAAAGTGGAAGCTTGATTTGTATGGTTATATTAAAACAGTAATTCTGAAAATGAAATTATAATATTTTAAAATAAATAAATAAAATTCTAAAAGTCTTATAAATAGATATAGCTTGATAAATATAAGAATACATATACAATATAATATTGTATATGTTATTTTTAATATTTTTCATTTTATTTATTTTAGAATAATAAAAAAATTATAACCTTGATATATATTTTTCAATATTTTTCATTTTATTAATTTTAAAATATTAAAAATTTAATAACTTTGACATTAAAGTTACAAAAATTTAAAATTGTATAACTTTGAGAGTATTGTTTTTTTAAGGTCATTGTTATGGATTTATGTGCATTTCTCATATGGCATAAGAGAAGATGATAGAGAGAATGATTCTTTGTGATACTTGTGATATTTGGGAGAATAATTAGTGTAGTGTTATTTTATATATAGAGAATGTTTAAAAAAAATACCTGTGTAAAGAATGTAATGATAATTCTCTATAAAACATTGTTGATTATGCTTATTTTTTTTAGTAGATTTTATTATGTTGTTTCTTATAGGGTTATAGAATGTAATATTATTGTTATGACTATATATCCAAGTATAAGGTAGAGTTAGGGACATACGTGTAGACTATTGATTACCTGTGTCATGAAAGAGGATGATGAAGAAATAATCATTTCTTGTAGTAATTGATGTTTGATAACATACATAGTAGGTTGGTATTTTAAATTTAGAAAATTCCAAAAAAATATAATGTATAAAAAATATAATAATATTTCCTTGAAAACTAATGTTGATTCTTTAGAATCTACTATTTAAAACACTTTAGGCCAATTAACTTGTCCATATAAACACATTTAAGTTGAGGAATCAACCTTCAAAAGTCTGACCAAACTCATGAACGCGTGATAATGGGCTTGGGAGTATGGTGTGGCAACATGATACTTAAATAATTCAGAATGGAAAGTGATAAAAACATGAAAAAGAAACTCGCACATTTTTTTTTTGGGTCCTTCCTTGTGATGTTGCTTCAAATAAGGCTACACAATATGGAACATGCAACTTCTAAGAGCATAGTGTCGAGCACATTTTTCATTGATAATCAGACTAGAAGGACACATTTATCACTAATAATCATACCATCTTCAAATAATAATTTTCAATCTCAAACAACTATAAGAAATTGTATGTGGGTTTTGGACACGCCAAGGATGTTCAACATGGCTACAAAATGCCTCTGGTGTTCTTAATTTCATGTGAATCTCCTAGAAAATGGAAGATCAAATATTTTCCATTAATTAAAACAAGAAGAAGCCTTATTCACGTGTGATAATAAATTCTAGTAACTCAACAAATATCAAGTAAAATCATTTGATTAGCAAAGTTTTGACCATATGGAAAATATACATGGACATTGTCACCAATGAAGATGAGAAACCAAGGTATGAATTCTAATATAAAACACTCCTCAAATTTTATGATTTCTGTAACTTCACTACATGTTTTAATGATTTTCACAAAAAATGTTGATGGATTTACAAATTTTCTAGCTATATAAGGAAAATCACCCCAAGTGATTTTCCCATCAAATTCTATCCCTTTGGGAAACAATCAAATGTAATGTTTTATAAGGAAAATCATCCCATGTGATTTTCCCATCACATTCCATCCCTTTTAGTAACAACCCAAGTTTTTTGTCGATGAAGGGTTCTAGAAAGGTTTTATAAGGAAAATCACCCTAGGTGATTTTCCCATCAAATTCCATTCCTCTGGGGAAAAACCAAAGGTTTTCGTCTATGAAGAGTTCTTGAAATCCAAATCCTAGCGGGGTGGAGAAATTTGTGCTGATGTGAAAGAGTCATGTTCGGGAAGGAAAACTTTTCAGGTGACCAAATGTACACAGAGTACAAAATCATGTGTATGAGGGGAAAGTCAGAAGTTGAATCCTGCAAAACACTTATTCATTGTTTTATGGGAACATTGGAAAGATGGTGGGAGGTAGAATCCTCTCCAGCTCTTATACAAAAAATGGAAGAGAAGATGGTTAAAGATGAAGCAGGAGATGTATTCCATAATGAAGATGGCACACCCCAAAACAATATTATTGGAGAACTAACATCTTTCATTCTTGAACACTGGTGTCGGCCAATAATAGAAATGGAAAATAAGCATGAAATGGTTCTTATGAAACTTACATGAAAAAATATGTATGAGTATGAATATTTCCATAGAGACTGTGATGCAAGAGAATCATGGTTCCGAAAATTTGTACATTTAGTAGAATCTAGGGGGTCTTGAGCTTTCAAAAGAGTTTGTTTTCCTAAGTATTTAATTCATGTAATTTTCAATATTTTGAATCATTTCGGTGAGACATTTAGAATAGGATTTAATTAAATATTGAGAGGAATATTTGTAAATGTTCTCAAATGTAGGAGAACATGAGTGATTGATGAGTGATTGTTGTGGATTGAGATATTCAGAAATATTTTAAATCTTAGATTAGGAAGTAGTTCATGATTTATGGAGGATTCTTAGGATTTAGTTGAATGTTGAGATCTTCAAGGGATAAAGAAGAGATTTTAGGAACTAATTGAGGACATAGAATATTTTTAGGATTTTTTTGAGTAACCTATGGATTTGAACCAAAATTGGTTACAAAACCTTTTGTATATAATTGTAAAGCCTCAAAGGAAAAAACAGTAAGTAGGTAGAGTAGAAAAAGAATATATTCTTATAGAGAAATTTAATTTTACGACTACGAGCATATACAGAGAGAGAGGAAGAGAAAAGGGCCATGTAATGATAGATTAGGCCAAAGCCAGATTGTAAATAGATTTGCTTGTATTTGTACATTTATTTAGTTAATGAGAAATCGAATTCCCATTTGATTGTGTGTCATTTATGTTATGTGATGAGTGATCCGTAATAGAAAGAATTTGATATCAGTGTATTAATTATAGTTTGATTGTATAAGTCTTTCTGAGTGATAAAAGACTCATGGCTAGGTAGAATTTGAGTAGATTCGAGTCTAAGAATTAATTAGCTGAGAATAAATCTTATGGGAGTAAATTGTGTAGATAAATTAGGTACAGGTCAAGTAATTCTGATTCGGAGAAATAATACAGAGAGTATTTAGTATTCAAGTTCTAGAAAGTGTAATGGTATATGAATAAACAAAGGTAAGATCAGATATATAGTATTGAATAACTCTGAATAAACCACGAGGAGTAGTGGGAAAAATATCAGAGCAACAGAGCGGCATAATGCAGAGGAATTAATGAAGGCACAGAACACTTAAATATTTCCAAAGAGGTGAATGGAAAAATAGGATTAAAGTGAAAAATAAACTTTTTAATAATTAACGGTAAAGATAAATTTGGGCAGAATAGGTGAAGAAGAACCGCGTGGAGATGAATAGACGATAATGATTAGATCAAATTTAAAAGAGGAATATATCAACAGTGGATAATTAGTTATGATTTCACACTTCGCTAAAGATAACGGATAGCATGAAGGTTTCACAAAGTAAAGTGTTTTTCTTGTGATGTGGTAAAGTTTGAAAGTTGTGATGTGATGAGGGAGGCCACGTGTCAATGGTGCGCAGCTTTGCAAATCGCAGAAAATAATTTTTAGCATTAAAGAGTTCACACGGTAAATATTCTTGTTTGTAATGTGATGTGAGTAAGGATAGGGCGAAGGATGCGACATGACAGCACTACAAAATAGTGTATTTTGCAGAGTTTATGGTTTATCATTATTGTTATAGCGTTAAACTTGCATCAAGAGACTTGTGATGCACTGCGATTGGTTCAAGATATTGTGGACCCTACATCAGGGATTTCTGTGTGTACATAGATAATAGTTGAATTATATGGGAAATCTGTTTTAAAGTGAAAGTATTGTTGATCGCATAAGTATGTATGTTATAACCCACTGCATTTATAAAGGAGTTATGTGGGCCATAACCCATAGGTTTGTGGTATTGTATAATGTAAAGCCGAGGATGAGATAAGGTAAGGTGAAGAGGAGACAATGAATAAAGGTAAAGTTTTTTTTTGAGTTGTCATTATGGTTAAAAATTCTACATGAATTTGATTAAAACATATAAGGAGGTCAAGTTAAGGGAAGTACATGTCAAGTTAATTCTGCTAACCTTACATGTGGTGGATTTTGGTTAATTGCAACCTTATGTTTGCATCAATTTGGTATCAGAGAATAGTAAAAGCTCTTTTAGAACAAACAGAGTTTTGATGGTGATGACAGAGTTAAATTATGTAGAAGGCATTGGTAGCAGAGCATAGTGAGATTCAACGTGATTGTGGATCAGAGGAGAAGAAGTCAGATTGTAAATCTGAAAAGGTGGAGACAAGTGCAAAGAAAATTCAGACAGTAAAATATTACAAAAATATGGTTGTTTTCCTGAGAAGAACAGAGATCCATTCGAATGTGAAGAGTGGAAGCAGACTACTTGTGAAATCATACAGGTAGTGTTTTATATTAACTCTGGTTTGAGTTTTGCAAGTTGAGGACAAAGGAAAAATATCTTAGCAAGGAAAGCAAGGAAAGTTGTAAAGAAAATAAGAACCAATTGTGGTCTTGAAGGTAGAGTAAAATGAATACTTTGAAGAAGTGGCAGTGAACCTAAAGAACCCAGTTTAAGGTTGGATAGAGAGTAAAATAGTGTTCTCAGAAGAAAGTAGAATTGAAGAAGCTAAGGAGCAAAGGAGTATCTCAAATAGAGGTTCCAGAGATAGAGAATCAATCTTACCAAAAGACCAAGGAGAGAAGGCTTGGTAAGGTACTTGCATCAGGTATGGAGACTTGCTGAGAAGGAGAGGCTTAGTGCAGTTCACAAGTGAGCATATGCAATTCACAAAAGATATAATAATGACTTCTGAAAGTCATAGCAGAGGTTCCTAAAGAAGCCACAGTAGAAGAAGCGAGAATAAATATGCCAAACAAAATGGCATGGAAAGGAAGACAAGTCAAGAAGAGATAGACAGAGATAAAGTTGAGATAAATTTCCAAATTGGATTGCTAATGGATATGTTGTAAAGAAATAAGGTAGACCAGAGGTATGGTTGGACTATGAGAAAGAAATTGAAGTGGCATAGGCCACAAGAGAAGAGAGAGTAGTAGGTGGATATGCATATAATAGAGAAGTTGAGGAAGACTGAGAAGATAACGAATGTTCAATTGAGGGTAGAGAAGCTCAAAGGAGTTGAGCTACAACAAAAGAAATTTTTTGGAGAAGAACAAGTTCCTTTTGAAATTGAAGATGGAGCAATGATGGTTGAAACATCGGTTGAGGCAATTAGGCCTAATGATTTTGAAATTAATAATTTTTGTATGATTGCAGGTGTAATACACGATGGTGGAAAATATTTGGATATTGCCAAAGAAGAGGAAGCAGAGAGAAAGAATATGAATTCTTCTTTAAAGAAGAAAGATGAGACAGTCAAGTCTCATGAGGAAACTCATACATAGTTAAAGGAAGATATTTTTGTTTAGCATAATGATATAGTTGAAAATCGAGGAAGTTTGGATTACATTGTTAGCTAAAAGAAAGCAAAATAAGTTACTTTTGTAAACCTAAACAAGGTATTTTATTTGATGAAGAAAGTGAAGATGTGAACGATGGACAGGATGAAGATCTTGTGAGATGTTTTACTGTCATGGGCAGCCAAAAATAAGAATAGTTGTTGGAGATTGTTATGATAAAGGCCAGAGATTAATTTATACTTTTTAAGTTTAAAGAAGATATTAGAGTGTTAGAAGAATTGTTGAGAGAACCTAAAGGTGAAGAAGAACTTACAACCAAAGAAGAAGATATTTTTATAACATATAAGGAGACTGAGGTGAGTTTAAATTGTCAAGTTTATGATGTATTTGCAGGTGATGAAGAAGATACAAACAAAGCTGCAATAAAGGAAATGGAGGAAATCTTATATTTTGAAGGTAAGGTGAATTTCAAAGGCAGTATGAGAATGAACAATTTTTCGTCTTCAAAGACAATAATGATGAAGGAGAATGGAATTGTAACTAGCAGCTGGAAGAAAATGTTGACACGGGCAAAGAAGATCTCATACAATGTAATATTGTTGGGGTATGTGACAGTGCTAATTCTTTCATGGAAAAGTAGGGAATAAGACATTCAAATGTCTTTTGCATATTTGAAATATGTGGAGAAGAAATTGAAGACATCAAAAGTTCTAAAATTATTATACAAAGGAAATAACAGCAGCAACAGAGTAATGTGAAAAGAGAAATAGAGAATTTGATGAAGCTTATGAGAAATGAACATAACGAAAGGAGCTTCATAAAGAGAAGAAAAATAGTTGGTTGGATGAAAGGTTGGGCTATAACAAACATTGAAGGAATTCAATGGAGTGTTACAAATGAAGATCTGGAAACCAAGAGAAGCAAGGAAAGACAACAGAATACATGGACAGCAGTTGAAAGAAGCAAGGAAATCACTTAATAATAAATTATGGGATCCAGGAGGACAAATATTAGAAGAACATGATCTGGAGATCATGCTTATTTCTACCTTGGAAGTCTGATGCAGGAGCATCATGGTTCCAAAAAATTGTCCATTTAGGAGAATCTAGGGCATCTTGTGTTTTCAAAAGAATTGGTTTTCCTAAGTATTTAACTCATGTAATTTGAAATATTTTGAGTGGTTCAGGTGAGACATTTAGAATAGAATTTAATTAAATATTGAGAGGCATATTGTAAATGTTCTCGAATGTAGGAGAACATGAGTGATTGATGAGTTATTGGTGTGAATTGAGATATTCATAAATATTTTAAATCTTAGATTATGAAGCAGTACATAATTTATGGAGGATTCATAGGATTTATTTCAATGTTGAGATCTTCAACGGATAAAGAAGATATTTTAGGAACTAAATAAGGACTTAGAATATTTTTCGGATTTTGTTGAGTAACCTATGGATCTGAACCAAATTTGGTTATAGAACTTTTTGTATATAATTGTAAGGCCTCAAAGGCACAAACAGTAAGTAGGTAGAGTAGAAAAAGAAGATATTATTAGAGAGAAATTTAATTGTAAGCCTACGGGCATATACAAAGAGAGAGGAAGAGAAAAGGGCCATGTAATGGTAGATCAGGGCAAAGCCAGATTGTAAACATATTTTCTTGTATTTGTACATTTATTTAGTTAATGAGAAATTGAATTCCCGTCTGGCTGTGTGTCATTTCTGTTATGTGTCGAGTGATCCGTAATAGAAATAATTTTATATCAGTGTATTAATTCTAGTTTGATTTTCTAATTCTTCATGAGTGATAAAATACTTATGGCTGGGTAGAATCTAAGTAGATTCTAGTCTGAGAATTAATTAGCTGAGAATACAGCTTATAGGAGTAAACTGTGGAGATAAATTATGTATAGGTTCAATAATTCTGATTCGGAGAAATAATACAGAGAGTATTATGTATTCAAGTTCAAGACGGTGCAATGGTATATGAATAAACAAAGGTAAGCTCAGAGAGATAGCATTGAAGAACTTTGAATAAACCATGAGGAGTAGTGGGAAAAATATCAGAGCAAAAGAGCGACATAATATAGAGGAATTAACGAAGGCAACGAACACTTAAATATTTCGAAAGAGGTGAATGGATGAACAATATTAAAGCATGGAATAAACATTTTAAGAATCAATGGTAAAGATCAATGCGGGCAGAATAGGTGAAGAAGAACCACATGTAGATGAACACATAGCCATTATTAGATCAGATTTAAAAGAGGAATAGATCAATGATGGATAATGAGTAGTAATTTAGCACTTCACAAAATATAATGGTTAGCACGAAGGTTTCACAAAGTAAAGTGTTTTTCTTGCAATGCGGTAAAGTTCAAAAGTTGTGATGTGATGAGGGAGGCCACGTGTCAATGGTGCGCAACTTCGCAAATCATAGGAAATAAGTTTTAGTGTTAAAGAGTTCACATGGTAAAGAGTTTTTTTTGTGATGATATTCGAGTAAGGATCGGGTGAAGGATGTGACGTCTCAGCACTACACAATAGTGTATTTCACAGAGTTTATGGTTTAGCGTTATTGGTATCGCGTTAAGCTTGCGGAAAGAAACTTGTGATGCAATGTGATTGGTTCAAGATATTGTGGACCCTACAATAGGTAGTTCCATGTGTATAGAGATAATATTTGCATTATATGGGAAATCTGTTTTAAAGTGAAAGCATTGTTAATCGCATAAGTATGTATGTTATAACTATTTGCGTTAATAAAGGTGTTATGTGGGCCATAACCCATAGGTTTGTGGTATTGTATAATGTAAAGCCGGAGATGAGATAAGGTAAGCTGAGGAGGCAACAATGGATAAAGGTAAAGTTTATTATGTTGAGTTGTCATTATGGTTAAAACTTCCACATGCGTTTGATTAAAACTGATAAGGAAGTCAAGTTAAAGGAAGTACATGTGGGGTTAATTCTGCTAACCTTACATGTGGTGCATTTTGAAAAATTGCGACCTTATGGTTGCATCAAACTGGACACAGTGAATATATGAAGTCAAAGAACGTCATAATTCTTTGTGGAAACAAGTATATTTGGCAGCACTCCCTTCCAAATTTGTGGAGTATATCCAGCACTGGGAGATATTCTCCCAATCTTTTGAAACTTCTACATGGGGAGAAATTTAGTGTAACGTAACAAAAGCATTGATTGGTTTGTGTACAGGATTAAAGGTAAACAATTCATTACAAAAAATGTCAAGACTTCTTGACAGTAAATAAATCTCCAATAAATATGGGTTTTCCATTGATGATCCTATTGTACATAAGAGAAATACTAGAAAACATCATAATAAAACCTAAAATTGAGCTCACGGAGAACACCCCAAGAGAACTAAGAAGTATTCTCAAAGGAGATACTTAGAACTGTGCCATGATCACACTATTATGAGCCCATGGATTTACATTTAAAATCCCAGAAAAACAACACACTTACTTGCTGGCTTTGTGGACAGAAAGGACATACTACAAATAAATGTCCACAGTCAAATGAATCAAGGGCCAGTAAAGGCAAAAAGTCTCAAGATTTTTCCAAAAGAATGGGAAAGAAAATGGTAACTGTTAAGTCCCTATATTAATAGTGTAGTCCCTTATTATGTTAGTGTAGCCCTTATTGTTATTTTTTTACCCCTGTAAACCCCCATATTGTTATTATTGTGCCCTTACATTATTATTGTTAGGTCGGCTAGGGTTACATTGTGGCCCCACTAGGATTACGTTGTGGCCCCATGGACTCCTATATATAGAAGGAGGTTTTGGCATTTGTATCATCCATTAATTTTTCATTCATGTAATGTATTGGAGGTTTCCCCCTTGAATTGGCTTATTTCTGAGGTGTTGATATCTCTTTTCTTCTCTTTTTGGAGCTGGTTGCACAAAATTTGGTGTCGGAGCTTTGGATTCTAGGGTTTTTGCTACCCCAAACAGGTCATCGTGGAATTTTCGCTATAAATTTTTTTCTACAAAGGGTCAGAAGCAAAAAATTTTACAGTATGAAGCCAAAATCCCGAGGAACATCATCACAAAATTTCAAAGCTTAGTTCGCAATATTTTCGAAGATATGATCTGTGGAAGTTAAGTCTTTTGCAGGCTCTTGAATTTACCCTAAACAGGTCATCATGGAATTTTCGCTATAATGTTCTTTCTACGAAGGTTAAGAAGCTGAAATTTTTAGGGAGTGAAGATGAAATCCTGGGGAAGCTCGTCGCAAAATTTCAGAGCTTGGTTTGCAATAATTTCAGAGATATGGTCTATGGAAGTTAGGTCTTTTGCAGGCTCCCGAATTTCATCTCAAAGAGGTGATCATGGGAAAATATTCATAGCTCTCTCTCCGAGCATCAGATTGGAATTATGTAAAAAGTGACTGGAATTAAATAGATTATAGTTTATTTTCTATAAATTTCAGTGCCAAAGGAGCAAACAATGATATGTGGCAAGTCGTACAAGTTCGCTCTACTGAACCAGTCCATAATTAGGTCATTGTGGGAGATTGGACACAAATTTGACTTCATGAATCCAAATCAGGTAAGACCTATGGCATTTGAAAGAGAATTCAGAGGGCTACCTTAGTACCAAATTTCATATATTAAAGATCTGAAATCACAAAGATAATTTAGTTTCAATATCGAGCTCCTCAAAAGCAAGAAAAAGGTGTGTATTTGGTTTTTAAAATTGCATAACGTTTGTTTGAAAAAGAAGTTTGAAGTGATTCCAAGGGCATATTTTATAATTTTTATTAGTATTGGGTTCTATAATGCCTCCAAAAAAAAATTACATGCCCATTAATCCCTCAAAAATATATACTATGATGCATGAAGAGGAAGAATTGCAGTATGGGATATCAAAATTATGGTACCAAGTGCAACAAATTTCGGTCTTACGAAGAGAAACCGAAGATGACATAGATGGTTTAAAAGAAGAAATGGAGGTTAAGTTGGATGGTGTTAAGGATTAAATAATAGCTAATATGGATCATAAATTAGTGGAATATCACATCGAGCATCAACAACAAGTTCTCCAACTCTCAAAGGATAACTTAACTCTAGTGCAGAATCTAATGAAACAACAAGAAGATCAACATCACATTGAAAGAAGTTATGAAGCAGTCATAGAAACAATAACTCAACAAGTACGATCAATTTTAGAGTATCTCAGCGAGTGGAAGAACTTTGCTGTAGAATATTCCACGTGGGAGGATGAGAATTTTATACAGAAGCATCAAGAAATAATCAAGCGTTGAGGACAACACTTTTTTGAAGGAGAGGGGCATGTTAAGTCCCTATATTAATAGTGTAGTCGCTTATTATGTTAGTGTAGCCCTTATTGTTATTGTTTTACCCCTTTAAACCCCCATATTGTTATTATTGTGCCCTTACATTATTATTGTTGGGATTACATTGTGCCCCCATGGACTCCTATATATAGAAGGAGGTTTTTTCATTTGTATCATCCAAGAATTGTTCATTCATGTAATGTATTGGAGGTTTCCCCCTTGAAGTGGCTTATTTCTAAGGCATTGATATCTCTTTTCTTCTCTTTTTGGGACTGGTTTCACAACAGTCACATTCCAGCATACAAGGTGTTGTTTAAGTTACCATAAGATAGAAAATTGTCCCAATATCACTTTCAAAGAAGAAGTAAATCTGATGAAAAAAATTTGTTGCAACTCATCCTCAACAACGAGAAGCAGCCAAACAGACATGGAAACTGAATAATATGATGAAAAAATCAATGCATACATCAAAGATTGTGATTGCAAAGACTCTGAAGACTGTCATTGTAGTCTTTCTAAAGACTTCTCTGACTCAAAAAGCAAAAAACCAAATTCAAGAAATATGCCCCATAATGAAAAAGGTGTGTATGGCTCATACAGTTGATGACGAGGAAGAAAAAGTATTAAACAACATCAAAATCCTCGAAGAAGGGTAAATTAAGTAAAAAATCCTCGAAGTATTTCTACAGAATCTACACAAAAACCAGGGAAGTACCTATAAATCTTCTTCATCTAAAGCTTTGTTTGTAGATGCTTCCAATGTGAAAAATACAAAATCATTCCAAAGAGATCAACAGTCTGCAAAACCTAGGTCTCTAACCCTAGGGGAATTTAGTCAAGAAATTCACAATCTAAAGAAAGAAGTGGTACACCTAAAGAAAAAAGTCTCAACTTTAGAAAATTATAAAACAACACAGGATTCAGAGCCTCTCAGAAATCCTAATGTTGAGTCTATGAAAGAAATATACATATTTTTAAAACTTTGGAACTATGAAAATAATGACTATTCAATACCAAAAACACCATGTGCTATTAGATATCAACATTGAAGGTCAAATATTTTCCCTCAGAACATTGATAGACTCGAGAGAAGATATTAATGTTTTGAACAAAATTTTAATTCCAACAAAATATTGGACAGCAACACATAGATAACTTATAGGGTTAGGAACCCAAAATTTCAAATATGAGGTTCCTAAGGCCATAGTTTGTTTTGAAAAACACTGTATAAGCTTGAAATTTGCAACTCGCAGTATTCTTATTGACTGTATATTGGGAAATGTATTTCTTGTTGTTGTAGAACCACATGGTTCAGCCAAATTGTCTGGTGGGTCAGCTAGTTACTTTATTTATGTTCCTGATGAGAGAGGATATTTTCAGACTATCACTCTGACTTATATCTCCACAACCAGGTATTCTATTATGGTCTAGGCCATGCAATAAGTAAACCTGAAATAGAGAAAGATAGAATAACTAAAACACTTTAAATCTTCTCTCAGGATGGAAGAACAAATTCAATCTCCCAAGATTATGTAGAAAGTTTCATAATTAAAAAAGAAACTAGAAGAACAATGTTGTGCAGAGGATCTTAATGCCTTTTAGCATAGGAAGCGATACAAAGTATAATTTCCCTACAAAGAATATTACAAAGGCAATGCAAGAGAAGATCAATTCCTATGAATGATGAGTATAGAAAACTATGCCAAAAAGAGATTTCTAGCCTTCTACAGCAAAAACTCATCAGAGAGACCAACAGTTCGTGGAACTATTATGGATTCTATGTCAATAAACATTCTGAACAAATTAGGGGAATTCCTAGAATGGTCATTAACTATAGACCCCTAAATATAGTTTTAGAAGATGACACCTACCCAATTCCACACAAGGGTAGTATAATAAACAGAATAGCAGGCACCAAAATATTCTCTAAGTTTGACAAGAAATCTGGATTTTGGTAGGTTTCTATTAAGGAAGAAGACAGGTTCAAAACAACATTTAGTGTCCCTTCAGGACATTACGAGTGGAATATCATTCCATTTGGATTAAAGCACGATCCTTCAAAATTTCAGAAGGTAATGGATGGAGTCTTCAAACAATATTTTGATTGGTTGATCATATACATTGATGATGTCCTAATATTTTCAAAAAGTGTTGAAGAACACTTTAAACATATTCGGATATTTCTACAAGGTGTGAAAAATAATGAGTTGGTTTTGAGAAAAAATAATTTAGAACTATTCAAGACAAAAATAAAATCTCTAGGCCACACCATTGAAAATGGACAGATCACTTTACAAAAATATGCCTTGGAATTTGTTGATAAATTCCCTGATAAAATTATTGACAAAACCCAATTACAAATATTCTTGGGATGCCTAAATTATGTCATTAATTTATATAAAGGCAGTGCAAATGACAGAAGTATGTTGAATCAAAGACTTCAAGAAGAGCTAAATCCATGGTCCAGAGAGGCACATACTACAACAATCATAATAATAAAATATAGGGTAAAAACATTACCTATCCTTTACTTAGAAAATGAATAATTGTTAAAAATTGTTGAAACTAACGCCAGTGATCTAGGATGGGGTGGAATACTAGCACAAAAAAAGGATGGAAATGAAAAAGTAGTCCAATTTGCCTCAGGGACATGGAATCCTTCTGAAAGGAATTATTCAACAATAGAAAAAGAGGTAAAGGCTTCTTGGAAATGCATAGATAAGTTTCATATACATCTTGTACATAAAAAATTATTTTTGAGAACAAATGCTTTTGCAATCAAGAAGGTCTTGACAAAATATATCAAGAAGCCTGGGGAATCTAAGTTTTCCATATGGAAAGCACTCTTTTCAAAATTTGACTTCCAGGTAGAACACATCAAAGGATTGAAGAACTGCATACATAATCTCTTAAGTAGAGAAAATCTAGTGCAAACAGAAAACCTTATGGTCATTGTTATAGAATGGGATCCTAATGCACAAAGTGACACATATACAAATATCCCTGATAATACTAGTTGGTTTGATTATATCAGATGATGGAAGCCTACTTGGAAATTAAGGAACACCAAACTCCTTGATGCAAATTTGAAACCACATAAAGATATCCTGCATTTGGTACCAAAAAGAAAAGTATATCCTAAGTCCAGCCGATGGATACATGATATGGTCTACAAACATTCCATACTGTCTGCCCACCAAGCTGAAGAAACATTATTTGAAAGTTTCCATGGTATACATATGGTTTGGAATGAAGGAAGCTCAAGAACTAATACTTTTCATAAGTATTATGTCATCAACAGAACAAGAGATCCTCATTTCAGTGAAATACTAATGAGGCCACACCACAACCCTAACCTTATCTTTCCTGACACTATATATAAGTTTATAGGTTACAAGAAATTATGGTGGGATGTATTATGCAAAGAGAAAAATTATGAAACCCACTATACATTAATCAAATTTGGACCAACTTTCATCTCCCAACTTCTTCACCAACCCCAGTGGCTCCAAGAATGGTGGTCACGGTTCGGATTGAATAAAATTGCTATGGACCTAGGACAGTTCACATTTGGTTTTCAAATAGAATGTATAACACACCCAGATTCTTTTGAAACTCCGTGTTTGGCTATTAAATATCTTGAGAAATATCCTGAAGATAAAATCATTGGTAATTACATGAAGCACAATCATGAATGGGATATTATAAAAAAAATAAAACATAAGATTGTATTAGGAAAGCCCATGATCGTAAGACGAATCTATACTAAAGCATGGGATAGAACAAGCAAATTCACTCTTCGGTTTCTGGGAACAAGCCTTTTGGGAACAACCTAAAATGATTTGGCAACAAGATGACTGCACCTCAAATATCATGTCTAAGTCTAGTCACCTAAAAATGAGTGTGAACGTTTTCCGTGGGGTTTCTGACAAAATATCCACTGTGTAAATTTTCCTCTCTTTATGAAATCATTTCTGTAGGATCACATCAAATCTCCACTGTGTAATTTTACTTTTCGGACGAATCTTGAGACTCAGAGCACTTCTCCGACTTTTGGTGTGATTTGATCCACATCTCAATATCATACCGAATCTTTGTACAATAAGTTTTGTCTAAGATTATATTCCTGCTCTACATATGCAAACATTTTTTTGATCTTCTTGCATCATGAAGAAATTCTCAAAGTTTAAGTTAGAAGTTTGGAAGCCTATGCATCAAGGCCTAAAAACCTTGGTGAGAACCTAAAGTGGTATAAATTCCATAGGATTTGAGTCTGTCTGTTGAGTGTTAACTTCTTCAAGTTCTAAAGACAGAGTCTGTAAAGGGCCAAGTAGCCTATGGGTCTCATCCTTTCTCAAAGATGACATATCCAGTAAATTCCCCTACAGTCAATTTCTAGAACAGATCTATATAGAAGTTCTTCATTTTAATATCCATTTCTGAAAATACTAAAGAAGAGAAGTTTTCCATATTTTTCCACATATGTGATAAATCTTGAATTTCTACTATGAGCTTTTAAATATTCTTTGAGAGGAGAGTTTCATCAGAGGTTCACCGAGAGTCGAAGGATGTCAGCTCGTTAAAGGCAGGAGGCCGAAAGAGAATTTTGTGAGAACACTCAGAGGTTCACATACGAGTTCGTGTATCACAACAAAAGAATCAAAAAGCTTAAAGTAGCACAAAAAGCTTCATTTTTCTATCGGAGGAAGCCCCTACTTAAAAATTGGTACTAGAGCCAGTAACTTCTGGTTCATCTGGATATTTTCTATAAACTTCTAATATAGAAAATTCTAGAGCACATAGAAGAAAATTTGAATCTGGACAATTTATTTCATTCGGTTTCTACTTTTGAAATAAATTATACAGATCTAGAAATATTTGAAATTTAGCCTACATCCCAATGGGCTCTACCTTCCATAATTCTGACTTGTGTTTATTCTAATTTACCCATTTTTCATTTAAAATCTATAACCAGAGTCACAGTAAAGTAATTTGTCAGCCAAATCCAATAAAATTCTAAGTCTATCCAGGCCATATCTCTTTTAAATCCCAAAAATCTACAAGAACAAGCCAAAAGGGATGGCACATCTTATTTGCATCTTGGTTTTATAATGGTGGGGATAAATTCTTTGACCCGCAGAGGGTTAGACACATATTGTTTAGCAATGATCAGAGACCTTTCCCACAATAAATACACGGATTCACTTATTGGTGGGATAGTTTCCCCATTATCCAATGGTCCTGTCTAGTTTGATTTTCATCCATACTTCTCAGTATATGTGTATGATGAACATATAAAAGGCATCCTTTAATTACAAATCAAAACATCTGGTTTTGATATGAAGAAGAAAAGAAATAATATTTACGTTCATGCCAAAGGATGTTTTAAACACAACAACACCCTCTATCATGTTGTCCTTCATATACTAAGCAAAGAATCCAAGTCCAGAACACTGGTCGTAACAGATGCTCATAATAAAAAAATTGAGAATCAAACTATAAAATGGGAAGATCTTAGTTTTTCATAAAATTGGGTGGTAGATCTCCCTAACACACCCAAAATCCAGAGTATAACCACAGCCGAGATTCAAGAAAATCCCTCATCAGCTGTGATATATTTTCCAAGAAGGTCTACCATTGATCATAGAAGGCTCTGTGATGCTGATTCTCTACATAAATACTTTGGCCATAAGTCTTCAGAGTTCTGCATCAATCTTGCTGATAATCGACCTTCATCATCATCATCATCTGTAAAAATTCCTCCATCATGTATTCATGCAGATTTATTGGACTTAGCTGAATTAATTCATTTTCCTTTTTTAGAAGTCAAATTCCCAGCTTTTAAACACCTGGTCCATTTAGAAGCTCTTGAAAATCTGGTTACCCACCAAAATCACAATGTCCAAACAGGAGAAGCTCCACCATCCACTGCAATAAATACTTGTTCAAATCCAAAATGTGTATATATACCATTTCCTCATGACACAGTGTTAGGTGGATTAATCCCTCTTGCGGACAAGAGTGATCTCCCTAGTATCCTAAGGATATCTAGAAACCTGGAAAATTTTAGGGGCTAATATTCGCGGGTGGGCTAATTTTCCATGGTTTTTCCAAAAAAAAGATTCGCCAACTTCCATTTTTTTATAAAAACGATTCACCCAAATTTTACAAAATAAAAATATTTTACGTTAAAAATTGCCAACACTATATAGACAATATACATAATATCATTATAAATTTGAATAATTTTACAAATACATCAATAAACATTTTATAGTTTGCATATTAGGGACTAGTGAGATTCGCCAATTTTTTAAACTTCAAAATAATTTTCCATCCTTAAAATTATCCATGTCTAGAAACAAACATCCAAATGAAAACCATTTTCTCTAGATCATTTGTGATTCAAAATTATTAAATAACAAAGTATGCGGACATGCCCCTACCTGAATTCCAACGCTTTTTGTAATCTTTAATATAGTCGCTCCGAAAGAGGTCAATTCAGCATGTAAGATCTGCATCCAAAGACAGGAAAAAGGATTAAAAGCACCTGCAAGATATAATAATTCAAAAACACTAATCTATCTCAGTGATCAAGGAATCCAAGAATTAAATTACTCAAATAGATACATGAACAACTTAATGAGAAAAGATAATCCATTTGTATTAACTTATATGATAAGAAGTAACCTTACAACCTTGTCGCCTTGATGTCATACAGGTTCTTTCGGGGTCCTGAACAATCATTTTCCATCATATTAACAAGGCTTTGCCTCTCTTAACTAGCATAAAACTATGGATATGATTATATAATCGTTCTCATACCATTGATGCCAAGTATAGAGAGTATAATTTCTTCAGAAATTCACCTCAAAACAGCCAAGTTATAAGTACCCTTGAGACTGAAACATGATCTCAATTTATGGCAGAAGGGAGGAGTTTTCAGTTCTAAAGAAACGGGGATAAATTCCTCTCAAAAAGGGATTTTAGCTTCAAATACCAAGGGATAATGTCCATTAATGAAGGGATAGAGGTTCATGAATGAAGGGGTGAAGCTCGACCAGATTACGCTTCTAGAAGCTTCCAGCTGGGAGAATATTCAACTAGCTGGGCTGCTAGAACTTAATTTTTCTTTTATTTTACCTTTTACGAGGGTCTATAGTTTTAGTAAGCAAAATGTGCGGGATGTGTCGCCGGTTATAGAGCAAGAAACTGTGGTACCATAGGCAATGACTAGGAAAAGTGCAAAGTTAGGCTTTTTAGCGTTTTAATGAGATTTTCTCCAATTCCAAAACTTGGTTTAGGAAATTTATAATTTTGGACCTCTAAGGGAGCATAAAATAGGTAATGATGAACCCATATAGACAGCTAAATGTCATGGTGACAAATTTTAGTGTAACAAATTGGCCTCTAAAGCGCGAAGTCTGAAGTAGTTTTGAAGAGTGAAGTGCTTTATCATTCTGAGGATTGGTTTTCAAGTGTACTAGTTGAAACCTGTAAAAACACTCAATGCAAACATACATATGTATATCATCACTCAAGTAGGGATTCTCATACTCAAATAAAAAATAACTACATGTTATGATACAAAAATTATTTTAGAATTATTTCAATAGTAGACACAGCATGGACGTAGCCATTTGTCATAAGTAGTCTACTGTATTATGAATAATAAAACTCCTCATAGCCTAGATGGTGGAAACTAGATCCAGGGTCTTTATTTCCACTTCTCGAACTAGTATGACTCTATCCATGTGATTGATTAAGTCGAAGTCGAACATGGTAGAAACCACTTGATTACCAGTCAATGATGTGAACTGTTAAAAAGTGTGAGAGAAACCACTAATAATGATAATGGTTATCAAAGTACTCAGTACAATCCATGAAATGTGAATGAATGATTTGCAGTCGAACACTTCACAGAGTCATTCAATCAAAGGTCAATGATGCAACCTGTCGTCGAACGAGAAACCTACCATTAGGCATGCACATCCCAAGGTACTTATAGGATTCTAGATCAACTTTCTATATGATGAGCTGTTGTCGATAGAAAGTGACCAGTCGTAGGAAAGCCTACGACACGAAACTAGATCCAGTTTTGAAGAAATTTCAGCAAGGAATACTTAGGGATGGTCAACGCAAATGGAGACAAATGTTTGCAATGAATGGTTTATTTAAACTATACTCTTGAACACATAATGACACTGAAAATGGTTTTGTGACAATTGACCTAAAGATAATACCCAGAAACTGGCTGAAGACTTTCAATGTGGTTTGATTAACTGTTAGAAAAATGATTTTCCCAACCCAAGTATGAGTGTGAAAAAAGTGTTGTTTTCAAGAGTGGTATACTACTTTTTGGAACAAAGTATGACAACTGGATTCATTTTCTCTCTTTTTCCCCCACCATTTATGGAAAGGACCTCTTTATTTTTGACAAGCTTGAGGAGGATAACATTTTCTTGTTGTATAAGCTCATCCTTCGGATGAGTCCAACGTAGTATTAAAATTGAACCTTAAGAAGGAGTGGTTCGTTCTTGTTTGTAATTTACAGGTCCTTTATTGTTAAGTTTTAACGAGTCTAGTATAGGTTAAACTCGAAGTTTTTCAAATTTAGGGAGTCAGAAGAAAAACTTAAGAAAACTCAATGGGTGTAATTTTTCGTAAATTTAGTCTCTCAAGCGTGAAAAAGGATAAAATAATGTAGGAGAGAACTCTATTGACCATGATTAGTCAACATATACCTTTTTTGTAAATATTCCATTTCAATCCAGAAAAGGGGTAAACTTATACTGAAAGGACGATTGTTCTTTTCCTTTAACGAGTTCAAATTGTCAAGTACTGGGAAATATTTTCATGTTTAGAGAGTCTGAAAAGGGCTTAAAAGAGAACTCCAGGGTTTTCGCTTTTTTGTAATTTTCAAGAGCTAGAAAAAGTGATAAAAGTGTACTCATCATAAAAATAATTATTTCACTTGAAAAACTTGTTTTCTGCACATAAACTCAAAAAATTAAACATATATGTTTTCAATAAGTACAAAATTTTGAAAAATAAATTTTTAAATTGGAAAAAAAAAATATATATTCTATTCATTCAAAAAATATTATAAAAAGTAGTTCAACAAAGTCATTATCACCTTTCTCATTCAGAGTTGAAAGTTGAGAGCTTTTGGCAGAAAACATTCTGGAGGTGATAAAGGGAGAATCAACCGCTCAAATTGAAAATCGTCGCATCCAGGTAATCCACAACACTCTTCTCTTCATTTTAATCTGTTTAAATTCTCTTTTTAAGTTTTTAAATCATTTTTTGAGGGGAAAAAGGCTTAAAATTCTGCTCTCGGGGGTCCGTGGGTCATGCATTGCTTACCTGCGGACCCTGATAATTTCACAAAAGGAAAATTATCAGGCTACCATGGTTTTTATGAAGATCGTGTGCAGGGGTCCGCACTATCTCTATTTAAAAATTGCAAAGGCACTGTGAGAAAAGGAAATTTATTAAATTCTCTCAAAAATGGTTAAAAATTCTCACTCTAAAAGCTTCTAACCTTCAAATGCGTCCATTTGCAGATTATTCCACAATGTTGGAGTGGGGAGAACATGAACACGTAGAGGTAGATTATGTGGATGTGAATAATCCAGCCACAATGAGTGTGTTTAGAAATTGTGGATTGTACAAATTCTTGGAAATTCAGGGCATGAGGGCACAAGTGGAACTAATGACCTAGCTGGTGAACAAATGGGACGTCCAAGAATAATGTTTTATCATTGGTGATCACAAACTAGAACTTGAGCTTGAATACATTTACTTCCTCACTGGTTTATCCAAAAGAGGTGAGCATATTTCTTTATTTGGAGCTAGGCAAGGTGGCCTGCCTATTGCTAGCTATAAAAAGGAATTTTGTAGTGACGAAGTTGATCCAAAATATAACCGTATAGACATAAATACTATCCTACATCTTGATCTTAAATTCATTGCATTCACCGTGATCAGGTTGTGTGGAAGCACATCTCGACATGTGGCTACCAAGTGTCATATGCAAACAACAGTCGACTATTATAGAGGTACCATTTTCAATTGGTGTGAAAGGGTATTGGCCAATATGAAAGGCCAATTGACCAGAGAAAAAAACTCAAAGTTGAAAAACATTGGGTATGGTGCCATCTTGGTTTCTTTTGTTTTGGAGAGGATTCCATCTCTTGCCCCTCAGTTGATCTCTATTGATCCTGGTGAACCTAGAGAGCCTCGCATGGTACGCTAGGTTGCACTGATGTCCCGCCATGGTGGCGATGGTTGCGTGGTAGTTCGATTCACTCCAGCATATTTTCATTGGCTTCAGAACCAAATATTTTCTATTGAGGATTTCCCATATGCAGGAATATATTTCTAAGGTGATCCCAAGATGTCCTTACCTCCAGCGGCACAATGGGATGAATCAGGTAAATGAATTATTTTGATGTGTTTTAACTCTAATTTTTATTTTGTTTTTTTATCGTCCAATACTGATAAGAAAATTTTAAATGCAGGTGTTGGTCGACGAAGGCCAGCCACTCTTCGTCGCTTTGAAAGAAAGCCAACATAGCCTGTTGCACAACCACAAAATCAAGCAGTAGAAAACCTTACTGACTTGGAGCACAACCTAGAGAGGTTGAATATAGATATCCCAGAGACATCGATGGATGATATTCCGCTTCGTCTCCAGAGACACGTTACTAGTGTTCATGGCCAGTTTAGGAGATTCCTGTGCATGGGGGCGTGGGCGATAGTTTACTGCCATGATCATCACTATGGATAGTGGATGATCATCGTATACTATTGTATTTTTTTTTTTTTATCATTAGCTTTTAGATCATAAGGTGTTTTAAACCTATGATTGCAGATGATGTAATATTTTTTGAAAACAAAAACTCCTATCGATGATATTACTACTTTCTCTGGCTATTTTGTTCAACACATATCAAATGTTATTTTGGTTTACTATTTTAATGTTGCAAATGTCTATTTATAGCACTATTAGCTAATGCATTAGCCAATATATTTAAATTTCTTGGAATGTGTTGATATTAGATGTAATCAAATTGCCTTTCCAAGAGACGAACCTTCAAAAATAATCTTAATAACACTAGGTTTTTAATTGTAGATATTCTCTTTAAATGTAATACAATGAGTTTTGAATCTAGCCTAATGATCAAATGTCGAATGCCAAATGAAATGGCACCAGATAATAGCTCAATCATTACGTTATATTCTGCAACATTATTCGATGTTTGACCAAGGCTTACCCCATGCATAGAAACTAACTCATCAGTGGGTGAATAAATAACCCAAGCTGCGGAAGAAATATTCCGTGTACTATGACAAACACCATCAACAAAACCAATGTATGTTTGAAGGGATGTCGACATCTACAATATCAAGAGTAATCAAGATAAGCAGTGATAGTAGTAAAAAAAAACTTAAACTAGACACACTCATCTAACCTAAGGCATCGAACTTGAAAAATAACTATTCTACAAGTGAGACCTTCACACAAGAATTAAGCATAATATCTCTTCAGATAAAGACCATTTATGGGTTTATCTAAAGGGACCTCATCATAATCAGTCAATTCATAAGCCCCTTTTGCAAGCACTCGCTTGAAAATATAAGGACCATGCCACATTGGTTCGAATTTAAAAGCTCCTAGTTTATCATTAGCTTGATCGTATACCAAGACTAGGTCACCTTCTGAAAAAACACGAGATGTAACACTTCGATCATACTGATCTTTAACGTTTTTTTTATGAGCTTCGACTGCTAATGCAGTGGTGCGCCAAGTCTCATCTAATTGTGATAAGTAAAGAAAATCATTTTTCCTCTTCAGAGGTAGTTGGTAGTAACTGTACGGCTAATTGGAGTGACGATATTTTTCATTCAATAGGTAACACAACTTCCAAACTATAAACCAGTTGAAAAGGAGTGAACCCTATTGCAGTTTTTGCTGAGGTTCAAAATGCCCATATCACTGAAAAAATAATGGTATGCCAATTTGATTTATGAATTTAGAATATCATTTTAATCATGGTGGTTAAAAATTTATTAACAACTTCAACCTAAACATTAGCCTCCAGGTAATATGGAGTAGAGTTATCATGGTGCAAGCCAAGTTGATCAGAAAGTTCAGTCATCATGATATTTCAAAAATAACTCCCATGGTCAGAAATAATAGCTTGGGGTACACCGAAACGAGCAAATACATGATTGAATACAAATGTAGCTGCAGTTTTCCCATCTGCCGCAAATGTAGGCATCACCTCAGCCCATTTGGTAAAATAATCTACTGCAAGAATAATATACCCATGCCCCCCGACCGAGTGAGGGTTACATGTAATGAAATCAATGCCCCATTTTGCAAAAGGACCGACAACAATTATGGGGTGAAGGGGAGTTGGTGGTTAACGCATCTTTCAATCAAATATTTGACAGTTGTGGCATTTTCAGACCACGAGAATGCAATATTTGAATAATGACGGCCAAAAATAACTAGCGCGCAATATATTTTGGGCTATGGCATATCCAGACATATGACCACTACACGCTTCAGAGTGGTAGTCATTCAAAAAAAAATTAGCCTCTTCATGAGTTAAACATCGTCGAAATACAGAATTCGCACCACGACGATAAAGTGTGTCTCCAACAATATTGTATTGCTAAGATTGGTAATGGATCTTTCGTCGATTTGAATGCGAGAGTCCAGGCCGAATTTTTTGGGTTTGGAGATAAATCATGATATATCCATACCATGGATCTAATGTGATAATAAGAAACATAGATTCATCAGCAATTCGATGCTCTACCACAGTTTCTGTCTCAGTATTTGGAAAGTCACACATAAGTTTGGTGAACACCAGTGATTTCTTTAATTTGGATTTTTCAAATTCTAAAGTTCATGTTTTGGAACCTAATTCATTGGAGAAGTCATTCAAGTTGGCAAGAAAAGTTGAATGTAAAATTATGGCGACAAGGAAGCCTACCACTCAATTCTATAAAGAAGGAAGTGTTGCTACACCTAGATTTCCACAACCTACAAGGTTGACACCACAAAAATTGGAAGAAAAAAGAGCAAAAGGGCTTTGCTACAGTTGTGATAGCAAATACACTAAAGGTCATAAGTGTGCTGAGAAGAAATTATTTTACATAGATTGTGAAGAAGAAGAAGAAGAAGAGAATGAACAAGAAGAGGATATACACCAGGAACCAGCTCTAGAACAGGAAGAAATGAATCCGACCATATCGTGTAATGCATTGGCAGGAATTACCACTCCTCAAACTGTCAAGATAGAAGGACAGATCAAGAAGAAAAAGGTAATAGTGTTGATTGATTTAGGTAGCACCCATAATTTTATTCATTGTAAGGTAGCCAAGGAATTAAATTGTTTCCTATACCCAGCACCAGAATTTCAAGTGATGGTTGCAAATGGAGGAACTATAAATTTCTTTGGGAAATGCCATAATATCAAGCTAACCATGGGGGAATATGTATTGACTAGTCCAATGCTTTCCATTCCTATGGGAGGTGCTGATGTTGTACTAGGAGTACAATGGTTACAATCTTTGGGGATGGTAGCTTTTAATTTTCAAGAACTTTTCTTGAAATTTTTTTCAGAAGGAAAGGAATTTGAATTACGGGGTATTGAAGGGAAGCCAGGAAGGATAATAAGCTCTAATGTCATGACAAAGCTTCTAAAGAAAGAACAACGAGGCGTAATTGCACAATTATGCTCACTAGAAGTTCCAACATCAAAATCATCTATTTCTGCAGATCTCCAACAAGTCTTGGACAATCCTTCCAAGGTGTTTGAAACTCCCAAAGGACTCCCACCTATTCGTGATCATGATCATGCTATTCATTTGATTCCAGGAAGTGTTCCTCCAAACATCAGGCCTTATAGATATCCTTACTTCCAAAAGATCGAAATTGAACGTATGATTGCAGAAATGTTAGAGGCGGGTATAATTCAACCTAGTCAAAGTTCTTTCTCTGCTCCTGTAGTATTGGTACACAAGAAGGATGGATCATGCTGAATGTGTCCGGATTATAGGGAGCTCAATAATCTCACCATTAAATATAAATTTCCCAATCCTGCGATTGATGAATTATTGGATGAATTACATGGAGCAATTTATTTTACCAAGTTGGATCTTCGTTCAGGATATCATCAAATTAGAATGAAGACTGAAGATATTCCAAAAACAACATTTTGAACTCATGAGGGTCATTATGAATTTTTTGTCATGCCTTTGGGCTTTACCAATGCACCTTCTACATTTCAAGGGTTGATGAATTCCATTTTCAAACCCTTCCTTAGAAAATTTGTGCTATTATTTTTTGATGATATACTAATCTACAGCGGGTCTTGGAAGGATCATGTTGAACATGTTGACAGGGTGCTCAAACTATTGCAGGAGAAACAATTATATGCAAAAACATCCAAATTTTTCTTTGGAGTACAAGAGGTGGAATATTTGGGTCATATTGTATCTCACGACGGTGTTAAAGTAGACCCTAACAAAACTAAAGCCATTAAGGAATGGAAATTCCCCACAACCATAAAGAAGTTGCAAGGATCTCTTGGGTTAACAGGGTATTATCGCAAGTTTGTTAAGAATTATGGGAGAATAGCAGCACCTCTAACAACATTATTGAAGAAAGATGCACTTTCATGGACTACTGAAGAAACTAAGGCCTTTGAACATCTTAAAGAGGCAATGTGCCTAGCGCCTGTCTTAGCTACGCCAAACTTCACAAAAACCTTTATTGTGGAATGTGATGCCTCAAGAAATGGAATTGGTGCTATTTTAATGTAGGAAGGAAGACCCATTGCTTTTGAAAGTCATCCAATCAAAGGAAAGTATTTACAGAAACCTATTTATGAGAAGGAAATGTTAGCAATACTGCATGCACTAAAGAAATGGTGAACCTACCTAATGGGAAGGCACCTCAAGGTAAAAACTGATCATGATAGTCTTAAACACTTTTTGGAAGAAAGACTATCTTTAGAAGAGCAGCAAAAATGGGTCACAAATATGTTGGGTTATGACTTTGAAATAATCTACAAAAAAGTAAAGCTTAATGTTGTGCACTCTCAAGAAAGAATGAAGAGGTGGAAGCATTGTTTTGTGCCATTTCTATTATCCAACCAGATTGGATAAATGAAGCAAGAGATGAATGGAAGAAGGAAAAAGATGTATGGACACTCATTCAAAATTTGCAACAATATCCTATTACATCTGATACATTTAGTTGGAAAAATGATTACTTATGGTACAAATATTGCTTATATCTTTGTAAGAATTCCCAACTAAAACAAAAGATTCTTCTGGAATTGCACACTTCTCCTTTAGGAAGACACTGGGGATTTTTAAAAACTTACCACAGAGTGAAGAAAGAATTTTTTTGGGATGGCCTTAAATCTGATATTCAAAATTTTGTGACGGAATGTTTGGTTTTCCAGCAAAATAAAGTTGAGACAATTAAGACCCCGGGACTTCTACAACCTTTATTCATTCCAAGTCAACGTTGGGAGGATATTTCAATGGATTTTATCACAAGTTTACCTAAGTCTAAAGGAAAGAGTGTCATCATGGTGGTAGTTGATAGACTTACCAAGTATGCACACTTTTGTGCATTATCTCATCCATTTAAAGCAAGTACAGTTGCTACTACATTTATGGATAGAATTCAAAAGCTACATGGAAGCCCAAGGGTTATTGTGAGCGACAGAGATCCCATTTTTACTGGAAATTTTGGACGGAGTTATTTTCTTGTTTGGGTACTCAATTAGCTCATAGCTCATCTTATCATCCTCAATCTGATGGTCAAACTGAGATAGTAAATAAATGTTTGGAAGGATATCTTCGTTGTTTTGTATCTGATAAACAAACACAATGGGTCAAGTGGTTGCCTCTCGCTGAATGGTGGTATAACACTTCCTTCTATACTGCAGCAAAAATGACCCCATTTATGGCACTTTATGGATATCATCCACCATCGATCACATCATCTTTAAGGGAAAATTCGAAGGTTCAAGCAGTGGAAGATCACTTCGAGCATCAGCAAGAAGTTCTCCAACTCTTAAAGGATAACCTGAATTTGGCACAGAATCGAATGAAACAACAGGCAGATCAACATCACAGCGAGAGAAGTTTTGATGTAGGAGATTGGGTATTTTTACGGCTACAACCATACAAACAAATGTCCCTCAAGCAAGCTAAGAAGGATAATAAATTATCGCCAAAGTACTATGGTCCTTACAAGGTGTTACAAAATATTGGTACTATGGCATACAAATTGGAGCTTCTTGCTTCTTCACGAGTACATCCAGTTTTCCATGTTTCATGCTTAAAGAAGGTTATAGGTGAAAATATTCCAGTTCAAACAATATTGCCAGAACTTGATGAGGAAGGAAAAATAATATTGGAACCTGAAGTGGTCATGGAAACAAGAACTCGATAGCTACGGAATCAATCAATTTCAGAGTATCTCATCAAGTGGAAGAACTTACCCACTGAAGATTCTACATGGGAGGATGAGAATTTTATACAGAAGCACCCGGAGCTACTCAAGCATTGAGGACAACACTTTTTTGAAGGAGAGGGGCATTTTAGGTCCCTATATCACTAGTATAGTCCCTTATTATTGTTAGTGTAAATCCCCTATTGTTATTATTGTACCCTTGTAACCCCCATTTTGTTATTATTGTGCCCTTAAATTATTATTGCTAGGTCGGCTAGGAATACATTGTGGCCCACTAGGATTACATTATGGCCCCATGGACTCCTATATATAGAAAGGAGGTTTTGTAAATTGTATCATCCAAGAATTGTTCATTTATGTAATGTATTGGAGGTTTCCCCCTCGAAGTGGCTTATTTCTAAGGCGTTGATATCTCATTTCTTCTATTTTTGGAGCTGGTTACACAACAGTTGTAGTTCTGAGCAGCTCTCGCATATGGATTAAAAGCTAATTTCTGAAGTACACCTTTAGCAGGAGGTTTAATTACTAGATCAGTATTAGGTTGCTCGATATGAAGTGGATCAGAAACCGTAGGAGACGTAGCTGGTACTGAATTAGAATTTTCTACTTCTTTAGTAGTAACAATATTCTTACTTCCATAGTCTTGCGATAGAGTCGCAACCATTACTTGAGACATCATTAATATATCTTCTGATGTATTAGAAGAATATCTAATCGTTTTTCTATCTTGAATAGGAAAAGGATCCTTCAAGACAACGGGTGTAGGTGAACCTTTTACAAACTTAGATACCTCAGACCTATGCAGGCATTCCTTGGTGAAATGATCCTCGTCATAGATAAGACAAGGATAACGAGGTTTTCATTTATCATCATACGGCTCAGTTTTCTCAGTTTTTTCTTTGGGAGATGAAGTCTGTTTACTTTTATTTTTCCCCTTCTTCTTATTTCCATATTTAATATTAGTTGTAGAGGAATCTACAATGTGAATTTCAGTAGAAGTTTCGAGGGAAGAGTCTCCTTTTGGTGAATCAGGTAAAGTTATTATAGGAGAAGTAATCTTGGAATATTTATTCTTACTCTTAGTAGTACTAACTGAACTGATTAATCCATCAGTGGCATGAGAGCCCGAGGGAGTTTCTGTTATCTGACTGGGATGCAATAAATCTGGAATTTTCTCTTACAAAGTACCTGACTGTGTATATACTAGGTCAAGGTACTAAGCTTGAGAAATGACTTGTTCTTATATAACAACTCCTCCTTTTGCTACATCTTCAGTGATTTTTTGTAGTAATGATTTTATAAACCATTCTGCCAAAATTTGATCCGAAATAAAAAATTTCACCAAACACCTTCTACGTCTCCATTTATGCATGTGATCTGATATGTACATAGACGTAGAATGTTTTAGGGAAGTTAATAATTATGTGCCATTGTTATATCTGACTAGAAATTTAAAATGAGTTAAGACGGTGGTTGCTAAGGCATTGAAATTGTTAAACAAGCCATGTGGTAATTCAATATACCAATTGGCCACTAATCCTATGAGCGTTCTCTGAAAAAGTCTTAATAGAATCGAATCGTCAATCAAAGAGTTGGATGCACACCACAGGTGATATGTCATGACATCGTTAGAAGGTTCCTCTCTTGATTTACCTTCAAATTTCAGGTTATCACTGGGTAACTTATTTGGCATTGGCGGCAAATACGGAAGATAATAAATTGGATCATTCGTAAGGTGCGATAAATCAGGTAAATCCAAAGTTGCTATGAATGGTAACTGACGGTTAGGGTCTTGTTGATTAAATTAATAACCTTGTGGAACTATATCAGTTCCAAGAGGAGGATATCCAGGATATCCTGAAATAGCCTATGCATTTGGAATCGGAATTCCTCCTAGAAAACCAGGATTAATCGAACTATACTGGGGTTGAGTAGGCATCTGGTATGTGTACCTAGGTTATGGTTGATATGCTGGATTTTGTGCTACAGGTCCATATTGATACGGCCCTTGGTATGGTTGATAGGTAAACTGCGGTTGGCTTGTTATAACTGTACTTGTACCTGGTTGTCCTGTAGGCATCTAAACAATAGTATGGACTGTAGGTCCAGACTATGGGGCAGAAACCTAAGGAATTGGTACTGATACCTGAGGAGCTGTAGAAATAGGAGCTACAGATACTCCAATAATAGGTGTGGTAGCTTGAACAGAAATTGGCGCAACAGGCTGCGTTGGAGTTCTAGGTGTACTTGGACTAGGTTGTTGAACTGTACTTGATGTAGGTCCATGAATAGTAGGTTGAACAGGTTGGATAGGTTTTTGGATGTGCGTATAACCAATCAGTTGTCGAGGCTGATAATAAGTTACTTGCATATTAGGTTGTAAATTCTGTTAAGCTTGGGATGGATCCCACACTGTATTAGCTCCGAGATACGAAGGTCCCATTGAAAGTTTTGGATAGGAAGGACCATAACCAAGTTGATAATTTGGAACATATGTTGTATATTTAACTAGATAATTCCCACCTCCATCATAAAATTGTTGTTCCGGGTAGAACTACTGCCCTAAAGGAGGTTGTGGACCCTGAGTTGGATACTGACCTTGAGGTGGATATTGACCCTAAGGTATGTACTGACCTTAAGGCATGTATTTTCCTTGAGGTTGATATTGACCTTGAGGCATGTATTGACCTTGAGGTTGCCCCCCAGGTTGCAAATTACTACCTTGAGGTTACCCCCCAAGCTGTAAATTACTACCTTGAGGATTAGGGTTTGGAATGTTTCCAGACATCATATAAATTGTTTCTTCATTTATAGTTTTGGTATTTGATTCATTTAGACCAGATGATGGTGTACGTTTATCAGGAAAAGGAGATTCCCCTAAGAAAGTACCAGAGAGTGACTGGTATCTTGCAGGAACAGATGGAACACCATACAAATATGTTTCTAGAGATTCAGAAAACGTGGATGACTCAACAGACATGTTTAATGGAGGTCTATAACCTCTTGGAGAAGAAGGAAAAGGAATTTGGGGTGGCGAATAATTCAAACCAACGTTTTGTAGAAAGTATGTCAATGAAGAATACCAAGCGTATTGTCTAAAAGGACTATAAAAAATCGATTCACGTTCTCTAAGATTTAAATATTCCTGAGATGAAGGAGGAACAAATTCTTCTTCACTGTCAGTAACTTCTTCAATACTAATGAGACCAGTAGGAAGATATTCTGTGATCTGATTCTTCACTCTAGGTGAATCAGGATGACCAGGGGTTGGAGTAATGAACTCTAAAGTAGGCTCAGATGTAGCAGTTGTTGGTTTTCAGGTAGGGATGATTTATCCACCCTAATCCGACATTAATTTTATCAATCCGAGAGCGTATCCTTTCAAGGCAACACGCAAGGTATATGCAGGAAAAAACACATAATTCGTTCAACCAAGGGTTTATGGTTAAGATTCAAAACATTTTCATGAAGTAAAATAAAATGCTGAACTCAAAGAAATCTGAACAATAACAAATAACAACAATAATCATAACAAATAAATACTAACACACATGTAGATGTAGCAGCTGATCAGGAGAGCGGCCCAGCTCTCTGATCAGGGGCTGTGTTAGTCACGGAATGCTTGAGAACATAAGAACCAAAGGTATTTTATTAATCTATAAAAATGTGATTACAATCTCCTTTCGGGAACCCTCATTTACAGGAACAATGTCCATTTTATACACAGTACAAGGGAAGAACAGTTTTCCCTAAAATATGATAACTGCGCATTTAGGAATGGACTTTAGTTGGAACGGCATGAACAACAGATATCTAGGATAAAGCAAGGGTTGAGAATACGCCCGGGAATTCATGATTCCAGCTACATAGACTCCCTTTAGCTGGCCATTACCAATTACGTTGCAAACTGATGGAGCAAGGATTCATGTTTCCCAATCTACAGTCAAACACAAATCTTAGTGTCGCCATTAGGTAAAACTCCATGACCTTACTTCATTAATTAAAATATTCCAATTGGACAAGTCTGAGGTATTTACCTCATAATTTTAGCATGGAAAATGTAGGTAATTAAACAAAAAGGGTCAGAAAGGATGACAAAAATGCGCAGAAAGATAGCCAGATTTGGTGCCCAACGTCTCCCCCCAACTAGCCTACTACATGCCCTCATGTAGTTCGCCGCCTCCGCAAGTCTGGGTTCTGCAAATTGTGAGCTTCATGAAGCCTGACAAGATTATACTCTAAATCCATCTCCGTCCCAGGAACTTTAAATCCATCTGAGAGGAGAACTTCCTTCCACTAGTCTGCTGGAACTTTGCACGTAGGGGTATAAACTTCCATAGGAAACCAAATAACAGGGTACTGGAACCGAAGCCCCATCCACCGAATCCCACATGTTTGGACATATGCCACATATCTGGGTACCCTGGCAAGTGCTCGCGCAAAATTAGGCACCCCAAAAGGTTCTCTATTCCGAATATCTGTTGGTGACATCATCCATCTTTTCTGACAACAATCGAGGGCCTCTTTTTGAGAAACAATTAATTTATTAATACAAATATCAAGGCACCACCTTTGTGTCCTTAGCCTTCTTTCTTTGTTCCCCTCAAATTTCAAAAACGCATGGTACTTATTCTACACTGTTTCTGACCTCCCATGTTCCCCTCTTACTATAAATGACTTTGTGACTTGATTGGACTCAAAAGTATCACAAGCCTTCAGCTAATGAATTTGATTGAAAGCATAAGAGGTGAGGGTCCTCAGATGGATGTCTCCTACATACGGGACTGGATTAAAGTCTCTATCCAACCATAACAAATACCCATGCAGATAAAACTCACACATCAAATGCTGAGTTAGCACATCATGATTTCCCATGATCCGGAGGAACTGTACACCATATTCAATCTCATAACTAACCTCGTTCTTAATACTCTCCATGCAAAATAAAAGAAAACATTCATGCAAAAATAAAGAATAACAAGAAGCAGGGGGATGGCATGCCATCCCCTCTTGCACCAATTTGAACATTTGTTCCTTATCACCCTTCAATTCAGCCACTTCTTTTTCCAGCTGCTCCACCTTGAGCTTCTGCTTTGCATGCCTTAACTTCATAATATCTATACTCTCCACATATCCGAAAACGGTTGTAGAGGCTCTTTCTTCAGTTCTTTTGATCTCATTCTTGTACTAGGCCGCATTAGACTTCCACGTCTATAGTTCGGCTGTCAAGGCATACTCTCTGGCTTCAAATAGTTGTTCAATTGGATTTGTTTCAGTTCCTGCTTAGACCTTGGCAACTTTAGATCTCTTGGCCTGCCGCTTGTATTTGTTGACTTGCTTCTGCATCCTATGCACTTTTCTTCTCAAATCTCTCACTTCCATTTTTAGCGGCATCACTTCCTTAAACTGATGTTGGTATCTCTGTTTAATAGGAATTCTTCACAGTCCACACAGCTCTGCCTCTTCTTGCTTAACCTGTATCTCTTCTACCTCAGCAGCTGGAGGCAAATCCCCCAGGACTGCCTCTGTCGGGCCAACTGGTGGTCCAACCTCTTCTGCCTGTTCTTCTTCTATTACCTCTTGTTTTACTCTTTTTATGCTTACATGCTCCATTGGTGCATTCATTAGGACTGCTCTGCTTGGTCCCTCCTCTTCACCAATGGTTGTTCTCCCATCAGGTGCATTCTCCACAAACAATCGTGTCCTAGTAAGATGCCCTTCTATTGATGTGCCTGCTGGGGTCTCTTCTGGTTGTAGCCTTCGTTTCTGGTTTGAAGCCATAGGAATGGCAACACTCTCTTCTTGTTTTTGCTATGGGGAATGGGTTACCCACACCCCCTTAGGAAAAAAGACAAGAAATTGGAACAAATTCTCTTCATTCAGTCCTGAGGTCGACGCTGGTTCTTGTGGAGCAGCGTCGGCCTCACTCCATTGTTCTCTTGCCATTTCCCCCGTGGTCTCTCTAGTCGGAGTGGTCATGACTTCTTCCTCCATAGGTTCCATATTAATAGGAGATCCATGTAAAGTGGCCTCTATGCCCATTTCACTGTCTGTCTACTCAACTGGCTCCACGGACTGGGCTGGTTCTTGTGGAGCAGCCTCAGCTGAAGTGCCAGTGGGTATTTCTGTGGCTTTCATCGATTCAACTTGCGTTTGGAGAGCCGACTCTTCTTCACATTCCCCGGTCTCCATTTCCATTGTTGAGCCTCAAATTTGTGCTTTCCTTCACCTCATTTTACCTCATTTTTCCCTTGTCCATTTCCATTTTAAACCCAATTGATCAATAAAAATAGTTAGAATTACTTCTAGAATGGTTTACATAACTGACTTGTTGAATTTTGTGATTGTTGCCATTGTTAAGCATTTTGACCGGAACTAGCTGCAGAATGCATGCATTCCGTAGCTAACCGGCAATTCTGCAGCTACCTTTATGTTTGAGCATGTTCCAAGTGGCCACTTGAGGAAAAACGCATATGGGCATGATCCACGTCATGCCTACATGGTGTGTTGCTCGTCATGGAAGAGGAAATGGATTCTGGGTACGGTTATGCACGTGTGAACACATTTGTGAAGGAAGACTCCTACTAGGACTGTCACAATCCAGGTGTCTTTTCTCCTTTACGCAGCCACCTTAAAGACTCCTAAGATGATTTGGATTAGGAAGACATCATTCCTAAATTATTGTAATTATTGTTACTTGCATTTACTTTATAAACTCTTGAGTAGGCCGAGAGCTTAGTTAGAGATTTTGTATTAGATTTGCTGCTAGATTTTGTGAAAACTCTGTTTTACGTCTTTGAAGACACAGAGCATTATGTTCAAACTATTGCATCGTTAATGGAGCAGACAAAATTATCCTGAAGGCGTGATTTAATTGGGAGTTGAATGCCGTCAAGTGGTAGAGGGCCCCTGCCCCTTGAACGGACTTTCTTTTGCGTACAGTAGATAAGTTTTTCTTAGCTGTCTTTACATTATGCATATTGAATTAGTAGTTGTTTTGTTTTATATACTGTGGTCGTACTCATTCTATTTCTTCCATAAGAAGACACTCTTCCAACAGACCAAAATGATGAATGTTTAAATGACTATGGTATTGTAGGATAGGAGTTAAATTTATATTTGTTTTCAACTAGCTACTGTAGTCATATTCGTTCAAGTTCTTCCACAAGAAGACACTTTGCTAATAAATTAAAACGATGAATGTTTAATGACTATGGTACTGTAGGATAGGAGTTGTATTTGTTTTTAACTAGCTACTGTAGTCATATTCGTTCCAGTTCTTCCACAAGAAGACACTTTGCCAATAAATCAAAACGATGAATGTTTAATGACTATGGTACTGTAGAATAGGAGTTGTATTTGTTTTTAACTAGAGACTGTAGTTATATTCATTCCAATTCTTTCACAAGAAGACATTCTTCCAACAGATCATAACAATGAATGATGAATAGCTATAGTGTTATAGGAGTTAGTTGTAGTTTTTAGTCTTCACTATCACAGTTGCACTTGTCCTAATCATTCTTCCACAAGAAGAAATTCTTCCAAGACATCCTTAAGAAGTTCAAGATATGACTGTGATGTGACAATTTAGTTTTTCATTTGCTTTCAATTCATTTGCTTTCAACTGCATACAAGTCCACAGTCAGAATTGTTCTACCTCTTCCACAAGAAGGAACTTTTCCAAAATATCATTAATGATGAACAACCAGATTGTGTAACTTCATAGAATAGTGCATGTTAATTAGAACGCTCCGGAGTTTCATTTTGCATTTAATTCATGTCCAGCTACTTCGTTTCAAAGTTTGATGATGGCTTATGGTTTAACATTGTTTTAGTTTAGAGGCATCTTAAGCTCATGTTTAAATCAATTCATTGCACTTAAATCTCATAGTCACATTGTCACCCTTTGCACAGTAGATCACTTTAGTTGATAGAATTCATAAGACAGCCTTCATTATTTACAAATATCTTTTTGTTCTGAAAACCACCAGTGATCTATAACCTTAGGAACAGAAGATAACATCATTACAAGGTCTGAAATATCTCTGCAAATTCCTCACCATAAACAGAGCTCTTCCTCAATAGAACCACCTTGAAAAGAAACCAATAACCCTTTGAGTATAGGCTCTGTGACAATCAATTGAAATTGCAGAATAGAACTAGGAATTAGTCATGGAATAGATGAGCTTAGAATAGAATGTTGCATCATGATTAGTGTCTAACTGTTTAGTTAGAAAAATTGCATATTTAGTGATCATCTTTCAAAGTCTAGTTTTTGTCATTTGTCATCATTAAGCTCTTGTTTCTATTTGGTCATAGTTTAGATGTTGCTTTAGTGTTTTTTATTACATTTGCCATTCCATACATTAGGCTCAACTGTGTTTTTGACCACCAATTCCTTTTCATTAGTTTTCTAGGCATTTTCATTGTAAACATAAAACTTCAAAAGACCAAAAACATCATAAATCAACATAAAAGACCAAAACATCACAAAACACTACATACAACGCACTAGGAAACAAGAACCTAGGTACATATGGTACATTTCACTTCAGCAGTTTACAAATCCTGGTTGACAATTAAATGAACTCAGTTTAGGAGACTAGATTGAGGCACAACATCCATTTCCTTGGGTTCCTCCTGATCAATATAATCATCTTCTTCATTTCCCTACATAGCTTCATCCTTTTCTTCATCCTCTTGCATAGTTTCTGGTTCCTCTGCCCTAGCAGCCATGGCAACTTCTATTTCTTCCTCTGTGGAGTTTCAAAAAAATTCCCACGGAATCAGAATCTTATTAATAGCATTCATCATTAACAACTGAACCAGCCCATGGTAGGAAAGGACCGCCAACACCTGTCGCACCCCCCAATTCGAGTTCGCCATCAAATTCAGGCTTCTTAGAAGAAAATAGGGCACTTTCATTGAGAAGGCTTCCGCTTGGGGAAATTGCAAGTGTGCCAATATGCGCAGGTGGTATTTAAAAATATTGGAATATCTTCCCTCACATGTTATTTATTTAATCATAGCCTCTGCAACTTCTCCCCATGCCTGCGGTAATGAAGTTATATCATATCATCAACCCTTCTACACGATGCTCTCTCTGGCTTGGAGAAAAGCTTTGGGGAGTTCCGAAAGAGGGGTTTTTCTTGAAAACTAGTGTTCTCCACCCTGCGGCAGTCCACTAACCTCTGCAATAGCTTCTTCTGTGACTAGAATTTCAAGTCCGCGAACCCAAGCAACTCCTTCCTCCAGATTCAATGCAAATTCCATTGTGATTTCCTCATCCCAAAATTCAATCTATCAAAGTAAACGTCCCAGCCTGCATTTTCGAATACCTGCCATACCTCTCGGTTGCTTTGGATTCTTGTTGAATCATCGAGCTCATGGTGCACAGATCGGCCACCCATTGCTGCAGAGGTGGAAGCGCCATGATGACTGCAATTAGCTGGAAAGGGAGAGTGATAGGGCTCCGAATTGTTGGTAACTGTAATAACGTCATGGCCACTTTCAAATATAATGGATAAACTGTACTGGTACATTTGGAATTAATTGACAGATTGCAGGAGTACTGTTAGATATTCCTAGGATTTAATGTAGAATGTTAAGAGGTGACTGATATGAATTTTATGCGTACGAGTACGCATTCCCACTCAACGATATTGTTTAGTCAATTTAGTGCTCCTAAATTGATACCATGAATTGTCAACCAGGGCTAGTAAACTGTTGAAGTGAAGTGCACCATATGTGCCTAACTATGCTCTTCCTACTTCGTTGTGTTTAGTGTTTTTCTAGTGTTTTTGGTTTTATGTTTTTATGTTAAGGGGAAAAACTAAATTAATAGCAAAGAAAAATTACTAAATGCATGAAAAAAGAATAAAATCTACTCTAAACTAGGAATGATAACAAGAACTGAGAATGCTAATCCACAGATTGTAAAGTTGCTAAGAAAGTAACTCATAACATTAAACTTAGTCCAATTCGTTTCATTAGAGGTATATTGGAACAAACTGAGAAAAGAATTAGTTCTGATGTAATGAGGTTCTCTTAGAAAACAACAACTTAAAACATCACTGAGAAATCTTATTCATTGTTAGAGATCTATTGGACCAACTTGAGAAAAATATCATCTGTAACATAGTAAGGAACCCTATGCTAAAATAGCTTATGACACTAGAATTAGCTCAGTCTACAACTCACAATATTACTATTAAGTCTTATTCAGAAATTAGAGATTTCTTGGAACATCTTGAGAAAAAGTCTGTTTGTAAAATCATGAGAATCTCTTACCTAATTGTAGAACAGAAAATGTCAATAACTCAAAATAATATAACTAATTCTCGTTCATATAATAGTGATGTGTTAGAAGAGTTTAAGAACAAGAGTAGCTTATAAAATAATGAGGACCTTCTAAATCTAACTAACAAAACTGAAATGCAATTAACAGAACTGAAATGCAATTAACTCAAAGTACTATAGCTAGATCTCATTCACGTATTAGAGATATATTGGAACAGCTTATGAGAACAAGATTGACTGTAATATTATGAGATTCTTCAACGTAATTAAATGATATAAAACATGATGCAAGAGGATAAACTCGGAAAACTTCCTAAGTTAAGAATAAAATAGAATTAAAGGTTACTTATCTAGAAAGTATGCAAAAGCCTCTTCAGATAGCAAGGGCCCTATCCTATCAGATTGGCACACAAATATTTAACTCCTTAAATTTTCCTTCAGATGATGCATCAAAGTTATACTACTTTAATTAAAGAAATTATTTGAAACATAGTGTCATAGTATTTGAAAACTAAAAACATCAACTCCTTTTCTCGGTTCACCGAGTTATTTTATAAGCAGCTACATAACTGCTATTGAGTAAAAGTAGGCATAGGCATATTTTGTAATTAAAATCAAACTAAAACTCCTATTAAGGACTCATGTTTTAATGAAGGCAATCCAATAGCCCTTATCCTTATAGAATTCTGCTTCTTGGTTTTTAGCTTTGTCCCCGTGCATAACCACTTCCAGATTTTTACTCAGTCCTCATGGATGACAAGGAATGATGCAGGAGCATTTTGGAGTCTAACCATATACGTATTTCCCTCAGATGACACCTGTAACCTGTTTTAACACCAAGATGGCTACGGAACATATGAATAGCTACAGAATGACTGCATTGTGTAGCTAAGTCTGCTCAGAAATCACTAAGACAACAAAACCACAAAAGTATAGTAAGTCAGTCATTGCATGTATTCTTAAAGTGATTCTAATCATTCTTATTGACATTTTAAGCCTATAAATGATAAAGGATTAATGGAATGAAGTGTTTTTTGGTAAAAAGAAAAGACATTTTTAGGGCTCCACATACCCCCACTATGAAATTGTTGCATGTCCTCATGCAATCAATCCATGTATTCTGAAATTTCAGCCAGGACATCTAGCTTCCTTTTTCTGCTTTTCTTGGTGTTCAATTGCATCCTAGGATTCCTTATGAACAATTTGAAACTTAGATTTATAAGTGCCCTGTTCAATTTCTTGTTTTTCTTCTTCAGCTTCCCACTAGCCTTATACAATTTTTCCACTTGCAAAGATAGAGTTGTGTTCATGTCACTTTTCAGTTTGACTTGTTCCCTTAAAATTTCATTTTCATTTTTTATATGCCTATTTAGTACCTCCAATTCATATTTGTCTCTTTTCAACACTTCAATTGGAGGTTCTTGTGGACTAGGAGTTCTTTCTCTGTTTTCTAAGGCTCTTTTTTCTAATGATTCAACATAATCATAGATCTGTTGTTGGGCTGGATCTACATCTGGAGTTCCTCTACTAGGATCTTCTTCATACTGGGATTCAGGAGATCTGTCAATTGGTGTCTCTTCATCTTCAATATCTATGATTCCTGTTTGCTTAACTCCTGTCTTTTTCATTATGCCTTTAAGCCTATGACTTCTTCTCAGTTTAGATGGTCCCTCATTTTTCTCTTTAATACCCTTTCTTGTTACTTTTTCCTTTCTAATTTGTTTCTTGATTTTGGTCAATTTTTCAGAGATTATTTCCTCACTGTCTTCTTGTGTTGATATGTCAGTTTTACTTTCAAAAAAATTTCCCCTCCTGCTTCTCCTTACAGGTTTTTTTTCAGACAAAGTTTCTTTAGGTTCTTCAAAATGATTTCTCAAGAGGAATTCATCCCAACTATCTCCTCCCTTCTTCCAATGATACTCAATTAAAATTTTAACTAGGCCATAATGATATAAGGTGGTTTCTAAGAACTGAACCCTTTTATGGACATTAGAAGCCATCCTTTTTAAACTATTGAGCAATAAAAAGGGTAGATTTATCTCTTCATCTAGAAAATTCAACATGAGTCTAATGTGATAAACATAGAAAGTGCCAAATCTCCCCTCACAGGTTATGAACTTTTGTAGAATTAGCAACATATTTCTAAATTTATTTTTCAAGGCTGAACTAGGAATGCCTTTCTTAAATACTAAAATGTCCATGCCTAGTGTTTTTAACATCTGTCTCCAGGTTTAATTGTGAAATTCTTTGTTTTTAAACCAACGCTCACCTTGCCTTGGAAACTTTTTTGCTTCTGCTATGAAGGACTCCGTGATGATGAACTTGATATCACAAATTTCGACCTTTGAACTATTGAATGACCAGGCAAATGACTTGGTGACCTTCTTGTGAAATCCATTGAACTTCTCCATAAAATTTAGCCATCCAACCTGCTGTAACATCTCTTTAATCTGAGGATAACCTTCTAGATATTTAGTTCTAATTGGCTCTGACCTTACAATCAGTCCCATTGCTTCCTTTCCTCAGCTTCAATTCACTGCTCTGTTTCTGCTCTCCTGTTTGAGGAAGAAAATGGCTGTAGAGGGTTATCTCACTCTAAAATTGGCTTCTCTGTTTCTGCAGATAGGAATTGGCTACGGAATAACATGGCATTGAGTGGATACGAAATGAGTGAAATACGGTAAGGGTAAATCATAAGAATGATTGAGTTAAAGAGTTTGTCATGGAGTAAAATACTGCGAGGAAATCTCATGAAGATTTTCAAAATCATCAATGAAAATTTTGGTCTGATGACGTGACCTAATAGGTCACTTCAAGTACTGACCGTTAACTTCTAATTAATGATGATTTGATATGGAGCGGAATGGAAGGGATTTGTTCAAGGGTTTTATGATAGGCTTAATCAATTCGAATAACAAAATAACTTTATGAAACATACATATGACTTAACCATATTATATATTTCATAATTTTCTATCATAATAATTTCACACACAATTTTACCTTAGCCCTTCTTTTGATTTTTGCTGCTTTGATATGCTTTGTCTTTCCTTTGAAAATTATTGATCTTTTAGACTCCATAATCCTTTTGATTTTTTTTGCTGAAGTAGGTTTGCAGGATCAATTGGCTGCAGAACAAGTGGCTGCTAAATAGTTGGCTGCAGAAAAGATGGCTGCAGAATGTCTGGCTGCAGAATGTACCTGTAAAAGCTTTGAGACATGGAATGAAATGAATTGAAATATGGATGGAATGAAGTATGAAATGAAATGAAATGGATCATGAAATATAGTGGAATGAAGTATGAATTAAGTGAAATACGATGGAATGAAATGGATAATAAATGTGGAGTGGAATGAAATATGAAAGTGAACCTGCAACTTATGATTTTATAATACTTGATTGCAGAAAAAGAACAATTTTGAAAATCTGAAATGAAATGAGATGGATCATGAAATGGAGTGGAATGAAATATGAATGAAGTGAGATATGATGGAATGAAATGGATCATAAATGTGAGTGGAATGAGATATGCACAGTGAGCTTGCAACTTATGATTTTATGATACTTGATTGTAGAAAAAGAACAATTTTGAAAATCTAAAGTGTCAGAAGAATTCTGATTTTCACCTTATCTTTTCTGCATAAACATGCTAATCAATGATTAGTTTTCATGTTTATACTCTTTTTTTTTTTTGCATCAAATTACAGGAAATACAATTAAGTTAATGAAGAAGAAGGATTATTCTTCATTAACTACACATCACTATTCTTTTGGAATTTCTTGACAAATTCTTCTCTTGAAAGTGGCTTATGATATAGTTTCAATCTATGACCATCTACAAGAAAAGTCACCTTATCTTCATCTATTGTCTTGATTTTTGTTTCTCCATTGTCAAATATTTTCACAATTGCATATGGCCCAAGCCAATGAGTTTTGAATTTACCTTGGAAATATTTGAACTCTGAATCAAATAAGAGAGCCCAGACACCTTCTTTAAATTTCTTTTCATTAATGTACTTATCATGCCATCTAGTCCTTTGTTGCTGGACTACAATTTTTTTCTGGACTGCATCTTCTCTGATCTCATCCAATTCATTAATCTGCTCCAATCTGTGCTTTTGTGCCTCTGTTAGATCAAGTCCTAGGTGGACTGCCATTTTAAAAGTTTGAATCTGAAACTCTATGGGAAACAATATTTGTTTTCCATAAACAAGTTCATAAGGGGTATGACCTGTTGTGCTTCTCTATGTAGTCTTATAGGCCCACAAGGCTTCAGGAAGCATGTATGCCCAATCTCTTCTATGTAAATGAACAGTCTTTGTTAGGATCCCTTCGATGACCTTATTGGTAGATTCCACTTGGCCATTTGCTTGTGGATGATAGGAAGTAGATTTTCTGTGTCTGATTTTGTACTTCTCTACCATTTGTTCCACCAACTTTGATGTGAATTGAGCTCCTTGATCTGTAACAATTTCTCTTGTGACACCAAAACGAGTAAAAATATCCTCAAAAATAAAATTAAATACAGATGCTTCAGTAGCAGAAAATAATGGCTTGGCCTCTACCCATTTGGTAACATAATCAGTGCAAACTAATACATATTTATTTTATCTTGATGGAGGACTAATAGGTCCTACAAAATCTAAAGCCCATTGATCAAAAGGTTCAATATGTACCTGAGGCTGCAATGGCATCTCACCTGAAGGAGAAGGTTTCCCTACCCTTTGGCAGCTATCACACCTTTTGACATACTCTTTAGCATCTTTAAAGAGGGATGGCCAATAATATCCTAAATGAAGGATCTTATAAGCTGTCCTTTTATCAGCAAAGTTTCCACCACAAGGTTCATCATGACATGCCTTGAGAATCTCGGGCATCTCGTCTTCTCGAACACATCTCCTAATAATAAAATATGGACCTGTTTTGTATAACTCATTAGCAAGCCATGAATATTTTGCACTGTCATAAATAATCTTTCTTTTATCTCTTGCGTTCATAATTGAAGGAAATTTCCCTCAAACTAGATAATTGGCAATGTCAGCAAACCGAGTTTGAGTAGAAATTGCAAATAGATATTCATCAAGGAATTGATCTTTAACTGGAGTATTGTATTTGATGTTTTGGAGTCTAGATAGGAAATCAGCTACTGTATTTTTTTTTCTAGGCCTATCTAGAATGGTGATGTTAAATTCCTGTAAAAGCGATAACCATCTTATGACTTTGCCATTAGTAATTGATTTGTTCATTAGATATTTAATTGCAGAGTGATCTATGTGAACAAAAGTTTCATAGCCTGTTATATAATGTGTAAATTTATTTATGGCATGAAAAACAGCTAAGAACTCTTTTTTAGCTACAGTATAATTTAACTCCGAAGGGGTCAAATTTTTACTTGTATAGTAGATGGCATAAGGAATCAGGTCTTTTTGTCCCAATACATCTCCTAAAGATGTATCTAAGGCATCTGTTGAGATATGAAAAGGTAATTTCCAGTTAGGTCCCCTCAAAATAGGTGCTTCAGAAATTTTTGTTTTCAGGGTCTCAAAGGCTAACTAGCAATCAAGATTCCACTTGAATTCACAGTCCTTGGTAAGTAGTTTGAAAAGTGGAGATGCTATCTTGGTGAAGTTTTCTATAAATATTCTGTAATACCCTGTAAATCCTAGAAAACTCCTAACATCTTTTTGACAACTTGGAACAGATAAGTTAGAGATGACTTCAACTTTTGACTCATCAACTCTGATCCCATCTCTTAAAATGTGATGCCCCAAAACAATCCCTTCAGTAAACATCATGAGACACTTCTCATGAATTAATGAAAGATTTTATTCTTTACATCTCTTTAAAACTTTTTCCAATTTTTCTAAGGCTTCTTCAAATGTGTTTCCATAGACTGTGAAATCATCCATATATACCTCTACACAGTCATGTATTAGATCTAAAAATATTCCTAATACTGCCCTTTGAAATGTTGCAGGTGCATTGCATAGTCCAAATGGAAATACTCAGTAGGCATAGGTACCCCAAGGATAGGTAAATGTGGTTTTGTCTTGATCTTCAAGTGCTACCTGAATTTGATTATAACCACTGAACCCATCTAAAAATGAGAAGTACTTCTTGCCAGCTAATGTGTCTAACACCTTATCTATGAAAGGTAGGGGAAAATGATCTTTAAGAGTAGCTTTGTTTAATTCCCGGTAGTCAATACATACCCTCCATTTACATTTTTTCTTTGGCACAATTACCAAAGGAGAAACCCACTGACTATTTGAAATGGGATAAATAAAGTTGACATTTAACAATTTCTACAATTCCTCTTTAACAATCTCCCTAAAGTTTGGATTCATCCTTCTCTGAGGTTTTCTTATTAGTTTAAAATTTTCCTCTATGTAGATGTGATGAGTGCAAGTCTTAGGGCTTATCCCTTTCATATCAATGTACTCCCATGCATATGCAGAAGAATGTCTCTGTAATATTTTGACTAGATTTTCTTGTTGAAATTTCTATAGGTTCTTGTTTATGTTTAAAGTTTTACCTAGAAATATCTCAATTATAGAGCTGCCAAATTTATCCATGGAGTAAAGAGACATATGTCTTGATGATAAAAAATCAATGTTATATTCTTCTTGAAATTGTTCATGTTTGTATTCTGAAGAGGATTCAAAATTTTCTAATGTATTTAGAATCTGGCTATCTTCACTAATTTCTGAAATTGTGAAGAGAGGTTGTATGTTTTCTTCATCCTCAATCCATTGAGTATCATCTAACTTTGTAATTCTTCTTGCTGGAGGATACAAGGTAAATTTCTTGGTTGAACTACCATCAGAGATGTACATATCACTGGATCTACAACTAATGAAAGAATCAGCTGTAGCTAACCAAGGTCTTCCTAATATAATAGGATCTCCTCCTAGATTATTTTTAGGATTTAGGATCATAAAATCCATAGGGTACTCCCAAGAATCTAAGGACACTAAAATGCCTTCTATTACCCCATCAGGTTTAATCATAGATCTATCTGCTAAATGTAATAATGTGGGTGTAAAAATAAGATTAGGAAGTTTTAGTTTATCCATGATTTGTCTACTTATGATATTAATTGTTGCTCCTAAATCAATAAGTATGTTTTGGATCTCATTTCCATTGATGTGTATTTTAAAAACATGATTTCCTGGGTCTAGATACTTTTTAATAGCAATCTTACCCATCATAATGTCTGCTATTTTTCCTGCCAGTTGAATTTTCTTTGTCTCCTTTATTCTTTTTCCAGTTTTTTTCGTGCTCAACTCCTTTATTGTCTTTGCTAAGATTGGAATTTCCTTGATAGCCTGTAATAATAATACAAACATTCCTTAGCTCATCTAGGAAATCATAATTAGGCACCATAATTTGTTTCTCCACACCCTTATCAATTTGTAATCTTTCTGGAAATGGAAGTGTAGAAGTAAATGTTGATGGCTGCTCTAATATAGGGGCTGAAATTATTGGTTATTTTTGTTTTGGTTTTTCAATATTTGGGTCTTGAAAAGATGTGCTCTCTTCAAGACTTTTATTTACCCATAGATAATCTCCCTCAGAGTTGTTTTTCTATTGTATGATTAAAGAATGTTTCTTATTTTCAAGTATTCTTCCAGACCTAAGTTGAAAATAATTAAGGTCTAAAGGAGTGATAAAATAGGTTGGGAACTGTTGACCTTCTAACATGTATGTGTTCTGAGGATTTTTATTGTTGGGGTTTGGTATAGGTTAGGCAGGTAACTGATTTTCTTTCTAAGGAAATGGTAATGGAAGTGGTGGATTTTGATGTTGTGGATTTTGTTGAGGATTTTGTTGAGGAGGGAAATTTGGATATGGTGGATAAGATGGTGGATATTGATAATACTCGAAGTATATTCCATAGGGATTTTGTGCTCCTTGTGCCCAAGTTTGAGATTGATTTTAGAATTGGGGCCAAGGTTGCTGCCAAGAATTCCAATTTGGTGTGGGTTGATTATACATCTGATCATGGAATCCTTGTGCTTGAGGTCCTTGCCAAGGTCTCCTAGAGAAAAAATTGAGAGATTCTATGGAATTTGTAGGGGTTTCTTCTTGAAAGACAGCTTTAAGACCAAGAAGTGAAGGACAACTCTTGGTCTCATTTTTTTCTGAGCAAATTACACAAGTATCTACTATTTTTGCATCCAAAGGGCACTCTCTCAAGGCATGCTTCTTTCTACATTTGGGACAAAAGATTGCTAAGGCATCAAATTCAGCTTTTTGCTTGTTTTGTAACTTAAGGGTGTCTATTTGTTCACTAAGAGTCCCTAAAATGTAGAATTTGAATTCATCAAGCATATGCCCTATTTTTGACCTACTTACTGTTCCAGAAGCAAACTTATTTGCCCTTGCAAGAGTAGGGTCTCTTGGTCCTTTTAAAGTTTTAGATTTCCCTCTTGAAAGGTTGATACATAATTCAGCTATTTCAAGTAATGTGAGCTGAGATATATCCCCTTTTCCCATCATATTAAGGATATCTAGCCATTCATCCCTAATTGTCTTCAACAAGAGAGCTTTCAAGGTATCTTGGTCTAAGTTTTCCATTTTTTCTCTCTTGATGTTATAGTTAAATCTTTCCAACAAATCTTCCAGATTTTCATCCTCTTTTTGTACCATTTTGAACACTTCCTCCTTATGGTTGATTGGCATACAGTAATCCAAATACCTCTCTAGAAATGCTTGTTTCATATATTCCCATGTCCTAATAGAACTATTGATTAAACTCATAAACCATTTTAATGCTGCTCCTTTCAATGTTAAAGGGAATAGTTTAATTTTTTGGGCATCCTGTAAGTAATCATAGGTTCTACATAGGACTTCAAAATCAAATAGGAAGGTTTCAGGATCTTCACTTTTGAGTACATAAAAGTTTGGAAGGACAGAGGGTGAAATATTTTTCATAGTTGCATTGGTTTCTTCATCTATTATAGGGAACCCAAAAGAGCTTCCCATTTCCCTTCTACCTCTTCCTCTACCTCCTTCTTCACCTCTACCTCCTTCTCCTTTTGCACCTATACCTCCTTCTCCTCTACCTCTACCTCTACCTCCTCCAAATAGTGTATGCTCTCCATAAAAGACTCCACCCCCTTCTTTTGTCATGGTTGATTCTTCTATGGAAGTGAAAAATTTTATGTCTCCAGCAGGGGTCCTTGGATCTTCTTCTATGATAGGTTTAGTAGATGAAGTGGGAGATATCTCTGATGCAATATCTGTTCTTAAATCTTCTGGAAGTCTATGATCAGTATAGTATGGAATGTAGGTTTGAGTTGGAGGTGTGCTATCTCTAGGTCTTGGTGGAACGAGTGGTGTTCTGGGAATCAAGCTTCTTCTTCTTATAAATCTACCCCTTGAGTCTCTTTCTCTACGAATATCATTGTTTTTGGGAGGTAGGAAATAAGGCTACCTAGTTACACTTACCCGGAAATGGCACCAAAATGTTTAGTCAATTTAGTGTTCCTAAATTGATACCATGAATTGTCAACCAGGGCTAGTAAACTGTTGAAGTGAAGTGCACCATATGTGCCTAAGTATCATCTTCCTACTTCGTTGTGTTTAGTTTTTTTTTAGTGTTTTTGTTTTTATTTTTTTATGCTAAGGGGAAAAACTAAATTAATAGCAAAGAAAAATTATTGAATGCATGAAAACAGAATAAAATCTACTCTAAACTAGGAATGATAACAAGAACTGAGAATGCTAATCCACGGATTGTAAAGCTTCTAAGAAAGTAACCCATAACATTAAACTTAGTCCAATTCGTTTCAGTAGAGGTATATTGGAACAAACTAAGAAAAGGATTAGTTTTGATGTAATGAGGTTCTCTTAGAAAACAACAACTTAAAACATCACAGAGAAATCTTATTCATTGTTAGAGATCTGTTGGAACAACTTGAGAAAAATATCATATGTAACATAGTAAGGAACCCCATGCCAAAATAACTTATGACACTATAATTAGCTCATTCTACAACTCACAATATTACTATTAAATCTTATTCAGAAATTAGAGATTTGTTGGAACAACTTGAGAAAAAGACTGTTTGTAAAATCATGGGAATCTCTTACCTAATTGTAGAATAGAAAATGTCAATAACTCAAAATAATATAACTAATTCTCGTTCATATAATAGTGATGTGCTAGAAGATTTTGAGAATAAGAGTAGCTTATAAAATAATGAGGACCTTCTAAATCTAACTAACAAGACTGAAATGCAATTAACAGAACTGAAATGCAATTAACTCAAAGTACTACAGCTAGATCTCATTCACGTATTAGAGATAGATTGGAACAGCTTATGAGAACAATATTTACTGTAATATTATGAGATTCTTCAACGTAATTAAATGATATAAAACATGATGCAAGAGGATAAACTCAGAAAACTACCTAAGTTAAGAACAAAACATAATTAAAGGTTACTTATCTAGAAAGTATGCAAAAGCCTCTTCAGATAGCAGGGACCCTATACTATCAGATTGGCACATGAATCGTTAACTCCTTAAAGTTTCCTTCAGATCATGCATAAAATTTATACTCCTTTAATTAAAAGAAACGCTTTGAAACAGAGTGTCATAGTATTTGAAAACTAAAAACATCAACTTCTTTTCTTGGTTCACCGAGTTATTTTTATAAGCAACTACATAACTGCTATTGAGTAAAAATAGGCATAGGTGTCTTTTATAATCAAAATCAAACTAAAACTCCTGTTAAGGACTCGTGTTTTGCTGAAGGCAATCTAAGAGTCCTTATCCTTATAGAAGTCTGCTTCTTGGTTTTTAGCTTTGTCCCCATGCATAACCACTTCCAGATTTTTACTCAGTCCTCGTGGATGACAAGGAATGATGCAGGAGCATTTTGGAGTCTAACCATATACGTCTTTCCCTCAGATGACACCTGTAACCTGTTTGAACACCAAGATGGCTACGGAACACATGACTAGCTACAGAATGAATGCATTTTGTAGCTACGTCTGCTCAGAAATTACTAAGACAACAAAACCACAAAAGTATAATAATTCAGTCATTGCATGTATTATTAAAGTGATTTTCATCATTCTTATTGATATTTTAAGCCTACATGATAAAGGATTAATGGAATGAAGTGGAGTTTGGTGAAAAGAAAAGACATTTTTAAGGCTCAACAGGTATAATTACAGAGTACTTAAGATCATTAAATTTGATTTGGTGGGAGTCGTATGTCATAAGTACCTTTAATAAGTATGCCATCAGCAATTATGACAGTACCCTCCCCCCAACTTCAATGATGGTCGTCCTTAGCACATTTGACTTTCCTTTTGGAATATTTAATTAAATCCATAAAATCAACGGAGACCTACCTACAGACTTACCTTAAGGTGCAGTAACAACATAAATGCCTATCGTGAATAGTGAGTAATGAAAACAGTGAGTAAAAGTAGCTACGAAGTAATGGCAGTTGTAGAGTAACAACAGTTGTGGAGTAACGTCGGCTACAGAGTAACAACAGTTTCAGAATAACGGTAGCTATGGAGTAACACCAGCGGCAGTGTAGCAGCAACTTTAGAGTAACAGCATGGACGGTGTAACAGCAATTTTAGAGTAACAGTAGCGACTTTGTAACAACAAATTCAGAGTAACATCATCAGTAGTGTAGCAGTGACTTCGGAGTAACAGCAGCGACTGTGTAACAAAAACTTCGGAGTAATAGCATCAACAGTGTAGCAGCAACTTCAGAGTAACAACATTGACAGTATAACAACAACTTTAGAGTAACAACAGTGACTGTGTAACAACAATTTTGGAGTAACAACATCATCAGTGTAGCAGCAACTTCGAAGTAACAGCAGCAACAGTGTAGCAGCGACTTTGGAGTAACAACATCGACTGCGTAACAGCAACTTCAAAGTAACAGCATCGACGGTGTAACAACAACTTCAGAGTATCAGCAGCTACAGAGTAACAACAGTTACAGAGTAACAGCACCAGTGAAACAAATTGCTTCTGTAACAGCGTTGATGGGGTAACACACCAAATGTTACTTTCTTCCAGGTCATAATTCTCTTATTATTCCTGCAAAACACACACAAGTAATAACCACATTTTTTTTTTTTTAGATTTAATGGAGAGTGAGAGTTTCTTATATTGCAATAACCATTAGATCAGCTGAATCTGAAAGGGTTTTAACAAAGGCATCTTTAGAAGCTGGACGATGATATAGTTTTATACGGTTTCCATTCACCACAAACGTGGTCTGATTCTCATCAATTGTGATTAATCTAACTGTTCCATTATCGAACACTGCATCCACTTGATATGGTCCCATCCAGCGAGTGCGGAGTTTTCCTTTGAAATCCTTGAATCTAGAGTCATACAGTAACGCCCAATCCTATTCATGAAACACCTTAGTTTTGATGAATTTTTCATGCCATTTCATTCTCTTCTGTTGAACAGCAGTAGTTTTCTGGACAGCTACTGATCGAATCTCATCTAACTCATTCAGTTGTTCCAGTCGGTGTTTCTGTGCTTATGATAAATCTAGACCTACTTTCAGAGTTGTTCTGAGTGTGATAATTTCAAATTCTACCAGAAACAGGGGAGATTTCCCATAAACTAATTCAAACGGAGAAAATCCCATTGTATTCTGCCATGTTTTGCTATAGGCCCATAAATCTTCTGGAAGTTTTTGTGCCCAATCCTGGTGATGACTTGCTACTCTCTTGGTCAAGATATTTTTCAATACCTTGTTTTTACTCTCTACTTGCCCATTCGCCTGTGGATGATAGGGGGTTGTTACTCTATATTTGACCCCGTATTTCTGCATCAATTTCTCTATCATATGAGATGTGAACTGTGATCCTCCGTCTAATACAATTTCTCTTGGAGTCTCGTACTGAGAAAATATTTCTTCAAAAAGGAAGTCTGACACTACTTGCTATGTTGCTCTTGTGACTGCTCTAGCTTCCACCCATTTGGTTACATAATCAGTACAAACTAGGATGTAGGCTTTCTGATGAGAATGTGGGTTAAAGGGTCCAACAAAATCAATGGCCCATTTCTCAAATGGTTCAAGGACTATCTGTGGTTGGAGAGGCATTTCATCTTCTTTCCTAGGTTGTCCCATCCTCTGACAGCTATCACACCTTAGAATATAATCCCAAGCATCACGAAAGATGGAGGGCCAATAGTATCCCATCTGCAGCACTTTATGACTTGTCCGTTTATCTACAAAATTTCCTCCACAGGGCCCATCATGTGCAACCTTTAGGATCTCATAAATATCATCTCTCGATACACAACGCCAGATCTTCTGGTCAATCCCTGTATGGAAAAGATATCCTTCCATCCATGAATATCAGGCACTCTTGTGAATGATCTTCCTTTGCTCCTTATAGGATAATTGACGAGGCACCTCACTTGTAGCAAGATAATTAGCAATATCTGCATACCACGGGGTGTTAGCAGAAACTACAAAAATATGCTTATCTGGGAAATTATCTTCAACTAGTGTATTCTTACCATCATGTTCTATCCTAGATAAGAAATATGCAACCACATTGTCCTTCCCTGGTATATCTACTATAGTAATATCAAATTCATGTAGTAGCAACAACCATCTTGTAACACAACTAGGGATAATAGGTTTGTTCATTAAATACCTGATGGCTACATGATCAGTGTGCACAAAGGTAGAATACTCAGTAATATAATGCTGGAAATTGTTGATGGCGTAGATGACAGCAAGGAACTCTTTCTCAGTCACTGTGTAGTTCAATTCAGCAGGGGCCAAATTCTTACTAACATAGTAGACCACATAAGGTACTTTATCCCCCTGTTGTCCTAGTACTGCACCAATTTCCATTTGAGAAGCATCTATATGAATATGGAAAGGTAACGCCCAGTCTGGTCCTATAAGAATCGGAGCACTGTAGACTAATTCCTTAATTTTTTCGAAGGCTACATCACAGTCCTTTGACGACACAAATTTTGAGTCTTTTGTCAGTAATTGAAATAATGGGTGTGCTACTTTTGCAAAATTTTCTATGAAACGCCTATAATAACCAGCATAGGCAATGAAACTACGTACCTGTGTGGGCGTTTTAGGTGTTGGAAAATGCAAAATTACCTTTATTTTTGCTGGGTCCATCTTGATTCCTTTAGCCGAAAGCAAATTTCCCAGAACAATTCCTTGTTCCATCATCATGTGAAATTTTATTGTACTCTGGGAAACACACGCTTGTATACATATTTCAAGAACTTTTTCTAAATTCTTCAACCCTTCTAAAAATAAGTTCCCATATGGAGTAAGTCATCTATATAACTTTCAACACCATCATCTATCAAATCAGATAAAATTCCCAAGATTTCCCTCTGGAATGTTGCAGGAGCATTACACAGGCCAAAAGGAAGGACCCGGTATGCAAATGTTCCTCGGGTGCATGTGAAGGTTGTCTTGTCCTGATCCTCAGGAGCACTCTGGATTTGGTTATATCCACTAAAACCATCCAGAAATGAAAAAAATTTAATGGTCCTTCTGCGTCACTTTATTTAACTCTCGACAGTCCATGAAAATTCGCCATTTTCCATTCTTCTTAGGAACCATTACCAATGGCGAGACCCATTGGTTGTTTGAGATAGGGTAGATAAATCTTGGATCTAGTAGTTTTTGAAGCTCTTCTTTCACAATGTTCTTCAATGCCGGATTCATCCTTCTCTGAGGCTGTCTTATAGAACGACAATCTTCCTTGACATAAATGTGATGGGTGCATAAGTTATCAAGGATCCCCTTCATGTCTGAATAATCCCAGGCGAAATCTTCTTTATGCTTCTGAAGAACATCTATCAACTGCTCCCTCTGGGATTCTGACAGACCTAGATTGATATTCAGAGTTTTCCCTAGTTCTATCTCCACTTCGACACTTTCATGAGGTGCATCAACATCTTCTTTCAATTCTTCTGCTATTTCAATAACTTCCTAAGTTTCACAGCTTAGGATGGATTCTAAGACCTGCTGGCTTGACTCTGAAATGGAACAAGGATCATTCATGAAGGAAGTAATTGTTAGTGTTAGCCTAGTCATACTACCATTAGTGATCAAAATTTCTCTTTTGCATTTTCATATTAGGAGTCCCATACTAATAAATTTCACCATTCCGCTAGGTCATGGGTTCATTGATGGTAGTGATTTTTCATCAGTTTTCCCTCATGTGAAACTTGTTGATTCTCCTCTCTATGGTCTTTAGCCATAAGCTACTTTCACTTTGTGAGTCATGTCAATAAGTCATAGGATGGGTCTCATTAGGTCCTAGGATCTCACAACGGTCAAATTGATGAGTCAAGTGTCAATAAATATCAACAAGGTCATGAGGAAGTCAATAAACTTAAAGTCACATCACCTGGAAGATCAAAGAAATATCTTATTCAGCTTGATGTAATTTTCACCTCAAAACCATGTTTTGAGTTGAAAACATGATAGTTTTCCTTTATGATCATTTATTATGTAATTTCATGTCAAGCATATGTAATAAGTCACAATTCAGAAGTTGTTTTCCCCACAAAGTCATTACCCTACATTTAGACAGATTTTCCATAGCATGTTCAGCATCAAATCATCTTCCAAGTAGATCCATCAGAAAGATCCCGGAAAGAGCTTTCCAACGGTATACTACACTCTCAAAACTGACTTCTGGATTGAAACTTATACCAAAGTGAAGTAAAAAACCCCCTATTCCCTAACCCTCCCCTTTTTCCCATCTTTCCCTAAACTTTATTTTATTAAAGTTTAATATTTTCTTTATAAATCCCTTCCCCCCCTACCCCTCTGATTACAAAATCACATTATTAAATCTTTTAAGTAAACATGCGATTTAATTATGAACCAATTCCCCTATCCCCTTGAGACTTTATAATAAAATCAAAGTCTCATATTATAAACCCCCCTCGCCGTTCCAAACCACTTCCCCACCATACTTGAAACCTTATAATAAAACTTAAAAGGTTTATATTATATAAACCTCGCATAAACCAAGTCCCTTCCCCTTTCATCGCATCGGCACATTTTATAAGCGCGCCCCGATTAGCCCATCACAAAACTTCCGATGTGATTGTCCCGATTGAATATATCTGATGGTAAACCCCCAATGAGACTCCGCACGATTACATTTTGGTCGTCGATATACCCATCCGATCAGACGACCCGAACTCGATCATTGCTTCTAAATCTCCACCCCCGACTGATATCTTCGGATTATACTGCTGTCGTTGATCTGCCTGATGATCTGATGGCTCACAGCCCATCGCTCATCAGCATCGACATTCCCATATATGTTTCACTTCCACTCCCCTTTCACCTCCTGATTCCGATCGTCCCCAGGGCCCACCACATAATGCTTTTGCCCATTTATATATACAAAGTTTCTTTGCCTTTATAAGTCCTAAATTTAATTTTTTTATACAATGGCCTCTCCCCATCGCATCGGAAGAGTTGCATTGTGTTATGCACTCACCCCAACTCCCCGATGCCGATTGCGATTATACATATCCGGTCCCACCATAAAATTCCTCTGCCCTGTTAGTAAAAATAATTTTCCCCTTTTATAAAATGAAAAATCGTTTATGTCTATTTTCAAAGGGATTTCCCGCTCCCTTATTACATTACCCATTGGATTGATGCCAATCGCATCGGAGTTCATGTCACTTCTCAATGCGCCTTCCCCTCTCCCCGATCCCCGATTGCGATTACCCCTATGTATTAAAATGCATCCCATAGCATATTATATAGTTTTATCCCCCTCCTACCCCTTCTGATTCTGATTGTGATTCGGGTCCCACCTCCTTTGCCTTCCCTTTTCCCATTCAAAAAATTAATTTTCCCTTCACAAAGGTATATAATTTCATCTTTAATTATTTCAAAGTATTTTTTTAAAGTTAGTTCTCTTCAAACGGAATATGGAAAGCAACATTCAAAGGCCGAGAAAGCTTATATAATAAACAAATATTTCCACAAAAGCAGCAAAGTAGGAAATCTGTTTTCAGTTTGCCTATTTTCTTTCATCCATGTATAACAGCGAATCCCCAAGTATTCAAATGTAATGTTGTCCCTTATTTTCAGGGGTAGATTGTTGGTTTTTCTTCCATATTCAGATTTCAGTTCTTGAGCTATGAGAAACAGCTCCCTTTTTCTGTGGATCTATGTTCCCACATTTCAACCTATTTATTGTAATTTTAAATCATTTGTAAAGCAGTCTATAATTCAGCAATAGGGGAATAGTGTGGAAGAATACTCTGCGCTCCATTGTACAGTTTGACAGGGAATTAATCAGAGATGTAGCTCTGATTTGTGGGATCCATGTGGTACAAGATTTAGCATTTTTTTCTCTCCTTTGTTTCATATGTAAATTATTATGTTTCACCTCTCATCCATAAAAATTTCCTTTTGAATGATTTCAAGATAGAAAGGTAGAATCCATTTATATGCTATGCCTTGGGAAATCATTCATATTCTGTGTTTTTCTTCTATTTGAAAAGGATCCATTTACTGTGCCCTTTTCAGCTCCTCACCGGTCTTTCCATTCCATCCTTATTTAACCTTAATTGCTAAAATTTCATGCCTATTTTGCCCCATGAAATACCCTATATCCTGATTTAATTCCCCAGTTTCATACTGTCCCTTTTGTCCCACACATCCCCGAAAATTCATTCATTTATTAAAATTCTTTCCCATCATTATACCTAGCCTAATATCAGTTTCATTATTGCATTTTATTTAATATCCTTTCATAGAGAGAGCTCTCTCCTATCCTTGTAGTGCTAGCTACAAGGCTAAGCATGGTTTAGTTGTTACCTTGTTTTGCCCTTTTCAGCCCAGGGTCCAGATCAGGTGATAACATATTTGGTGACTCTACTAGGGAACGTTTCGATCTGACTGTTTGTGAACTTGTATTCTTGGCACTGAAACATGTTTATTCTGCTTTGAAGAAATATTGAACAGAGGCTTGAAGAAGAGAAAATCATAGTTAGGCTATGTGTGAAGAAGAGTATTGGGAACTCTGTCTTAAGATTTAAACCATGGTTATATAGCAATGTGACAGTTCTTTGGAAAATTCTCTGTATTTAAAGTAAAGAGATTTATTCTTTACCAGCGGAATAATACAAGTGGGACCCATCCATTTGAGTTAGCACATGGGTTAAGCACCTAACCACAGTCAAAGCCACAGTTTAAGCACGGTTTGATTTACAACCGACAGGTTTCAGAAACCAAAACCGCCCATTTCATGCCGCTTTTGGCCCAGAGGAAAACCACTTCATAATAATGCGATCCAGTAATTTTTGGGCACGTCATCACTTAAAAACTGCCCATTTCGTGCAACTCTTACCTGTTAAACTTCTGTCGTGGGAAAAACATGATATCCACAAGAACCGTTTGATCTGATGGAAATCGCATGCCTAGAAGCTCGGGCGATAAATCAAGGTACTACCTAGTGGTTTTATGTTATTATATGTTTATTTTATTCATAAAAAAGTGGAATACATATGCATGGGGCCCTGCTGAATAAAATATATGTCGCGTTGATAGAACAAAAGCATATAATTTCAAAAGATTTAAAAGGATCGTGCCATTGTTCTAAAGTTTTGATATTTTGACTGGAGTGATAAGGTTTGCTCAGTATATTTAATGTGTTCCCCAATATCACATTAAATTGTAAATATTTGTTTAAAGGTCTGGATATTATTTCACGGCGAACATTGTCAAAGTGTTGTTAGAAAAAATATAGCTATAGCCACTTATTCCACAATCATAAATATATCAGAGTATAAAGTTAGATCACCCCAGTAAATATTCTTCTTGTAAATTCCTCAGTTCGGGAAAATGATTTTCAGAGTCTGTTAGGCTGAAACAGAATTTTTGTACAATAGAAATTTACACACACTAGCTTCAAGAAGATACACAAGGGCTAATTCAGATCCAAATCCTCCCCCTGTGTTTGAAAATCCAAATCTTATTCCAATAATTGTCAGAAGATAGGAAGGATCAGTAAGTCCCAGTCCTATCTTCAGATCCCATACTTGGCCTAGTGAGTGGGTTTTTGTAGAATATCTTTCTTTTGATGAGAGTTTTGAGCTTTATTTATTTAGAAATAAGTCTTAAACTGACATTGACGATACATTTTTATATCCTGAGTTCCTTGTATATATTTAAGTTCAAAGGGAAAATGCTTCAATTGATGATTACATCTTGAATTCCCCTTAGTCATATACCACGGTAACTAATATTCCCAAGCCTTCAAAAACATCAGGAACAGCATTCCCTCCTCCTAATTCATCAGCATTCCCATCTGTCAATTCCCAGTTTTCATCTCCTCCATCAACACCTCCCTTAAACCCCAGTACTACAAACACTGCTATAAATCCTCCTAGAGCCATGGCTGCCTGGTATGCACCCTTGGTTTTACCTCAGGTTCTCAATGATATGTCTATTGATTATCAGAGTAAAATTCCCTTCTTCCATGCCACTCAAAGCATCACAGCCCAACAGCATGTTGATAAGATGAATGAATTTTTCGATCTACATGAGGTAGAAGAAGAGAATGTAACTACCAGGTTGTTTGTTCAAAGCTTCAAAGGTGAAGTTAGAAAGTGGTTCAAAGCCTTACCAGCAATCTCAATTCACACTTTACAGAAATTACACACACAGTTTCTAGACCGGTGGAAGGTAAAAAAGAACCCACTTCAAATTTTATCTGAATATGAAAATATTAAAAGAAATGTTGGTGAAACTGTACATGACTATTGTTTAAGATTCAATGTTGTATATAATGCCATTCCAGCTAACCTGAAACCTCCTGTGGGATTAGCCTTGTTGAAATTTCCAGACGGTTTTGATGCCAATATGGCATATCAGCTGCAAGAAAGAGATCCTTCCTCACTTGAAGACATGCAAAATATAGCGATAAGTGTAGAAGCTAATATGCTAGCTAAAAGAGCACGCACCAGAGCTGAAAAGAGAGTCACGATGAAAGAGGAGGCCTCTCTTTTAGATAGAAAAATGGACACTCTGATTCGGACAGTCGAGAAGATGGTTGATCGATTAGCCATTACAGATAGACCTGAACCTCAAATAAGAAATCTGAATTTCAAGGGGTAGCAGCCACAATTCAGAATCAAGCAGAGAGAACAGAGAATGCAGGACCAAACGCCACCACAGAAGTAAATTAAAACACCATTGTAGCATAACTACGTGCAAGGGATAGAATTAGATGATGATGATCCTGTGATTAAGGCCAATCACTTTTTCACAGCTGATGGTGCACCAATTTTCCTCACTGAAGACAAAGAATACATAGTGGCGACTCCAGACATTCAAAAAGATGAAGATTTCATTTTGGATAATGAGGCAGTGTTGGAAGAAGAGTTCAATGACTACCAGAGAGGGTACATGAACACCTTATTAGCACAACACAGACGGTATTCTCTGAGAAACAGAGACATTACAATCAGTCCCATTCATAAAATAAAAGAACTCCAAATGAAGAACAATGCATAGAAGAAAGGAAAAGAGCCAGCTGATCCTTCCTCCACCAAAGCACCTACAGCTAATAACACTGCAATTGAGAAGAATCAGCAGAGCGCAGTAAAGGAGAAAATAGAGAAGAAATACCCTCCCATTAAAGAGGTAGAAAAAGCTCCCTCCTTTAATTTAGAAAATGAAATTTCTAAACTGAAAGTGTCTATGCCCCTGACTGAGTTGGTGAAGAATAGTGCATATAAAAGTCAGGTGTCTAAAGTCTTGCAAATAGACTTTGTTTCTTATATGGTTAATGTAGAAGATGACTACCCTGAACTTATTTTTGGTCCAGCCATAGAAGAATCTCAAGAAAATGAAGTCTCTCCCTTTTACTTGAGTCTTAGAATACACGAGTTAATCTTGCATAATGCTATGCTGGACTCTGGGGCCTCACATAATTTGATGCCCAAAGTTGTCATGGAGAAGCTAGGCCTTGATATTACTCGAAAATACCATGATTTGTATTCCTTTGACTCAAGTAGGGTCCATTGTATTGGTCTTCTCAAAGACTTGGTAGTGTCTTTAGATCAAATCCCGGCCAAAAATGTCTTGATGGATGTAGTTGTAGCTGATGTCCCACCATGGTTCGGAATGCTTCTATCTAGGTATTGGGGTGCAAAACTTAAGGGAACCATGCAACTTGACTTCTCTTATGCCACTATCCCTATGTTTGGCTAGTTGAGAAAGCTATATAGGGAGAAGAAAATGAAATATATGATTACCAGTAAAGATAAGCCTGTAAATCATCCTATTAATGCAGTCCACACAGATTTAGAGTCTTTTGTCTTATATTTAGATAGTGGCTTAAATGATGTGAACGTTCAGTTGATACAACTAGATGAAATACCTGAGATTTTAGATAATTTCATGGAAGTCCTCAAATAGGAGAAAGACAAAGCAGCAAGCACTTCTAAGCCTCCTGCCTGCCAGCAGCAAACAAACAGTGAACAGCCAGAAGTCAGCCAAGGTAAAGAGGAAAAAGAAACAAAATTCCAGCATCTACAAGAAGAAGAAGAAGGCCTGTGGAGCATGGATTTTGACGGAGCTATTGGTAAGGATGGAGTTGGTATTGGAATATGGATTAGGAGCCATGTTTTCCAGCCTGAAAAGGTTCCCAGCAATGTTAGAGTATGTGCTTATAAGTTAGCTTTTAACTGCTCTAACAATGAGGAAAAATATGAAGCTTTGATTGCAGGTCTCAAAATTTTGAAGCTGAACACAAAGAGGATTTATGTGTATGACGACTCCGAGTTAATAATCAAACAGGTGAAATGATAATACCAATAAAATCATACGAGGTTGAGGGCCTATCGAAATGCAGTCCTTGATATTTTAAAGACATTCCCTGGGTATATTTTGACTGTAGTACCCAGGATGCAGAATATTATTGTTGATTCTCTTGCCACTACTGCAAGCAATTTGAAGATTCTAATGAACTCCAGCAACAAGTTTGAGATTTATGTCAAACATAGGCCTACTGTTCCAGACAACTTAAGGTATTGGTAAGTGTTTTGGGATGATAATGAGATCAATACATTTTTGCAGGGTGATGGAAAATTCAAAGACACTCCAATAGAAGGTGAGTATGAGGTTGATGGTCAGGAGATTGAAACAAACCAGATGGACATATTGCAGCTGAAGGATAATGTAATTCCTAGAGGTCTCATACCTCTAGAGGAGATTTTTGATCAAGATGATGTTGCAAAGAAATCAAGCTTGGTGCCCACCGAGAAAGGAGTTGAAGATGTGAATCTTGGAACACCGGACAAGCACAATTTTGTGAAGTTGTCAAAGGCATTGTCTCGTGAGGTAAAGGAAAATTATGTTAAACTGCTTTCTAAATTTTTTGATGTTTTTGCATGGGATTATTTAGATTTGAAGGTGTATGATAAAAACATAATCCAACATACTATTCCTATCATGCCATATCAGAAGCCATTTAGACAGAAGCTGAGAAGAATCAATCCGAAGCTGCTCCCATCCATTGAAAAGAGCTAAAAAGGTTGTACAAAGCAGGTATCATAGTTCCCATTAGATTTTCTGATTGGATTTCAAATTTGGTCCTAGTACGTAAGAAGACAAGAGAGATAATATTTTGCATAGATTTTCAGAATTTGAATAAGGCATCCTTAAAGGATAATTATCCACTTCCGAAAATGGACCATATTCTGCAGAGAGTAGTTGGAGCATCTAGGATGTCACTACTTGATGGCTACTCAGGCTACAACCAGATCTTGGTGCATGAGAAAGACCAAGACAAAACTGCCTTCACAACACTCTGGGGAACCTTTTAGTATGCTAAAATTCCATTCGGACTGAATAACGATAGAGCTACTTTCTAGCGAGCAATGGACATTTCTTCTACAAATGAAAAAGATGTTTTTATTGTTGTTTATTTGGATGATTTGACAGTGTTTTCAAGTTCAAATGATGAGCATTTGCACCATTTCAGAGTTGTTTTTCAGCGATGCAAAAAATTTGGGGTTTATCTCAATCCCAAGAAGAGTCTCTTTGCCATGGATGAAGGCAAGTTGCTAGGGCATATCATCTCTAAAGATGGTATCCGCATTGATCCATCTAAAGTGGAGGCAATTCACCACATAGACCTTCCACGAAACAAAAAGGAGATTCAAGCCTTTAATGGTAAGATGAATTTTTTGTGCAGATTCATACCTAATATGGCTGAACATCTAAGAGAAATGACCAATATGTTGAAGAAGGACAGCACTATTAAATGGAGTGAGGAGGCTATCAAGTCATTCAATCTGGTAAAGTTTTCTTTTTCCAATGCCCCAATTGTGATTAGTCCCGACTATACTCAAGATTTTATCATATTTTCATTTTCTTCGGAGCATACTATGGCTATTGTTTTAATGCAAAAGAGAGGTGAGGTTGAAAATCCAATTTCCTTTTTCAGTAGGACTATTAGAGATGCTGCTTTAAGGTATAATATTATTGAAAAAAAATCATCTTATAAAGGCATTGAAGGATTTTAGGTCCTATATTCTACATTCACATACTATAGCATATGTCCCTAACGCAGCAGTGAAGGATGTGTTGATGCAAACTATTCCAGAAGGTCGAAGAGGAAAATGGATAGCAGCTATGTTGGAGTATGATTTGGACATCAAGCCCACGAAGTTGATTAAAGGCCAAGGCTTGGCGAAATTGATGGCCCAATCAAATCTGCATGCCCTAGATATAAACCTCATTACAACAATGTCAGAGGATGAAGATGAAGGTTTGCTTGTCCCAATTTTAGATATTTTTTTGCAGTCCCTATGGTATTTAGATATTTTTTACGTCCTTCAGCATCTGTCACCTCCTCCAGGCATGTCTAAAAGTAAAGGTAGATCTTTGAAACTTAAATCTGAAAAATACTGAATTTTAAACAGTGCTCTGTATTGGAAATATCTAGGAGGCATTCTGCTCAATTGTTTTGTTGAGGAAGAAGCACAGAAGGTAATGCATGATTTCCACAAAGGTGACTGTGGCGACCATCTATTTTGGAAGACTGCAACTAACAAGGTATTGAGGGTAGGATATTATTGGCCCACATTAATTTCTGATTTATATGAAATGATGACGAATTGTCATGAATGCCAAATTTTCCAAGGGAAGAAGAAATTTCTTCCACTTCCTTTAAAACCAGTTTCATTGAAAGCACCATTTCATTAGTGGGGACTCGATTTCATGGGAGAAATTCATCCCGCGTCCTTAGCACAGAACCGGTGGATATTGACAGGGACAGATTTCTTTACAAAATGGATCAAGGCCATCCTAGCGAGGCAAGCAACTGACACGGTAATTATTCAATTCCTTGAATCAAATATTTTATCTTTTTTGGCTGCCCATACAAAATTGTAATAGATAACGCTGCGGCGTTCTGATCCAAGAATATGATTGATTTCTGTGACAAATACAATATCGTGCTGGGCCATTCAACAATGTATTATCCACAAGGAAATGGCCTAGAAGAGTCATCAAACAAATCACTGGTAAATATAATTAAAAAATGCTGGAGGCAAACAAAATAAATTGCCACCGAAAGCTCATCAACGCATTGTGGGCATACAGAGTCACCAGTAAGAAATCAATAGGTATGTCACCTTTTGAATTGGTTTATGGTACTGATGTTGTCTTTCCAACATCTCTCACAGTCCCAGTCATGAGATTATTGCAAGAAGTTGGCACGAAGATGATGAAAATCAGCGAAGGATCAATCAGATGATCAACCTTCAGCAAACAAGACAAGAAGTGTCACAAAATTAAATTCAGTTGCAGGAGAAGATCAAAAAGATCTATGACGGGAAGACCAAAGCAGAAAAGTTTCAACTGGATGATGTGGTGTTAAGATGGGATGCAAGAAATGAGGACAAAGGGAAGCACGGTAATTTTGACAACTTGTGGAAAGGACCATACAGGATTTCAGCATACATGGGACATAATGCCTTCTTACTTTAAAAAATGGATGGCCAAGATTGCCCTGAAGGAGCAGTGAATGGTAGGCTTTTGAAGCACTACCATTGTTGAAGACAGTGGATCAGAATCTATGTCATCATCATTGTATATACCATGTTATTTTTTATCATAGTTCAAGTACACAATCATTAAAATTTGGGGCCCGAGGTGAAGGCTATAAAACTTGGATGATATGTGTATGGTTTGGTTTTGTTTCAGTTTTTAGTCTTAGTTTTGAATTAGAGTCAGTCTGCATTGTGTCAGTTTTTAGTATTTTGACTCCATGCCCAATGGATAAGGCTACCTAGTCTACGGTGTTCTTGGCACCTCCAAGGAGCTACCATCCCCATTGGTTGGCGTTAGTCTAGTCATACTACCATCAGTGATCAAAATTTCTCTTTTTCATTTGCATATTAGGAGTCCCATACCAATAAATTTCACCATTCTGCTAGCTCATGGATTCATTGATGGTAGTTATTTTTCATCAGTTTTCCCTCATGTGAAACTTGTTGATTCTCCTCTCTATGGTCTTTAGCAATAAGCTACTTTCACTTTGTGAGTCATGTCAATAAGCCATAAGATGGGTCTCATTAGGTCCTAGGATCTCACCATGGTCAAATTGATGAGTCGAGTGTCAATAAATATCAACAAGGTAATGAGGAAGTCAATAAACTTAAAGTCACAGCACCTAGAAGATCAAAGAAATATTTTATTCAGCTTGATGTAATTTTCACCTCAAAACCATGTTTTGAGGTGAAAACATGATACTTTTCCTTTATGATAATTTATTATGTAATTTCATGTCAAGCAAATGTAATAAGTCACAATTCAGAAGTTTTTTTCCCCACAAAGTCATCACCCTGCCTTCAGATAGATTTTCCACAGCATGTTCAGCGTCAAATCATCTTCCAAGTAGATCCATCAGATTGAGCCCAGAAAGAGCTTTCCAATGATATACTACACTCTCAAAACTAACTTTTGGATTGAAACTTATGCCTAAGTGAAGTAAAAATCCCCCTATTCCCTAACCTTCCCATTTTTCCCATCTTTCCCTAAACTTTATTTTATTAAATTTTAATATTTTCTTTATAAATCCCTTCCCCCCCCCCCCGATTAAAAAATCGCATTATTAAATCTTTTAACTAAACATGTGATTTAATTATTAACCACTTCCCCTCATGCCCTTGAGACTTTATAATAAAATCAAAGTCCCATATTATAAACCCCCCCCACTCCCCCCACCCCCACCCCCCCCCCCTGCCCCGCTGTTCCAAACCACTTCCCCACCATACTTGAAACCTTATAATAAAACTTAAAAGGTTTATATTATATAAACGCCGCATAAACCAAGTCCCTTCCACTTTCATCGCATCGGCGCATTTTATAAGCACGCTCAAATTAGCCCATCGTGAAACTTCTGATGCGATTGCCCCGATTGAATATCTCCAATGGTAAAACCCGATGAGACCCCGCCCGATTACATTCTAGCCATCGATCTACCCATCCGATCGGATGGCCTGGACTTGATCAACGCTTCCAAATCTCCACCCCTGACTGATATCCTTCGATTATACTATCGCCGTCGATTTTCCTGATGATCCGACGGCTCACAGCCCATCGCTCATTGGCATCGACATTCTCATATATGTTTCACTTTCTCTCCCCTTTCACCTCCCAATTCTGATCGACCCCAGGGCCCACCATATAATGCTTCCACCCATTTATATATACAAAGGGTCTTTGCCATTGTAAGTCCTAAATTTTATTTTGTTATACAATGGCCTCTCCCCATCGCATCGGAAGAGTTGCATTGTGTTATGAGCTGACGCCAACTCCGTGATGCCGATTTCGATTATACATACCTAGTCCCACCATAAAATTCCTTCGTCCTATTACTAAAAATAATTTGTCCCTTTGTATAAAATGAAAAATCGTTTATGTTTATTTTCAAAGGGATTTCCCACTCCCTTATTACATTACCCATCGGACTGATGCCAATCACATTGGATTTCATGTCACTTCTCAATGCGCCTTCCCCTCTCCCCGATCCCTGATTGCGATTACCCCTATGTATTAAAATGCATCCCATAGCATATTATAAAGTTCTATCCTCCTCCTACCCCTTCTGATTCCGATCGCGATGCGGGTCCCGCCTCCTTTCCCTTCCCTTTTCCCATTCAAAAAATTAATTTTCCCTTCACAAAGGTATATAATTTCATCCTTCATTATTTCAAAGTATTTTGTTAAAGTCAATTATCTTCAAACGGAATATGGAAAGCAATAGTCAAAGGCCAAGAAAGCTTATATAATAAACAAAGATTGCCATAGAAGCAGCAAAGTAGGAAATCTATTTTTGGTTTTTCTATTTTCTTTCATCCATGTATAACAGCTAATCCCCAAGTAGTCAAATGTAATGATGTCCCTTATTTTCAAGGGCAGATTGTTGGTTTTTCTTCCATATTCAGATTTCAGTTCTTGAGCTGTCAGAAATAGCTCCCTTTTTCCATGGATCTATGTTCCCACATTTTAGCCTATTTATTGTAATTGTAAATCATTTATAAAGCAGTCTGTAATTCAGTAGTAGGGGAATAGTGTGGAAGAAAAATCTGCACTCCATTGTATAGTATGACAGGGAATTAATAAGAGATGAAGCTCTGATTTGTGGGATCCATGTGGTATGAGATTTAGCATTTGTTTCTCTCCTTTGTTTCATATGTAAATTTCTAGGTTTCACCTCTCATCCATAAACATTTCCTTTTAAATGCTTTCAAGATAGAAAGGTAGAATCCATTTATATGCTCTACCTTGGCAAATCATTCATATTCTGTGTTTTTCTTCTGTTTGAAAAGGATCCATTTATTGTGCCCTTTTCAGCTCCTCACCGATCTTTCCATTCCATCCTTATTTAACCTTAATTGCTAAAATTTCCTCCCTACCTTGCCCCATGAAATAACCTGTATCCTGTTTAATTCCCCAGTTTCATATTGTCCCTTTTGTCCCACACATGCTCGAAAATTAATTAATTTATTAAAATTCTTTCCCATCATTATACCTAGCCTAATATCAGTTTCATTATTGCATTTTATTGAATATCCTTTCACTGAGAGAGCCCTCTCCTATCCTTGTAGGGCTAGCTACAAGGCTAAGTGTGGTTTAATTGTTACCATATTTTGCCCTTTTCAGCCTGGGGTCTAGATCAGGTGCTAACAATATTCACATCACCTTTTGATTCTATCTTCAACTAAAGGGCCTGCCCGATAGTAAGTGCCGGTTTTACTTCTTCCTCTTCTTCGACTTCCACCATAGACACAGCCTTCTTGCCACCTGCTGACTTTTTACGTGCATTTGGTTCTGTCGGTGGGTATAACACCAAGTTCTTAGTGTTATGGCCATTAGAGATGATCATATTTCCTTATCAGCATCCAATATAAGCGTCTGCGGTAGCCAGCCATGGCCTACCCAGAATCAAAGGGTGACCATCTACTGAAGATTGTGTATGCAATACCAGGAAATTGACAGGGTTATGCCATGCATCTACTGAAATTGTCACGTCCTCCAACTTCCCCACAGGCTTGACTGTGGATCTATCCGCCAATTCCAACACTGTAGGTGTATGCTTCAAATTTTGAAGGCCTAATGTATGCATGGTTTTAGTGGTGATGAAATTGATGGCAACGCCGAGGTCCACCATCACATTTGGAATATCCACTCCATTGATCTGTACTATCAAAACCAGGTTCCCTGGATCTCCATATTTCTCTGGTATTGATTTTCCCATCATGATGTCCGATAATTTTCCCATAACATGTATAGTGAGGGGGTCCTTAGTTTTCTTTGCGGGTTTCTTTGAACAATATTCCCTAATAGTCTTTGCATAAATTGGCACATCCTTGATAAATTATAACAAGGGAATTTTAACAAATAAATTCTGCAATTCTCCTAATAAGTCAAATTTAGCTTGTGGGCTTGGTTTACTCATAATCAGTCTCTCTGGGTAGGGTGGTTCAAATTGAGGTTGTTTTAGAAGAGGCACCTAGTTTTTAACAGTTTTTTTTGGTTCTCTATTGACCCGCTATGCCTCTTTGTCTTCATTATCAATTTTTTCAACAATAACTGGAGGGGGTTGGACATTGACTACCTGGCCAAATCGCAGATTCATCTCATACAAATCTATAGTAGAGATACTATACAAAGGCAGGTTAAGAACATCAGCTTGATGAGCTCCTTTATTATTGGGGTTAGGGTTAGGCTACATTGAAAGTTGAGGATGAACAGGTTGATTACCAGGGGGCACATTGGAAGGTAATTGGAGTTGCTGTTGTGGCATATGTTGAGGAAAATTCCCTAAAGAGGGTCCTCGCTAGGTTGGAGCCCATGGTGAGCTCATACTGGCTTGAGGGTTCCATTGCTGCCACAGTGGGTACTTGTATTGTGGCCACATAGGGGGACAAGGCATAGTTTGAGGATTCATGTTATAACTATTGAGATACTAAGATGGATATGGGTACATACCTTGATTCCCCATCAGTGGTCGAAGTTGCCACGGATTCTCAGCGCCCATAAGCTACAATTGTTCCGTTTCCTCCCCTACTCCTTGAAACACCGCTTTCAGGCCTGACAAGGAAGGGCATGAGCTCGTTACATGATTTAGCTCACAGATGTCATATTTTTCCACAAATTTTAATGGGCATTGCCTTTCTAGGTGATTCTTTTTGCACTTCGGAACAATATTCCCATGGTCCTATCCAGTTCCAACTGCTTCTATTTTACTTGCAAAGTATCCATTTTTGTTGATAGGGTACTGAGAATATATGTCCTTAAATTAACTAGCAGGTTCCCGATTTCTGCTTTTGTAACACCCCCGCCAGATCCTTTTACTGAACGAATCCCTGATCTATTTCTTGCAAGCCCCCTCGAGCACTGGACACACAAGTCGCAAATACCTTCAAATGTTTTCTTATAAATGTCTCCCTTTCCCACAATATTCAATAGTTCCATTGAGTCCTCTCGAAAGGATCGAAGGAGAATAATCTTCAAGATTTTCTTATCCAAATCGGAATGACCTGACCTCTGCTAGAGGTATTTAAACCTCTCCACACAATCTTCCAAACTTTCGTCTTCTTTCTGTGTGAAATTGAAAAGCTCCTCCTTGACGTTCCGGGATTTGCAATAATCTTGGTATTTTTCCAAAAAAGTTGTTTGCATATCATCCCATGTGGAAATAGATTTTCCCTTTAAGGCCCATAAACCATCACAGAGCTATCCCTTTTAGTGTAGAAGGGAAAATATTTAACTTCTGGGCATCTGTCATATAATTGTAGCCTCGGCACACTGTGTCAAACTCAAATAGAAACGTGTCGAGATCCTCTGAAACAAGCCCATGAAAGTTTGGTAGTGCTACTAATGGAATAGGCTTTGTAGGTGTGCCAGCTCCCAAATTCCCATTTGGAAATTCAATAGTGGAGGTTGTGGGAGCCATAAATATCTTCCAATAATAGCTGGGGATTTCAACAGGCTCTGTAGAGGATGGTCGGGGACTCCTGACTACTGGAACACGGGGTACCTTAGTGGCGCTTCCCCGGTCTCTTGGTGATACCAATACCTCCTTGTTTCTTTTTCCTGTATCCTAATAGTTCAACCCCTTGAATACAACTTCCTTTCCCTTATTAGAGCAGTCCGACTCCGACGATGTTATACTTGCAATTTATTCCTCTGTTAATACCAGCACAAGGTCCTCTTGATCAGATCCACTGTTGACTGTCTCTTCTACTGTTGGAGGACCCTGTTGCAACAAATCACCCAGGGATACCATGGCCTACACAGGCTGATCCACTGACTGTCCCTTAGACTTCACTCTCCTAGCCCCTGTCTTTGTAGCTGCGTGGGAAGATGCTTTGGACTCTGCCTTGTCTATGATCTGCTGAATGTAAGTTTTTCTTCCCAAGTCTGGTCTTCCCCTCTTTGGGGCTCTCGCTCCACCCCTCTTATTTGGTTCTTTGTTCATACAAAAATTGGTGTAATGGAATATCTGTGTATGAACCTACAATGCTTCAATATTGAAGTAAGGTGTCAAAGGACCATTCCTTCCCCAAGTTAAAATAATTCAAAAGAGAAAGACAGCGAAACAAAACGCTAGGGTTTCAGGCCCAGAGCAGGGCGTCAAAAACTCCTCCCTCCCTGGGACAAGAACCAAAACCACACAACCCACAAAAAGACCTAATACTCCCAAATCTGAAGCAAGGTGTCTAAAGACTCCTCCCTCCCCAAAACAAGAAGATGGCCCAAAATTCAAAACAAAAAAAATAGAAATAAACAAACCAAAATCAAAACCTACGCTCAGGACCTGAAGCAGAGTGAGGAAACTCGTTCTCTCCCCAGGACGAGAGATTAACCCCCTGGTTGGTTTGAATCGTCGTTTGCACCTTGTTAACCTCCCTGGAAATGGCGCCAAAATGTTGGTGTTCAGGTAGGGATGATTTATCCACCCTAATCTGACATTAATTTTATCAATCCAGGAGTGTATCCTTTCAAGGCAACGCACAAGGTATATGTAGGAAAAAATGCATAATTTTTTCAACCAAGGGTGTATGGTTAAGATTCAAAACATGGCCGTGAAGTAAAATCAAATGCTGAACTCAAAGAAATCTAAACAATAACAAATAACAACAATAATCATAACAAAGAAATACTAACACACACGCAGACGCAACACCTGATCAGGAGAGCGGGCCCAGCTCTGTGATCATGGGCTGCGTTAGTCACGGAACACTTGAGAACAGAAGAACCAAAGGTATTTTATTAATCTGTGAAAACATGATTACAATCTCATTTCGGGAACCCTCATTTACAAGAACAATGTCCATTTTATACACAGTACAAGGGAATAACAAATTTCCCTAAAACATGATAACTGCACATTCAGGAATGGACTTTAGTTGGAACGGTATGAATATCAGATACCCAGGATAAAGAAAGGGCCGAGAATAGGCCCGGGGATTCGTGATTCCAGCTACACGATCTCCCTTTAGCTGGTCGTTACCAATTCCATTGCAAACTGCTAGAGCAAGGGTTCCTATTTCCCAATCTACAGTCAAACACAGATCTTAGTGTCGCCATTAGGTAAAACTCCGTGAATTTACTTCATTAATTAAAATATTCCAATTGGATAAATCAAGGGTATTTACCTCATAAGTTTAGCATGGAAAATGTAGGTAATGAAACAAAAAGGGTTAGAAAGGATGACAAAAATGGGCAGAAGGATAGCTAGATTCGGTGCCCAACAGCAGGTTCAGTTTCTGGCTCAGAAATTTCAGGTTCAGTAGATGATAATTCACTTGTTGTAGAAGCAAGTTCAGCAAGTTCAGAAATTGAAATTTTCTGAGGAGTATACTCTATTGTTTGCGGTTGATCTACTTCATAATCAGGATGAATAATTATGGATGTTTCTTCCTGTTTTATTGATAGATTTCCTGATATTTTTCCTTTTTCATATTTAAGTCTTTCTAATTGGCTTGGTGTATATTCAGGGAGTTTCCCCTACATTCTACATGATTGTCTTGGTAATTCAGCGATGGTTAAAACTTTTAATCACACACAATCAAAGAAAATTAAAAAATCCTAAAGTCTTTAAGGAAACAACCAAATTGATCGCACACCTAAAAAATCTAAGAGATCAAACCACACACAAACAGTAGATTCCCAAACTAAAAACACTAGTTGGTGATGAAATCCAACATCGTAGAGTTTTAATGCAGAAATGGAGGTTGGAACAGTTGCCTTGACAACCTACTTAATGAAATAGACCGGTGCAAGTTTCTCCACTTAAACCATCTCGAGTGAAGAGAACCCTCCGGAGATTCCAAGTGAGTCTTGCTGACGTCTGCTCCAGGTACAGTGGGATCTTCCCTCCACCGTCACCTTGGGAAAGAATCCTAAAGTTTAAGGTCACTAAGGTCACCAACAGGAACGCATATACTTGGGGGGACAGTCTACGATCTGACATACACGCAAGGGAAGAGTAACAAGATCAATCCCCTTGAAGGCTCCTTGACATAATCCAAGGTTTACCGACAAGTGGCCCCAGGCTCCTCGACAATGGTATATTCGAGGTTTACTGTTTGTAGTATGTGCATATCTTCTATCTTTCCCAATGAGATAGGTATTATTACCTCACTGTTTCGGACATGATCTCATGATTAACTCCTTTAGGAGGAGCTTCCCAGAGCATACATGCTACAATTGGATTTTCCTACCACAAGATTTACTACTTGTCTATTTGAACTACCTTGGAATGTTTACTACAACCTATTCCAAGACACTAGTGTGAGCTATGTTGGTGGAAAAGAGCCCTAGAAAATATAAAATTTTCTAGATTTATTTTAATTAAGAGTTACTTTGAGTTTGGTTTTTTCTTAGGTTAAGAGGTATGGAAGTGAAAATTCGATGATGTTTAATGACCCGACTCAAAAATACGCTAAAATGCATCTATATGAAAAGAAACTCATTTCTTTTCAATGAAACATATTTAGAGGAAATATTTGAGAGATTTCAATAACTTTCAAAACATCAATTCTTTCTTTGATAAACAAGAAAATTTGAAAAGAAGACAATTCATTGAGAACTCAATTTCGCAAAAGAAAAATCACTTGTTCAAAATGAAATTCCTTATATCATTCAAATCAGAAGCTAGAATCAAACTTCTTCCAAAAGAAAACCAAAAATCTTAAAACACAAAATTCAAAACCAAAAGAAAAATCTAATTTTGAACTCTATCTAAAACATTTTGAAGATGTTTATGCTTAGTTCGTAATCTAACCAAGAACTTTCTACTTATCTCAGCAAGAAATCAAAGACATCCAATAATGGTTTTAAATTGAAATTTAGACCTTATCAAGCTAAAAGGCTTCCTAAATTTGCAAATGAAAATAAAATCAAATTTTCATAAAAGCAAGACTTGTATCAAGTTCAATGGCTCAACAAGAAAACTATGACATACCAATTAACTAAGGTATATAAAATTTTCTAATTCAGAGCAACAAGAAGACATGGCAAAAACTCATTTATAAAATTCAAATCAATGGAAAATGTCACTTCAAAGATAGAAATTGTTGAAAGAAATTCACACAAAAGACTTTTGATATCCAAGACAAGTTGGGGTGATTACAAAGAATCAAGTAGTTACATTCCTAAAAACAGTATTTTTATTTTTTCAAAAATTTTCCAGAAGTCTGCAGTTTTTAATGGAAAAAGGTGTGGTACCACACTATTTTTTACTAAAATCTACGGAGTCTACTACTCTGTTTTTAAACAAAAAGTGTGGAAGTTAGGAAAAACACAGAAAAAATAAAAATACAGATTTACTATCAGGGATTCTAATGAGTTATTTACCCAACCCAATTTTGAACTAATCAAAATCAAAGAATTTATTCCAAATTCAAACCGAAAATCAAAAATAAAACTAAGTTCAAGAAAATCCCTAGTGGAGCCGCCATTTTTTTAGGCGGATTAATCCCTCTTGCAGACAAGAGAAATCTCCCTAGTATCCTAAGGATATCTAGAAACAAACATCCAAATGCAAACCATTTTCTCTAGATAATTTGTGATTCAAAATTATTAAATAAAAAAGTATGAGGACATGCCCCTACCTTAAGTCCAATGCTTGCTGTAATCTTTAATCCAGTCGCTCCAAAAGAGGTCAATTCAGCATGTAAGATCTGCATCCAAAGACAGGAAAAAGGATTAAAAGCACCTGCAAGATATAATAATTTAGAAACACTAATCTATCTCACTGATCAAGGAATCCAAGAATTAAATTACTCAAATAGATACATGAACAACTTAATGAGAAAATATAATCCATTTGTATTAAATTATATGATAAGAAGTAACCTTACAACCTTTTCGCCTTGATTTCATGCAGGTTCTTTCGAGGTCCTGAACAATCGTTTTCCTTTGGATTGACAAGCCTTTGCCTCTATGAACCAGCATAAAACTATCGATATGAGTATGTAATCGTTCTGATACCATTTATGCCAAGTATAGAGAGTATAATTTCTTCAGCAATTCACCTCAAAACAACCAAGTTCTAAGTACCCTTGAGACTGAAACATGATCTCAATTTATGGAAGAAGGGAGAAGGTTTCAGTTCCAAAGAAAGGGGGATAAAGTCCTCTTAAGAGGGGATTTTAGCTCCAAATACCAAGGGATAATCTCCATTAGTGAAGGGATAGAGGTTCATGAATGAAGGGGTGAAGGTCGACTAGATTACATTTCTAGAAGCTTCCAGCTGGGAGAATATTCGACCAGCTGGGCTTCTAGAACTTACTTTTTCTTTTATTTTACTTTTTATGGGGGTCCGCAGTTTTAGTAAGTAGAACGTGCAGGATGTGCCGCCAATTATAGAGCATGAAAATGTGGTACCATAGGAAATGACAAGGAAAAGTGCGGAGTTAGGCTTTTTAGGGTTTTAATGATATTTTCTCCAATTCCAAGACTTAGTTTAGGAACTTTATAATTTTTGACCTCTAAGGGAGCATAAAATAGGTAATGATGAACCCATATAGACAGCTAAATGTCATGGTGACAAATTTTATTGTAACACATAGTGATGGTTATCCATGAGCTACCCTCTTTGGAAAATGAAGATCACCGTCTTACTGAAATGTTCAGTAAAATGCGTCCACCTTGTATGCCTAGATATGGGTTGGGATATCTAGCAAATCTTGACAGTTTGATTCCAAATTCTATATTTGAAAATCCTACTCCTCCAGATTATAAAAAGCCTTCAGAACCATATATGTATAAAAAAATTTATATAATGGAAGGGTGTCCTAAGCACAAAATTGACACTCAATGGATGAAAAATATGCTAAATTAGGATTTGTATACTCATCCTGAGGCTAGAGAATTCAATTCTAGCACTACTACAGAATAGAAAACTACACTTTCCTTGGAATGGAAAGACTACATGGAGATAACAAATTCTTCGATCTTATTTTATGCTTGGAGAAAGCTAAAAGATCCACCTATTGTATATATCGAAAATGCAAAAAGCTCATATGTACAAAGACATTCATGGACAGCTTGTGATGATAGCAAGCTTGAAACCACTTCTACGTTTTCTCCTTATAAAGGGATCCTGCTAAGGGAAGCAGGAAGCTTAGCAAAAGCTATTCCCCTTGTTCTTAAGGATGATTCTTCGCTTGGCATTGATGGCAGAATACAAAAAATAAGTGAACAAATAAATTGGACAAACATCACTAAAATTTATGATTATTAGTTTACAAGCTTCCATGTCAAATAAAATCTATTGTTTTAAATTTTTTTAATCTATCAATAGTGATGTATCAAAATTTTAGCTAATTGAAAAATAAAAATACATTTAAAAAACCAAAAACTATGTGAAATGTCAAATTCCATCTCAGATTTTATGTTTAACACAACCCGACCTATCGTACCAGAATTTTGACAATATACAACAGACTTTAAAATGCTGTGGTATATTCTGTGTAGAACCAAGCATAACCTATCCTATTAGGGTTTTGGAAGGAGACAAAAAATTTCATTTCAGGGTTGTAAGGTTCTAGAAGATTCGACGATTGTCCCAATGCAACCTAGGGTTTTGCAAGGACCCACAACACTCACACTAAGTCACGGTAACTCAAATGAGAAACAAATTACACCCGAAAAGGAAACAAAGTCATTGTGTATCATCATTTCACATTTGGAAAAAATTAAATCCATGATCACTTAGCCAGATATTTTTTTTTATATAATCTGACTCTGATATCTGATGTTAAATTAACTAATTATGAGCCCTGGTTTTTCGAAAACGTTAGGTGAACAGCGTCCTCTGATTCTATAATAAAAAAGTGAAACCACTTGTTGGGATAGTGACAAGGTCCTCATTGCAGACTGCAATGAATCATTACAAATACATGAAGTGATTGTAGATTTACAAATTGATCATGTTGTGGAGAATTTTTGGACAAAACTAAGTAGAGGATTAGAAACTTCGGAAAATTATCCATAATATAAATACATTATTTTGCTGGAAGACACTGAAGCGTGAAGAGGTGTCTTCTTCCTCCAACCAAAGATTATGGCGATGAAACATATAGATATTTCATGTATGGAAGAACGAGATCAAGAAGAGAAAGAATATTTTCGTAAACCACGTGATATTATGGAAAGTAACACCGACAACAGGAATGTTTGTCCGAACGATACAGCCATTCCAATATGGAAACTTTTTAAATAATGTGTTTTCTTTATCCAAAATTAAATCTATTAGTATTTGAATAAACATAATTAAAATACACTGCATAATAAGAAAACATTTGGATCCTTAATATCTCATCATAATAGACAAAATACATGAAATATTTAAAAAAATCAGACAACGGATAAAATACAAGGATGTATTTCCAATGCATGCAATATTGAGCGCTATATTCCTCCATATAAATGGAAAAAATAAATCAATGTGCTCCCCAATTATGCAGCCTTTTTCAAGGTGAAATATATAGAGGTGGGATTAATCATCACAAGCACAAGGATATGTGTAAAAGGAGGAAAATTCCCTTAAATTTTCCATTTTTACTATAAAAATAGAAAATCGGTGATAGAGAGATGAGCTGTGACTTTGTAAGCAACACAATTAGCCTTATCTGAGCCCTCTTCCTTGTTATCCTTCAAATCAAAAGAAACATTAGATTACACAATAATTCCTAGATAGAATTGTACTACATTGAAAAAACCCATTCAGAATAAGTGTAAAAAAAATTCTTTAGCTTCAAAAAACCAAGCGATCTGATTGAGTTGACAAAACTAGATCAAGAAATATATGTATCAGATCATAATCCTTCTTCTGGTTAGTAATTATATTAATCAAATTTATGTCGCTAGTGTGTCGAAATGAACCATGATCGATTAACACACCTGGACGACTATTCATCACCCTCAGATATCCATGTAGACAAGACTGAAGGGATCGATCATGTTGTTAAATAATGAAAATCATGGATCAAAATTTCTCTTCTCAATATTTAAAATTATTTAAATAGAATTAAATAGGAGACATCAAAAATAAATCACTGCAGTGAGACTGAAATACCACTTGTTGGTGTGAATTCCAATCGCAAGTGTACAAAAAAAGCTCACTTTAGTTCTACATAACAAACATCCCTAACATCAAAGATGGTTGTCAATTTCCTTAGATCTGTAGTTACTGATCAAAATAAATTCTACGGAAATCCAGATCTATGCAGTTAAAGATATTAAACAACAAATAAAATCAAGGGTTGCTCCATGCATCCAATAGACAAGACAAGGATGTTTTTAAATAATTTTGATTTTATGACACCTAAGAAGGGAACATAGAAATATGTTACCAGTCCCCCTCAATGGGATGGGTTCTTTTATGTCCTTAGCACTTCAGATCTAAGATCTCTCTCTCTTTATGATGTAGAAAACCCAGAAAAAAATGGAACTCAAAGGGAGCTCACAAGCAAAAAGGTAGAAAAATATGACAATGATGGAGGATCAAAGTCAGACCAAAAGTATAGATCCAGAGCGATCTTTAGGCAACAAAAGGTAGTGAATAAATGGAAAAACCTTTCTATATATATATATAACAAAATATTGAGTTAGTCTAGATATTGGTACATAATTAAAATATATTAACCAAATCTAGATCCAACTTTTATGGAATATTTTATTATTTTTGTTGGAGGGAAAAAGAATTTGAATTTGGTCAAATCCCTTTATTTATAAATAAAAATATATAAATGGTTTATTTATTATTTTAAGAATATGGTTGAGTAATAATTAAATAAATAATTATTTATTCAATTATTTATAAATGATTTAGTCAAATTTAACAAGGAATATTATTTAAATAATGTTTTAAATAATTATTCCTAGAAAGTAATAAGATAAATAATGATTTATCTAATTAATTTTCCTGTTTTGGGTTAAATATGACCAGGAATATTAATTAAATTGTGGTTTAATTAATTATCCATTGAGGAAAATCAAACAAATAAGGATTTATTCAATTATTACTCATGGGGTTTCCTGTTTAGACCATAAACAACTTAATAAATGATGGATTACTAAGTTATTTTTTATAGTGAAAGAAATTTTACTAGGTTAAAATTGGTCTCACATGGTGTACTTTGGTCCATCTAATAGTAACATGTTAGATGACTGAAAATTGGTGTAACAGATTTCACCCCAGCGTATGAGCATTATGAGCTAATCGTATGACCGAAGTACGTTGTAAGAACTCAATCACTAGACACCAAAGGGGGAGTCAGAGAGAGAGAAATATAAGGTAGACTAAAGCGTGAGAGGACAAGACCCTAAGGAGGCGAGACTTACAAGTGTGAGAAGTCTCTTTTATGAGTGAGTACCTATTCTACATGCAGCGGGGGAGGCATACCTATGCCTTCTGAGATAAGAAAGTACAAAGAATAATGTGTTGAGTAAACAATGGAATAAACTATATAGTACATGTTGGCATAAACATGGGCTAGATAAAAACATGATAATGGATCCCACATACATACAGTGTCTGGGACAATAGCCAGGACTTATACAATAATATCTGAGTACATGAGATATAAGTACAACCAAAGAGGCCCTGTAAAACAGGAAAGGGCTCTCAAAATCTGAATGATTCATGCAAACTAAAAGGCGCTACAAGCGGCTGAGGCCTGAACCGTCAAATCTATGGAGCTACATCCAAGGCTGTAGTAGAGAGGTCATCTGGGCATGTGGGGGGATAGCTGAAGGGCCACCCCCTCATGAGGTATGAAACATTTCACACACACCCGGGAATCACCAGTACAATCTACTGCATCACTGAACCATCAAGTATATGGATCTCGATCATGCCATAATGAGCTAGAGCTCAGAAACAATCAATTCAAAGGGTAATAAATATTCCCTTTGCTTGATCTAAGGTGCCCAATAAGAGTGGAATTTGGAACCAAGGTACACTGCCCTCTAGGCCTGTCTTCTGGAATGAATAAGCTGATGTCCTCAGAAGAAGGTCCTCCATAGGTGATGTAATAAGGGATCCTCAACTAAGGCATGAGGGATAATAGTAAAGTGATTGATAGACTAACACCAGGGATGATGGTGGAATGGGGGCTACTGAGTAGTGGGCTGACGACTTCCCTTGTTAGAGCATAAAGGGCATGGATGACTTGGTAGCTACTGAATCTACACTGAAGGGGATAGGGGACAGTATGACTAAAGGCCAAAATGTGTGACATAAGAGAGGAAAAAAGAAATTGAGGATAGAGGAATATAGCGGGATACTAAGGGACTCGAGATAAACTCCATGAATGTGATGATGACTCAACTCGGATGCTCTAAACAAGGGAAACTCGATGATGCTACCACACAGAATAGGCCTGATGTGGACCATAAAAACATGAGTACAAGATGGTTACTCAAGACAAAAATTGACACAAGAATGGAAAATTATGAAGGCAAATAGGTGCCCCAAGTACAGGTGTTGCAAGTGAAGAAATTCAATTTTGAGGAGTAGTGAAATGACCCTTCTTGGAAAAAATGTGTCTAGGTGAAGTATCAAATCACAAAAAATGGAAGGATTCCCATTTGAGAGCTCGGTGAGAGCTTTCCAATGGTGTTGAAAGTTTGTCAAACCAACCTATGGTTCGGTCAAAACTAGCGAAAGAATAATCTGGGGTTTCTATTTTAATAAGGCATTTTCCCTCCAATTTGATTCATTTGCAAGTGTAGCTGTTGTGAATGTAGAGAGGAGAAAAGGCCCTAAATCTTGCGACAATCGTAGTGGACACCCATCAATTGTATTTAAGAGGCCTAACCCTACTCTTTCAATTCAATGGATTAAAATTTTAGTTTATGCACCTAGGGCTCAAGAACAGACCCTTGCTCTTCTTCATGGTCGGGTCGCACTTTTTGGGGCAATATCTGCGACCTGGGTAGCAGGTTTTGGCCAGAAAACTGTGACCTCTCCCAGGAATAGCCTAAAAAGTGTGACCTGTCTGAGAGAGGGATTTTGGTATTTTTTTGGCTAAGAGCTGGGTTTTTATGGCTGTGATGTAGTATTTCCTTTTTGTACACTGACAAACATGATGGTTTTTTACAGAAATGGCAGATTTGAGGATCAACTAGAGAGAAAGTGACCTAGACACATTACAGTCTGAGATCCGGGAGGATCATGGTGTCTATGCTGCATTGGTCAGGTTTGGGGTCCTGAAATTTGTGGAGAACCCTTTTATGAGAGCTGGAGAGCCCTTTGTTTGCTCGGATTGTCAGCTATTGGGATCTGGATCATGAGATATTTATAGTGCGAGGGCACCGGATCAAGTTGAATATCTAGGATACATATTTCTTAACTGGTCTCCTGCCACTTGGGATGGTGGGAAATGCACAGCTAGTGTTACCATGAGGGTGGAACAATATGGAGTTTGTAGAGCACCATTGTCGACCAGGTCTCCAAGTGAAGGGGACATGGATACCGATCAGAGATCTAGAGTGGTTAGAGACTCGTGCTGTGGTTGCAGTAGTGCTATGGATCCTGGGCAACCAGGTGCTCCACCACATAACTAGGGGTCAGATGATGCTTGTTGAGAGTTTTTTGAGTGGGATCTACTATGGGTAGGCCCAAATGATGTTTTATTTGTTGAAACAACAATTGTCACTATGCAAGCGGCAGGTGAACCATGACTGTGCATATGGCACCGTGCTCTGCTCACTCTTCTTCAAGAATATCTTGACACTTCGGTGTCGCATACAGATCCAGCATGGGGACCCAAGAGAGCCCAGGATGCGCCACTAGGGGCGGCTACTGTGTAGAGGGGGAGGTGGGGCAGTCAGACGGGTGTTCCGACCCAAGTTTTTTGCTCATTAGGATGAGATTCCATTGTACATAGACAACTATCCCTATAGTGGGATGAGTTATCATCAAGACCTGGACTTGCCACTATCGCTAGGTTGAGCATGGGGGCCTGATGGTAAGTGACAAGTTGCTTATCTTTTATGTGCATATAAAGTTTAATAATATTGTATATGGTACTGATTCATTCACTTTTGGTATGAAGATACAACATTGTTGAAACCAGCTGGGTATATGGGGTGACCTATAGTATTAGGGGCTGCAGCACCTAGTGGGTTGAGGGGTCCGCAAAATGAGGATGCAGTTGCGCTCCTGTAGGACATCTATCGTAGATGTGAGAGTCTTCTGACCAGTGTTTTAGAGCGCGACTGGAAATATATTGATGACCATTACATAGAGCCATGTATTGGTCTACCCTCAGAATGGCGAGGGGTCATGTGGCACATGGCGATGGCCGGACAAGGGATGCACGATCTACGAGCTATCGAAGCTGAGCCATTTGCCTAGGATCCTCCAGATAGTAATTAGACATAATGGATATGCATTGTTTTATGGTTTATTTTTATTGTCTTGTGTGAAATGCGTGTGATATATTCCAATCTAGAATATTGTTTGCAATGCTATCTACATATTGAATTTGAGTTCTAGGTACATGACTGAATGTAATGATTTCAAATTCACGCATCAAAATATTCACTTGTAAATATCTTCTAAAAAGGATAGGATTATGCACACGATAAACACCATTCAATTGCATGACAAGAAGCAGGGAATCTAAATGAACATGAAAGTGAAGTATGCGATGGGAAAGGGAATCGGCTAATAAACCATGCACTGCTTCATATTCAACTTGGTTATTGGTGACAGTACCAATGCATATGCCATTAGAGAGAACAAGTGAATGCAAGGGGGTAAAAATGGCCCAGGTTGCTGAGGCTAGATTCCAGGAGTAGCAGCTTGCACCATCGGCATAACCGATATATGGTGTGGATGGGGGGTCCATATGAAAGGTGCCACAAGACAACAAATGAGAGGATGATGAACAATGCTGGCAACCCGAACGCCAGGTAAAAATTTAAAAAAACACTGCTAGAGGAAGTGATTTTGGTATGATTTCTACCATCCCCACACCGGAAGGTAGATGGTGTGGGGGAGCTTCCTTGGGGGCCGCTTGTGCTCAGGTTGCAAAAGTCACCATAGACATGGATGGTTCCATTCCTCTTATGGGCAGGAAAGATGAATTCAGGGGTGGAAAAGGCTTCCATGATGTCATCATCACAGTAGAAGATGGGGTGAGTGACGGAAGGGTAACCATATGACGCGGCAAAGCTACATGACTCATCATTGTGAGAATAAAGGTTCACATGCACATCGTCATAGGGGGTTACGGAATAACAAGCAGATAAGGGATCCACCGATGTTGATCCTAGGGTGATCACTGAAGGGAGGTCAAGCAAAATAGAAGGGTAAGTCCCAGAGGGGTCTTCCAACGTGGATCTCATAGATGATGATAGGTAGAGGATGGTGGTCGAAGACTCTGTCATTTCGACATCGGGAGGGGGGATTTCAATGGGAGAAATTATATCCTTAGGGTTAACCGAAGCATACTGCGTGAGAACTAGAGAGTCAGACTCATTCTGTTTGGTTTTGTATTCCTAAACTACCTCCAAAGCGGCATGGTAATGCTTAAGGTGGGGAGAGAGGTGGGTATAATGGCCACGGAGATTACACAAGGAACTGGGGTGGTTGGTGTGAATGCTCTTGGGGTTCTTGGCTGTAGTTGGTAAAGTAACAGAGCCTTCAGCGACCTTAGACTCAGGAAATGCGACATTGACCATGGGCTTGATAGGGGAAAATTTAGGAAAATGATATGTGGCATGACTGACAACATCACAGAAATCACACGAGGAGGTATGATTTGGAGGCTAAGGAGGAGTAAGGGTTGTCTGGGCAGCCTTTTATTTAGGTTCCTTCTTGCGAGCTTTGCCCCCCTCGCCCGAAACTTTCGCAATAGGAGTAGGTTCCTGATGAGGTGGCTAAGGCACAGAAGCAAAGGGGGTGGGGGGGGGTCATGGCGACCGGTTGGACCGAGGTCAAAGCAGTATAAGGTTTGGGCTGACCAGACAGGATAATGGCTGAGGGATCAATGTACCAAACTGGGATCCCTAGGGTCATGTTAGGAAGAGACAAGGTAGCCATAACATGTACCGAAAATACTCTAGGAGGGGGAGCTAGAAACGGTATCTAACCAGAGGGTTAATGGACAGGCGGGACAGCTCCGAGATGGTTAAGGGTGGGGGGAACCATTCCAGAAGGGTAGAGAGGCTCATAGACACCAACTACGGATGAGGAGCCTTAAGGAGGAGGTCTTGAAGGCTGAGTTGAGGTGCTAGGAGAAAGTTACGGAGGGCGGGGTTGCTGAGTAGTCGAACCAGTTCATTTAAGGTTAGATTGAGACAATTGCATCATGAAAATGTTTGATGAGATGGGGTCAGAGATAAGAGGAGAGAGACCAGGGAAAGAACCAAGAAAAGAGAAATCTTTATAGACTTCGGGTGAAACATTGGTCGGAAGTTCGACTATTTTTTTATTGGCCACCGAAGAGATGATGGACTTAGGGGAGGTCTGAGACTTCAGTTCGTAATATTTCAATTGGTCGACGGTGACAATAGTTTCATTGTGAGGAAAGCACATCTTATGGTGAATCGCATATGGGACAGCAACCATTGCATAAGTATAGCTACGACTCAATATAATGTTGTAGTCTAAGGGGGCATCAATGACTTCTACATCAAAACAAATGGTCTTGCACACAAGAGTAATCTGACAATTTCGGAACATGCCAAGGGGCTAGGAAGAGTGGCCATCCCATGCTCGGAGGGTGATAGTGGAAGGGGCTAACTCAGGAGATCTGAGTTGCTTCCAAACCAAAGCGAACATCACGCAGGTGGATGCCCCCTCGTTAATGATACAATTAGAGACGTTGGCATTCCGGATCTTGATAGGGATTTGGAAGGAAATGGAAGCAGGAAGGGGGGGATGTTCTGACCAGTCAACATTGAAGAAAATAAAATGATCATCTAAAGGATCCACAACACCCATGGAATTTAGTATATATTTTCATTATGAAGGGCATGACTGGAGGAATTTCAGCATTGACATGGTAACAGGGGATTGTGCCAAGCCATCTACTATACTATACGAATGGGCAGCTTTACGAAGCAACATTTTGGCGTAATGGTCCCTTGGGGATCTTGGTATGAACCTCTGCCTTAGGCTAAGGGATCATTAAAGGACCATTGGGTGTCTAAAGAGGCTCTATGGGACCTGAAGAAGGGGGCTCTAGGGCAGGCGTAGTGGGGGGATTTTTTTACAGACAGGACCGATTCTGAAGGTTAAGGTCAATGGTAATGGGTTGGTTATATTTCATCATGAGGATCTGGTAATCAGAGGTGCCAGATGGAGGAGGTTGAGTGGCCGCCTAACTTTTAGGGGGTTGGGTAGCCATGAATCCTTGCTAGGGGAAAATATTGGTAAAAACAGCCGGCTGGATAGGGGCAACAATGGGAGGAACTAAAGGAGAGGCTTGTTGTCCTTGGGATGCTTCTTGAGCTTCCCACATCTGATGCATCTAAGGTAAAAGAGGATAATCATGGGTGTAGTGACCATAGACACCGCAACAAGAATAACTTTTGTTCGTGCAAACATGCCTGTCCTGCTTGGGCTGAGTGCCCTATTGTTGGGTTGTAGTGTTAGGTGCATTCCCTTGGGGATTGTTTCCTGGATTACCTGGGGAATATTGGTTTTGGTTGCCTTTCCTCTTCTTTTTGTAAGTAAGAGGACTAGTTGCACCCTACTGTGCATACACCTGACCTTGGGGGGGTGATGGTTGTTGTTGTGGGGGTTAAGAAGACAAGGGAGGTTGATGTGCTAATGCTGGAGGAGTTGGAGCACCAGGTTGCAGATACGGATAATAAAGAGGTTAGGAAACATTTGGGTAAACAATTTGGGCAAAAGGAGGAGGCATGTTGTATCCTGGATACATGCTACCAGGAGGGGGAAAAGTGATGGAGGAGTTGGCCCCTCCCTGAGGTAAACCATAACCCATGGGAGGATGAATTTATGGACGAGAAAGGGCTCCAATGATACCATCGACGGCATTGGATGCCCTTGGTGCATTGGCACCACTGGGTCTAGGGAGATCAGGTAAGACGGTATAAACATAACTATACTGTGCATAGATTAGGTCATATTTCAACACAATCTAGAGGGCATCTTCCTCGGTCTAAGGTAAGTGAGAGGCAACATCTTTGCCAATAGTAGGAAAAAGGGATCTAAGAAACCAGTCCATGTAGACACATCCTTCAAAGGTAGGGGCTCGACATAGGCTCTTTCCTCTCCACCATTCTTGGACATGATCAGATAGGCGGGTCATAGACGATTGACAGAAAGAGGTCAAGAGTTTGATATTAGTGTCATAGAGAAGAGGAAGCTGGAAGTAAGATAGAAATCCCTGGCAAGAGCCACAAAGGTAGTATGAGAGGTGGAGGCCTGGTCGACATACCCTTAAAAGCTTCTCTAGTTAGCGTATGCTAGAACAATTGAAGATGGATGGATTCATCGGTGATGGAATTAGACAAACACCACATGTGGAAAGAACGAACATGGTTGGTAGGATCCTCTCCAGCAAGACCTTCAAACTTGGGAATGTTTGAAGGGAGCTTGGTTGGCATAGCAGGCCAACCAGGATCATGGTGTATGGGGTCATTAATCAACTGGCTAAAATCGAGGAGATTGAGTCCTACCATATAAGGGAGCAAGGGAGCAGCTAGAATAGTCCCTATTATGGCCCCACTAGTAGCATTCCCAACATTAGGGTCGGGGCTACCACCAGCATTAGGTACTGAAACAAACATGGTGAAGGTGACAAAAGGAGAGTTGGGAATAGAACCAGAAGGGGAACCTGATGAACTCGAAGTAGCGTCAGAATGTGGACTCGGTAGAGGACGAACTCGAACCCTATGCAGAGGAGTAAGTCTTCCTACCAGAAACTGAGGATGAAGGCTAAGGAGTCTCTGGGATAAGTGCCTTAGGGGTGCAATGATGGAAAAACATACACGAATCACAAAAGGAAGAGAGACCAACAAGGGCAGGGAGGTGCAGGATTAAATTATTACAATGTTGAAACAAGGGTGGGGAGGTGCAGAATCAATTGATTACAATGTTATAGTCTTGGCCTGGCAGTGTAAACCAGGCGCTTCTCACTTAGGGTGTGCGTGTATGTGATAAGTGTTTTAATTTTAATTAAGCCCTGATGTGTGTAGATAAAAAGGAAAAAAATGTTGTATAACTGTAAATAAATCTGAAAATAACAATATAGGAAACTGAATATGACATAAAATAAATAGCTAAAGATGTATCAATTTAATCCCAAGGAGGATGGCTTCCCAAAAACTAGTCTATGTGTGGGTGAAATCTATTCAAAACACACAAAATGGCCAATGGATCTAAAGTCAGGAGGGACAAGGATCTAAAGGTCATATATGCTATAAATAGGTGTAGAAAACAACAAAAAGCTAGAGGGAAAAGTGCTACAAAAAAGGTGGCGAAAAGGCTACAACCTGAAGGGAAAATGAGGGGACCCTAAAGCAGGACCAAACAAACTGAAAAGAGGTGTTTTGGATGCATGAATCATCAATCTGAAATGGATCCTAAAGTACAAGTTCAGATCTAAAAAATGCCTGAACACACTGAAATCTCAAACGACCTGCTTCACCTAAACTCCTCCTAAAAAGGTGGAAGCATACTGAAGCCCTAAGGGCCTTGGTTCCTACATCGACGAGTAAAATAGAGCAAGTACAAGTCCAAGACGGGTAGAGATGGAGGTGAAAAAACCCTGAATAGTAGCCTAGACAAACCTAGAAAAATGACAGAAAACTCCTGCAAAAAGTACAGGTCGCAAGTTCTGACCTGTTTTCAACAGAAGTCGCAGGTTTCAGGATGTTTTCAGCGTCTTGAAGGTTGAGGTTGTAGGTTTCGGCCTAGAAAGTGTGACCTTCACTTCCAGCCATCTCAGGAGCAAGTTTCAAAAAAAGTGTCGTCTTAGCTACGGCTGATACCTATCACCTGTGCAATATGCATAGAAACACACAGAAGTAAGAATTTTTACTATTTTAGGGTTTTAAAGGTTAAAAAAACATAAATAAATAAAAAATAAGAAGCTAAAGAAAAACCCTAGGGGTTGAAGTAGCTATTCATGCAGGGATCTGAAAAACAACAGTGGTCGTAATTATAAATCCCTAGTGGAGTCGCCGGTTGTTAGTGTGAATCCTAATCACAAGTGTACGAAAAAAAATCACTTTATTTATGCATAACAAATAGCCCTAACATCAAATATGGTTGTCAATTTTCTTAGATATACAGTTAGTGATCATAATAAATGCTACAGAAATCCAGATCTATGTATTTAAAGAAATTAAACAGAAATTAAAAGCAAGAGTTTCTCCATGCATCCAATAGACAAGACAATAATGTTTTTAAAAATTTTAATATTTATGATACATGGGAAGAGAACATAGAAATTTGTTACTAGTCCCCCTTAATGGGATGGGTTCTTGTATGTCCTCAGTGCTTCAGATCTAAGATCTCTCTCTCTTGATGGTGTAGAAAACCTAGACAAAAATGGAACTCAAAGAGAGCTCACAAGCAAAAAGGTAGAAAAATATGACAATGATGGAGGATCAAATTCAGACCAAAAGTATAGATCCAGAGATATCCTTAGCCAAAAAAAGGTAGCGAATGAATGGAAAAACCATTCTATATATAACAAAATATTGAGTTAGTACAAATATTGGTGCATAATTAAAATATTATTAACCAAATCTAGATCCAACTTTTATGGAATATTTTATTATTTCTGTTGGAGGGAAAAAGAATTTGAAGTTGGTCAAATCCCTTTATCTGTAAATAATAAATAAATAAATGATTTATTTATTATTTTAATGATATGGTTGAGTAATAATTAAATAAATAGTGATTTATTCAATTATTTATAAATGATTTAGTCAAATTTAACAAGGAATATTATTTAAATAATGTTTTAAATCATTATTCCTAGAAAATAATAAGATAAATAATGATTTATCTGATTAATTTCCTGTTTTGGGTTAAATATGACCATGAATATTAATTAAAATTTGGTTTAATTAATTATCCCTTGAGTAAAATCAAACAAATAAGGATTTATTCAACTATTCCTCATGGGGTTTCCTATTTAGACCATAAACAACTTAATAAATTATGGATTACTAAGTTATTTTTCATGACTGTATTCATCATCCATGTTGTCTTCAAATTCATTTCTGGAAATTCTATGTAGACTTTATCAAGACATGGTGTTGCAAGCCATGCTTCAAGGAATTTTAACTCTTCTTCATAATTGTCAAGTTTACCTGCACACTGGAAATCAACGCTAGGATTAAAAATATATGCAGAACCATATTGGTTCTATTCTTTCTTCTCTGTAATGAGAGATTTCTCTCATTTTTCTTCCTTCTTTGTTTCTATTTCTTTAGCTACTTCAAAAAGTTTTTCTTTCACTTCGTTTGTAGATTCAAGTGGGATTCTCTCACCAAATAGCATCATGTAGATATCATGTTTTTTTTGCATAATTTGTAACCATTCATAATTAAGAAATAGGTATTCAACAAAATTAACATAAGAAAATTTAATTGTTGGACTTAGCATAGCATTGGATACCTCAAATGTAGCTTCATTACCATCAGCAAGATTTTTTGCTGGATTCGCCAAATATTTGTCCACTTGTGGCTGTGCATGGTGGGGTTCATGAGAATCTATGTGCCACTTCTTTGTTTCTTCTGCAAATTCTTTACAATCATCTTTCACTTGTGGTTGACCAGATTGGGATTGACTAAACTCTTCATTTTCAATTTGATCACTCCTCCTTTTACCAAAATTCCTCTCAACAATGTCCTAGACCTCCGTGGCTATATATGCATTTGTAATGAGGGGTGCAATGTTGTCATGTGTAGATTATTTTATGCATTTAAATTCGAAGGAATTATTTCTATTTTCACTTGCAAGTCTTTCAAAAAATATTAATACATCTCTTATTGTTGTTTCTACTTAGCCTCTTGGGTTTTCACATTTGTTGAGAACTGGCGCACTATGGCTCAACAAGAAAATCAAACCTAAAACATAGTAATTGATTGCAATAAAAAAATCTTCGTGGTGGCTTCTCTGTTGCTCAATTTCTACAAATTGATTGGTCTACGAATTCTCTACAAAGGTGAAAAAACCAATGGCATGGCCTTGGGAGAATGGTGGCATCAAAATTTAATGCATCTGATTTTCGAATGACAAAAAGTGGAGTCTTATGAATTTGACTTCTATAATGCATATGTCATCGGTATTATTCTGCATCAATGCTCCAGAAATTGATGGTGATTATGTGTCCATGTATAACGCAGTTGGTACAATAGCTCGAGTATGTTACTGCACAAAACGTTTTTTTTAATTTTTTATACAAATCGACTTTCTTCATTCTCGTCATTGAGCTCTATCTTTATGCTTCAACGAAATTCAAAATTTTCTCTCACTTCGCATATGTTTTTGTTCTCTCAAGGAGTCTTCTTCAACCTCGCCTCCTCTCTCTGCTACTCTCAAGGAGTCTTATGTACAATACATTATGATACTATGTTAAATAATGAAAACCATGGAGCAGAAATCTACTCTTCTCAAATATTCAAAATTAGTTAAATAGAATTACATAGGAGACATTCTACTCTTCTCAATATTCAAAATCAGCTAAATAGAATTACATAGGATACATCAGCAATAAATTATTTTACTGAGATTGAACTACAACTCAACCGAACTGGATTGAACTCAACTAACTATGACACTTGAATAGATGGTTATGACACCTAGAAGATATATTCTCCAACACGAACCACAATATTAATTTAATGAAAATTATTTGATATTAAAAGTATTAAAAAAATTAAATTCACTAATGTTATTATTTGATTTGAAACTAAAAACACATTCAACTACTTTTAATATCTTTTGGTGGATGATGTATTAGAGAAAGAATATTCTCTTGAAATCAAATCTTGTCCAACCATTTATGTAAAAATGAAAATTTCTTAAACCCAAATCAAATGATCATCTAAAGGATCCACAACACCCATGGAATTTAGTATATATTTTCATTATGAAGGGCATGACTGGAGGAATTTCAGCATTGACATGGTAACAGGGGATTGTGCCAAGCCATCTACTATACTATACGAATGGGCAGCTTTACGAAGCAACATTTTGGCGTAATGGTCCCTTGGGGATCTTGGTATGAACCTCTGCCTTAGGCTAAGGGATCATTAAAGGACCATTGGGTGTCTAAAGAGGCTCTATGGGACCTGAAGAAGGGGGCTCTAGGGCAGGCGTAGTGGGGGGATTTTTTTACAGACAGGACCGATTCTGAAGGTTAAGGTCAATGGTAATGGGTTGGTTATATTTCATCATGAGGATCTGGTAATCAGAGGTGCCAGATGGAGGAGGTTGAGTGGCCGCCTAACTTTTAGGGGGTTGGGTAGCCATGAATCCTTGCTAGGGGAAAATATTGGTAAAAACAGCCGGCTGGATAGGGGCAACAATGGGAGGAACTGAAGGGGAGGCTTGTTGTCCTTGGGATGCTTCTTGAGCTTCCCACATCTAATGCATCTAAGGTAAAAGAGGATAATCATGGGTGTAGTGACCATAGACACCGCAACAAGAATAACTTTTGTTCGTGCAAACATGCCTGTCCTGCTTGGGCTGAGTGCCCTATTGTTGGGTTGTAGTGTTAGGTGCATTCCGTTGGGGATTGTTTCCTGGATTACCTGGGGAATATTGGTTTTGGTTGCCTTTCCTCTTCTTTTTGTAAGTAAGAGGACTATTTGCACCCTACTGTGCATACACCTGACCTTGGGGGGGTGATGGTTGTTGTTGTGGGGGTTAAGAAGACAAGGGAGGTTGATGTGCTAATGCTGGAGGAGTTGGAGCACCAGGTTGCAGATACGGATAATAAAGAGGTTAGGAAACATTTGGGTAAACAATTTGGGCAAAAGGAGGAGGCATGTTGTATCCTGGATACATGCTACCAGGAGGGGGAAAAGTGATGGAGGAGTTGGCCCCTCCCTGAGGTAAACCATAACCCATGGGAGGATGAATTTATGGACGAGAAAGGGCTCCAATGATACCATCGACGGCATTGGATGCCCTTGGTGCATTGGCACCACTGGGTCTAGGGAGATCAGGTAAGACGGTATAAACATAACTATACTGTGCATAGATTAGGTCATATTTCAACACAATCTAGAGGGCATCTTCCTCGGTCTAAGGTAAGTGAGAGGCAACATCTTTGCCAATAGTAGGAAAAAGGGATCTAAGAAACCAGTCCATGTAGACACATCCTTCAAAGGTAGGGGCTCGACATAGGCTCTTTCCTCTCCACCATTCTTGGACATGATCAGATAGGCGGGTCATAGAGGATCACGTAAAGAGGTCAAGAGTTTGATATTAGTGTCATAGAGAAGAGGAAGCCTGAAGTAAGATAGAAATCCCCGGCAAGAGCCACAAAGGTAGTATGAGAGGTGGAGGCCTCGTCGACATACCCTTAAAAGCTTCTCTAGTTAGCGTATGCTAGAACAATTGAAGATGGATGGATTCATCGGTGATGGAATTAGACAAACACCACATGTGGAAAGAACGAACATGGTTGGTAGGATCCTCTCCAGCAAGACCTTCAAACTTGGGAATGTTTGAAGGGAGCTTGGTTGGCATAGCAGGCCAACCAGGATCATGGTGTATGGGGTCATTAATCAACTGGCTAAAATCGAGGAGATTGAGTCCTACCATATAAGGGAGCAAGGGAGCAGCTAGAATAGTCCCTATTATGGCCCCACTAGTAGCATTCCCAACATTAGGGTCGGGGCTACCACCAGCATTAGGTACTGAAACAAACATGGTGAAGGTGACAAAAGGAGAGTTGGGAATAGAACCAGAAGGGGAACCTGATGAACTCGAAGTAGCGTCAGAATGTGGACTCGGTAGAGGACGAACTCGAACCCTATGCAGAGGAGTAAGTCTTCCTACCAGAAACTGAGGATGAAGGCTAAGGAGTCTCTGGGATAAGTGCCTTAGGGGTGCAATGATGGAAAAACATACACGAATCACAAAAGGAAGAGAGACCAACAAGGGCAGGGAGGTGCAGGATTAAATTATTACAATGTTGAAACAAGGGCAGGGAGGTGCAGAATCAATTGATTACAATGTTATAGTCTTGGCCTGGCAGTGTAAACCAGGCGCTTCTCACTTAGGGTGTGCGTGTATGTGATAAGTGTTTTAATTTTAATTAAGCCCTGATGTGTGTAGATAAAAAGGAAAAAAATGTTGTATAACTGTAAATAAATCTGAAAATAACAATATAGGAAACTGAATATGACATAAAATAAATAGCTAAAGATGTATCAATTTAATCCCAAGGAGGATGGCTTCCCAAAAACTAGTCTATGTGTGGGTGAAATCTATTCAAAACACACAAAATGGCCAATGGATCTAAAGTCAGGAGGGACAAGGATCTAAAGGTCATATATGCTATAAATAGGTGTAGAAAACAACAAAAAGCTAGAGGGAAAAGTGCTACAAAAAAGGTGGCGAAAAGGCTACAACCTGAAGGGAAAATGAGGGGACCCTAAAGCAGGACCAAACAAACTGAAAAGAGGTGTTTTGGATGCATGAATCATCAATTTGAATGGATCATCCCAAGTACAAGTTCGACTCAAAAAATGCTCCGACCACACCGAAATCTCAACCACTCTCGACCGAAACCTCCTAAAAAGGTGGAAGCATACTGAAGCCCTAATGGGCTCGGTTCCTACTTAGACAAGTAAAAAAAAGCAAGTATAGGTCCAAGACGGGTGGAGAGGGAGGTCAGACAAACCTGAACAATAGCCCAGACAAACCTAGAAAAATGACAAAACTCCCCGCAAAAAGCATGCCAGGTCGCAAGTTCTCGACCGTTTTCGTCGAGTCGCAGGTTTCAGGATGTTTCGTCTTGAAGGTTGAGGTTGTAGGTTTCGCCTAGGAAAGTGTGACCTTCACTTCCAAAATCTCAGGAGCAAGTTTTAAAAAAAAGTGTCGTCTTAGCTACTACTGATACCTATCACCCGTGCAATATGCATAAACACACAGAAGGAAGACCTTACTATTTTAGGGTTTTAAAGGTTAAAAAAACATAAATAAATAAAAAATAAGAATAAAGAAAACCTTAGAAGCCAGCTTAGCTATTCATGCAGATTCGAAAAACAACATGGTCGTAATTATAACCCTAATGGAGTCGCTATTGCGTAGTGAATTCTAATCACAAGCGTACGAAAAATGGTGACTTTAGTTGTGCATAACAAATAGCCCTAACATCAAACATGGTTGTCAATTTCCTTATATCTACAGTTAGTGATCACAATAAATGATACATAAATCCAGATCTATGTAGTTAAAGACATTAAATAGCTAATAAAAACAAGAGTTCCCCTATGCATCCAATAAACAAGACAAGAATGTTTTTAAGGAATTTTTTATTTATGACACCTCGAAGGAGAACATAGAAAGATGTTACTAGTCCTCCTCAATGATTTATTCGTATGTCGATGGCTGAATCGCATCTAAAGGATCTCTTGATGGTGTAGAAAACCCAGACAAAAATGGAACTCAAAGAGAGCTCAGAAGAAAAATGGTAGCAAAATATGACAATGATGGAGGATCAAAGACAGACCAAAAGTATAGATCCAGAGTGATCTTTAGGGAACAAAAGGTAGTGAGTGAATGGAAAAACCCTTCTATTTATAAAAAAATATTGAGTTAGTCTAGATATTGGTGCATAACTAAAATATTATTAACCAATTCTAGATCCAACTTTTATGGAATATTTTATTATATTTGTTGGAGGGAAAAGGAATTTGAATTTGGTCAAATCCATTTATTTGTAAATAATAAATAAATAAATGATTTATTTATTATTTTAAGAATGTGGTTGAGTAATAATTAAATAAAAAATGATTTATTAAATTATTTATAAATGATTTAGTCAATTTTAACAAGGAATATTGTTTAAATAATGTTTTAAATCATTATTCCTAGAAAATAATAAGATAAATAATGATTTATCTGATTAATTTCCTGTTTTGGGTTAAATATGACCATGAATATTAATTAAAATTTGGTTTAATTAATTATCCCTTGAGTAAAATCAAACAAATAAGGATTTATTCAACTATTCCTCATGGGGTTTCCTATTTAGACCATAAACAACTTAATAAATTATGGATTACTAAGTTATTTTTCATGACTGTATTCATCATCCATGTTGTCTTCAAATTCATTTCTGGAAATTCTATGTAGACTTTATCAAGACATGGTGTTGCAAGCCATGCTTCAAGGAATTTTAACTCTTCTTCATAATTGTCAAGTTTACCTGCACACTGGAAATCAACGCTAGGATTAAAAATATATGCAGAACCATATTGGTTCTATTCTTTCTTCTCTGTAATGAGAGATTTCTCTCATTTTTCTTCCTTCTTTGTTTCTATTTCTTTAGCTACTTCAAAAAGTTTTTCTTTCACTTCGTTTGTAGATTCAAGTGGGATTCTCTCACCAAATAGCATCATGTAGATATCATGTTTTTTTTGCATAATTTGTAACCATTCATAATTAAGAAATAGGTATTCAACAAAATTAACATAAGAAAATTTAATTGTTGGACTTAGCATAGCATTGGATCTCAAATGTAGCTTCATTACCATCGACAAGATTTTTCTTTGGATTAGCCAAATATTTGTCCACTTGTGTTTGTGCATGAGTGGGAGTTCATTGAAAATCTATGTACCACTTCTTTATTTCTTATACAATTGCTAATCATCTTTCACTTGTGGTTGACTTGAGATTGGGATTGACTAAACTCTTCATTTCAATTTGATCACTCCTCCTTTACCAAAATTCCTCTCAACAATGTCCTGAACCTCCAGCTATATATGCATTTGTAATGAGGTGCAATGTTGTCATGTGTAAGTTATTTATGCATTTAGAATTCGAAGGAATTATTTCTATTTTCACTTGCAAGTCTTTCAAAAAATATTAATACATCTCTTATTAGTTGTTTCTACTTAGCCTCTTGGGTTTCACATTTAGTGTTGAGCGGCGCACTATGGCTCAACAAGAAAATCAAACCTAAAACATAGTAATTGATTGCAAGAAAAAATCTTCGTGGTGCTTTTGCCTGCGATTGCTCAATTTCTACCTATTGATTGGTCTACGAATTCTCTACAAAGGTGAAAAAACCAATGGCATGGCCTAGGGAGAATGGGTAGCATCAAAATTTAATGCATACGATTTCGAATGACAAAAAGTGGGTATTATGAATTTGACTTCTATAATGCATATGTCATCGTGTGTCTGCATCAATGCTCAGGAAATTGATGGTGATTATGTGTCCATGTATACTTGTGATTGGTACAATAGCTTGAGTATGTTCTTGCACAAAGCGTTTTTTAAATTTTTTATACAAATCGACTTTCTTCATTCTCGTCATTGAGCTCTATCTTTATGCTTCAACGAAATTCAAAATTTTCTCTCACTTCGCATATGTTTTTGTTCTCTCAAGGAGTCTTCTTCAACCTCGCCTCCTCTCTCTGCTACTCTCAAGGAGTCTTATGTACAATACATTATGATACTATGTTAAATAATGAAAACCATGGAGCAGAAATCTACTCTTCTCAAATATTCAAAATTAGTTAAATAGAATTACATAGGAGACATTCTACTCTTCTCAATATTCAAAATCAGCTAAATAGAATTACATAGGATACATCAGCAATAAATTATTTTACTGAGATTGAACTACAACTCAACCGAACTGGATTGAACTCAACTAACTATGACACTTGAATAGATGGTTATGACACCTAGAAGATATATTCTCCAACACGAACCACAATATTAATTTAATGAAAATTATTTGATATTAAAAGTATTAAAAAAATTAAATTCACTAATGTTATTATTTGATTTGAAACTAAAAACACATTCAACTACTTTTAATATCTTTTGGTGGATGATGTATTAGAGAAAGAATATTCTCTTGAAATCAAATCTTGTCCAACCATTTATGTAAAAATGAAAATTTCTTAAACCCAAACCTAATTCCAATATTAACTAAGCTAATTAACTTTATGAAATACCTATTAAATAATACTATAATTTTTCATACTATAATTTGTCTTTGATAAATTTTATTCCTAAAAAAAAAACAAAAAAAAACATAATAGCAACAAAACACTTTTTTTAGACGATATATATAACCACTACCACTCTTTGTTTTAGATAGTATATATAACCATGACTAAGCTAATCTACTTCAACAACAATACTTTATCGCCCTCGATAAACTCATCCAAATATAGAATGTCACCAGAGAAAAGAGAGTCTACAACAGGGTTCAATTCCTTATATGTATATAAGTGAATAATATTGAAATTGAAAAACACTCATTTCTCCTTGAAATGTGCCACTAGTACAAACATAAATAAATTATTCATCTAATTGATTGCCAACAAATAATAAGTAAAATTTTGAAATTTTTACACCTTTTTATCTATCAATCTTCAAAAAATAACTTACAGTTATATCTTCATCATAATTATTAGTTTTTATCAAAGATTGAGTTATGCTAGAAATTGCCCCAAAATGTGCAAAGAAACCTTGTATTTTGGTTTTTGTAATCAAGCAAGAAATAGTTCGTGTTATGTACATCTACGAAAGAACATAACACTATTTGGTCATGTCCATCACAAATGGAAACAATTTGTTCTTAGTGAAATTGATGCATAAAAATTATGGTACTCTTCAGATATTACCCACCACTATCAATTTTCATCATTGGGCTTCAAATCTGCTATGAGAATATTGTATGGTATGTTTTGGAACTCTCTTGGTTTATTCTTCAGAAGCAGGAAAAATAAAAATCATACTAATGCAGGCTACTTTATTTTGAAACCCAACGAATACGAGCTACCAAAGTATAAGAAATTATGATTTATGATAAATTGTTGTTGTTAAGCTTATAAAGAGTTATTTGTTTTTCAAATCAGAACAATTGAGTCTCAAGGAAGAAAACCAAAAATTTCAATTGCAAGCAATTTCATCATTGCTTGACCAAGAAAATATGACCAATCTCTAACTGCAAATGAAGCTTCATGTTCTAGGCCTTGTCTCAGCAATTCAAGCAATGCTTACAAGTTTGTTTCAAAACAAAATTATTTCTGATATAATATTATTCTGAGTAATTTGGATGAAGAGTAAAAACAATAGATTCTTTGCTTCCCTAATGAGAAAATTGCAATTGTTTTCACTATTTCAACTAATCATTCACAATCACTATTTCATGTTGTCAAGAATTTTCAATGAGAATCATGGTATGACCAAGTTCATTTCCAAAATTTCCACAACAAATAGTTATGATGGATAATGACCATTAACTCATGGAAAGCAGCAAGATATGTCACATCGTTCCAAAGTCAATATGGGTTAAGAACTAAAGGAACAATTTTTTACTATTACAATTAGAAGTTGGTCATTGAATTTGGGTTATCAACTCAACTCCTGGGATGACAGTTCGTATCATGAAGAATATTTGAGTTGATGTGACTCCCTAGACCATATTTGTCTGTGGTATTGTCACATAAGAAATTGTTATGAGGCATGCTAACCATCTCCATTTTCTAATGGACTAGAGCTCTCTTGTAGGAAATATTTGTAATGATATAGTTTAGGCTTAGCCATTTGAGATACCAATTTCATTTACATTTTCATCCTTGTATTGGTAAAAATGGTCTTGGGACAAAATTTCACTTTTGATAGTGAAGCATACAGAGAATTATCAACAATTTCTAGACAAAACCCAAATAATTATTTCTTCAAACATGTTGTAAATAAAATTATGAACCTTATAACATCAGTATATTGATGAGGCATAATACCTCTAAAAGGTCTCTCTAATAACTAGAAGGGAGATTTATCCGTTGATGATTTGATTGTTGTGTAGAAGCCTTCCAATGGACCAAGGAACTGATCTAGAAGATTTGTTTCCCAATAGAGACTCAATAAAGCCTTTGGTAATATATTACCAGACTTATTTTTGACATCTTTGGATCGTTAGGCATTGAGATAATTTTATCATAATGATAGGGACTTCTTTCGGAAAATATGTAGCGAGAATTTGTGTTGATGGGTGATTTTCCCCAAAAATAATTCTTCAATGTATAGGTTTCCTATTAGATTCTCTCTTTTGTGATTTTTCAATGAATGCCCTTGGGTATCCTATTGAGGTAGAAAAAATATTGGTCAGGTGAAAGGAATATCTATCTCAGGGGAGTTTAGGTAACTAATTCTCATCCTATAGATGAATATTCCTGAGAAATTTCTAGTTCGTAGAGGCTCGTCTAACAAAGAAAAGTTTTCCAGCAATAGTCAACAGTAACCATCCCAGACAATATAATTAGATACATATGGTTTGAGCATAAAATGAGATTTACATCTAAAAAATGGTTTACAGTGTAGAAGCAAACTGTAACTCTTTTAATATAGTTAGATTAAATAGAATTGTAACATGGTTAGAATTTTGCTAAAAAAATATGAAAAAATGTAAAAAGTGCACTGAAAATGGCTGAAAATCCCAATAGAGGAGTAACTCCTAGCCAATATCGATATGATTGTGGGAAGATATTATGGCTCTTGAGGGTAGAAACAACAAAATTTATGGTATTCTCTGCTCTGGGTCCAACACGGTTCCATGACACACAAAATAAAAGAGTTTTGCCTCACATCGACCTTAATACAAGAAGGCTTTTGGGTATTTCAAATTCCAATAGGTTTCTTAAATTGGAATGTTTGTGTGAGGAATGTATTTGTAGACATATATGCCATTTGTGTGCACATTTTTTTAAAACCCACAGAACAATTCATTATGAGTTATGAAATGTACTTCCAAGTCACTACAACAATACATATAACAACATGACTAGGATGAATGTGAACATAATAATAATAATAAAAATAATAGAATAATATTGCCAGTTCTCTTTAGAAAAAGGTGACAAGCATCCAATCTATATTACATCAATAAAAACCTAGTGATTGTTCATAGAGAATTCACTAGTCATGTGGTAGCAACTAAAATTGTCTGGAAACTCTATTTGACTGGTATTCCTCTAACTGATCCTTATAAATCCTCTTGGTTAAACAAAAATCTAAAGACAGATAAAAAAATAGTATTTCCATGTCTCCACAAAAAAATGTGACAAGCATTCACCAAAAGGAGAGTATGTTTCTTTGCCTTTGGAGATCATGAATGAAATATATCTTTACCAAAAATAGGTAGGTTTAATTTACTTAACTTAGTTCCATTTTAAATAAAGGCTTGGTTTTCCTAAGTTGACACATTGATTACATGAAGTGGTTTTGATCCAGATTTACTGTAATTTCTATAACTAGGTTCGATCAAAATTTGATGGTAAATGGATATATCATTCTAGATTAATGATAATCTCTGTTATAGTTATAAGAACTAGTGAAAATCATACACTCACAATTTTAAATTCAAAATATCAATAACTTGTAATCAAGTTTCAGAATGAAAAAATACCATAAATACTAAATTTTTTAGAGAGTGGGAGAGGTTTCATCATCATTTTGTCATTGCCAACATTGTGAAGATCAAATCTTCCAACTATTAAGCAGTTACTAAATACAATGGTAAGTAGCATGAATGTCGAGCATGCAAGTAAGCGAATTCTCACTAGATTATGTGATTGATCATTCTCTTTTAATGCAAAACTTCTGAAACTACCAGAATTGAATAGAATAAAAGTAAAGTGGGAATTGTCAATGTCTCTAGAACGCAAAATTCAAAACTAACACAAGATGTAGAGCTTTTAATATTTATTATTTTTAAATACAATATGAGTAATTCACATAGAATTTATATGCATCTCCTCAACCATGATTGGAAGTTGCAGCGTCACATGAGAAAATTCACAAGCTCTATACGAATGGGGATTCCAATATCTAGAGATGAACTTCATTGCATAACAACAATTAGGTCTTGTCTTTCTTCATGCTTTGGTGCTCAACCAATTTTTCTACAATGACTAGAATGTGAGATGGTGACTTTTTTTTCAATGTACAGGTGTCTTTCACTTGTCACAAAGAGTTCCTGCATGCCAATGATTCTTGCACCAAGTTATGAATGTGACATCAATTGCATGTCTAGTTTGTTTAGGTAATGACACAAAACCCATTTTTAATAATAAATTACCAATTTTATTTTCAGTTATGAAGGCTCAAACATCAAATGTAATTGATTGATATTCATTATGTGTTCGTACCGCGGCATCATTGGGGCTCCACGCCTTACAAAAATTATGTTGACCTGATTCACCAACTTTGAATCTTCATGATTTTTCCATGATGATGGGGTGCCTTGAAAAATCAATTTGGAGGGTGAATGGCCTTTTCTTTATCATAGACGTTTTCTTTCATCTTGCAAAATTTTCAAGCATCCTATAAAGTGATATGCAATTAGTTTTCAACATAAGAAATGTCATATCCAGTAATATTACTATAGTTACTAAGTTCATAAAATGAGTTTCCTCTATTCTCACTGAATAAAAATAATGATTATAATGTTTTTCACGTTAAAATATTGAGATCAAATAAAAACATATTAATTTATTTTTAATATTATATTAATTAATCTTTTCCCAATAAAATTAATATAAAATCGTTGTTATTTTTTATTTTATTTAGATTATGTATAATATATTATAAATAAATTTAATTTATTTAATTAATAATAACTTTTATTATTACTATAAGTTAATATCATTTAATATTAAATATAATTAATTAAAATATATATTCATATAAAATATTAAAACCTATATAGAAAATTACCGTTTTTTTCTCTGTTAGGGTTTCGCCTGAGCAGCCATCACCTTCTACATCAACAATTCACATATTGAAATCCCCTATGTGTTGATCCCATAGGGTTCTATTTCTCTCCAGGCCCAGGTGTACGAGACAATGTCAGGCCCCCCGCTGTGGCAGGAGGGGCCACAATCCTACCGTGACGCAACGAACTAGACCCCTTTCATTCAGGGACATCATGTCAATGGTATAGACATAACTACCTCAGCCACAAAAAATTTAGTAATGGGGGTGTAGTGGCAAGTGAAGGAAGAGCGAAGCGGCTACCTTCCTAAGGCAACAATCAACCCCAAATTTACCATTTCAAAGAATCGCATTGGAAAAGCTCGACAATATATGAAATATCATGCAATGATCTGCAAATTCTTGGGGATATGACCTAGAGAACAAGATATGTTTTTCTGGATCAAGAATAAGTGGTATCTAAGGGGAAATTTTGAGCTTCGAATCAGGGCCAAAGGCTTATTCACTATGATCTTTGAAGATCTGGAAGACTGCAAGCAGGTCTTCGAAGACAGACCATATTTTATGGGAAGTGTAGGCCTCTTCATCCACTATTGGGAGGAATGCTACAACTTGGACAAAGAAGAACTTACTGTGGCTCCTATCTAGGTTCGGCTCTATTTACTTTCCAATGATTTATGGGAGCTAGACATCCTTGAAGGAATCAGGAATTCATTAGGAACTTTTTCTAAAACCTCTAAGATCACCAAACGTTGTCGGCATGTGACCTATACATAGGTCTGTGTCCATCAGAATATATCACAACTGATGCCTAAATCTATCGATCTTATCTACCATGACTCTACCTAGACCCAACCACTAGATTATGAGCACGTCCCTTTCAAATGTTGACATTGTCATGAGTATGAACATGTCTTCAGAGATTGTCGTTAACCATAACAGAAGAAGCTTGAGTGGTTGCCCTTGCTAGGGATGGTGACGGTTTTCAACCCATCCAAGGGCATCAATCCAAGCCTAATTGGCCCCTACAACCCAATCCCTCGAATCGCTAAGGCTCCCACCTACATGCTTGTCCCTAGCCTCTGCAAGCCCCATCCTCCTCCTCTTAGCTGACACCCTCATATTCCAAGAACCCTTTCACCCCCTTGGCTGACGTATCCCTGGCCCTCATCCCATACTAGCCCCTCCCCTCTGAACTCCTTCCCTCATCATCCAAAGAAGTTCCTCAATCAATGTACATCAATAAGCTACTCTCCACCCCAGGAGATAAGCTAAATTCCAATCGGAAGATCACTGACCACATTGAATCAGATCGATGAATCTAGGAGATCCTGAGACAAACGAGTAAGATCCTGGAAATCGAGGAGAGACACAATAGGCTAGGTTCCGAGGAGAAAAACATGTTATAAATATTCAAGAGCTCAAGAAATTCGGGCATCAAAGATATCTCAGGTAATAAACTGAACCATTTTGGCACTCTTTTCAACCAATGGTCGACTCGTTCAGGACAATCGGACATAGATCTCCAAACCACGAGCACAGAGGGCAACCCTCTCAGCATAACAACCCTAGACCTCAGGGGATATGAGAAGAGTAATAAGGGACAACAATATACCAAAATAATTATTCAAGAAGACGGTGAACTTGTGTTAAACTCAAGGCAAATGAGACAATTGACAGATTTATTTCCCAAATCTGTCCCTCCCTCCTCATGAATATCATGTCATGGAATATGAAGGGATTTAGCATCCCGGGGAAGATCCACTCCCTTAAAGACAAAATAGGAAAATAAATACCTAGGATCATTATTCTTGAAGAAACCAAGGTGCCCAACAAAAAATCTAAGGAAAAAAACCAACGATGCTGGAGGAATAGCCAAGCTATGATGATCAAAGCCACTAGATTTGTGGGCGGCATAAAAATTATTTTGGATTTAGGGATAGTTATCCTGGAACACTAGATCGACACCAAATTCATGTTGTCGGCCTTGATCCATTTTATTGGAGAACAACGGTTGAGGATCCTAACCACAGTCTATGGGTCATCCATGCCTCAAGAAAAACCCTTGTTCCTCGTGTTGGCCACCTGTAAATTTTGGTCTATCAAAAGGTGGCCAAAACATGTTTTCAACCTTCAAGAAACACTTTCCTGGCCAAAATGTTATCTCTTGAAGCCTGTAGATGATCTCATGCTCATGTCTCAAGGTTTTCAATGTTATTTCTCAGAAACTCAAAATTCTGCTAAAAATTCCATCGGAAGACTGCTCCAATATCCTCCTTCTTTTCCCCTTTTTCCTCTCAGAGACTAACCTTCATATTTTTCATCATTTTCCTTTGTTGTCCCTTTTCCTCACCTTTCTTTCATGAAAATTGCCTTACAGAGTTCCAAACTTCTTTCGAACTCTGTCGAAACCCTCAGAAACCTTTGAAAATCATTGAAAATCTGTGTAAAAAAAACCCTTTTCTCTCTTAAGGGTTTAAGCCCCTTGGCCTGAGTTTCCAAACCACTTCCCCAATAGGCCCTCATCATAAAAACCAAGCGCCAAACCCATGAAGCGCTAATCGCATCGGAAAGATTCAAGGGTGCATGTTTGTGAGCCATTTCAAAATGCCGATTGCGATCAACCCCTTTGTCATAAACCGAAGATCGTATTATCATTTCATCTACCCCATAAGCCCGCAATCGGGCACTAAGCTTCTTTGAAAATCGTATCCGATGGACGTTTTTTCTTTGTAAAACTTGAAAACCCATTTTTCCAAAGTTTGTTTTAAAATGCCAAAATCACGTGTTTAAATAAAATGGGTTGATCAAAAAGACCGATCGCGCAATTGCGATCGGAGAATTCACAATGGGTAGATCAAAAAGACCGATGCACAATCGCATCGGAGAAGTTACAAATGGGTTAATTGAAAGACGGGGCCCGAATGTTTCGATTGCGATTGGCCCTAGTTATATAAATCCCCGGGCCCATGGTACTCCATACACCTAGTGGCCCCGCAATCGAGCGCTAGCCTATCATATATATATTCCGCCCGATCCACTCAAAACCTTGGTTTTTATTGAAATTTATGGGTTTCTCACAAAGTATAAGGGTCCCGCCGGTGCAAAAAATTAAAGGATCTGGACCATTGATCTAGACCCGATCTAACGACCCGCGCACAATCGTAAGTTTCAAATCGCATCCCCTCTTCTGCGCACCCTGATTGAAATTTGCTCCGATTAAATCTGGGCCATCCATCTCCCTGTTGATCGGACGGACAGCGCTCAATCGCATCACAATATTTCAATCGCATGCTTTGTTGCTGCCCTCCCGATTGCCGATCCCCAATTAAATCCCGACCATTGATCTTGTTCTCAAATCGACGGCCTGTGCTCAATCGCAAGTTCCCTCCGATCGCAATCATAGACCTTCCCGTCTCACCCCCGATTCCATCGCAGCCGTCCGTCCCGCCAGATCCAACGGTTCGGATTTGTCCCGCACCTCTCCCATCATTCTTCTCCCCTGCCCCTCTGATTACATCACGTCCGTTCATTTCCCGCTGATCCAACGGTCCTTATTCCCTCCGATCACAAGTCTTGCCCCCATTTCGAACACCCTCCGATTCACTTTCCACCGTCGATCTGATCTACAGATCAACGGCCAACGCTCAATTGCAAAGTTTCAATCGCATTGTTTCAATCGCATGTTGTTGTGTGACCTCCCAGATTGCGATCCTCCGATTAAATCTGGGTCGTCCGTCTCCCTGATGATCAGACGGCCTGCGCTCAATCGCAGTGTTTCAATCGCATGTTGTTGTGTGACCTCCCCGATTGCGATCCTCCGATTAGATCTGGGCCATCCATCTCCCTGATGATCGTACGGCCTGCGCTCAATCACATCGCTACGTTCCAATCGCATCCCCTTTGCTGCGACCTGCCGATTGCGATCCTCCGATTAAATCTGGGCCGTCCACGTGTCCAGATCAGACGGTCCCAGGTCACCCCCACCGTCGCTCATCGCGCGATCGACGGTTCTGTTTTATTCTTCCTCCCGCGTCATTTAAAATTCCTCTCAGTTAATCTCCACCGTTGGATGATGCCATCCGACGGTCCTGCTCTCTTCCTATGCCTCTGAAGCAGTAAAACCAAATACGCAGGATTTTATAACAAATTGTTTGTATTTTGCAGGTTTTGATTCGAAGTTTTACCAATGTTTCATAAGCATTGATAGCACATAAAGGCCTGCGTGGCCCCTGCACATCAACAAGACACTGTTTTAATTCAAAAACAGTTAAAGAGTATCAGCGCCGAAGACAAAACATATCAGAACTGAAGATTGAAGACCCAAACACAGATCTCAAGCAAAGTAAAGTGTTTGGGGAAGGATCGAAGACATCTGTCGAGCTGAGAAATTCCCCACCGCTATAAGAAGAGGCTAATTGAACCCTCTACAGCTCCAAAGACACCTGCAGTCTCGTTGAGATCAAAGACCGCCAAACAATTAATACTAATTGAGCTATCTTATCTCTAATTATCGGCAGAACCATTCGAGAAGATTAAAGAACAGTTCAGAAGCAGATATTTAGATCATTTCATCTCGGGAAGTAGAAATAAAGTCACTCCAGCATGACACTAAGCTTCAAAGGATAACATACTTCCCACTGATTTTAATCTTAAGTGTAACTCAATTAATGCAGGTTAACACCTGTAGATTTCTTGATCGAGGCCCTCAAAGCACCGAAGAGTCATCTTCTGTATTAATTGATCCAAATAGATCTTTTCATAGTTGACCACCGCCTCATTCTTCTATAAATACCTCTGTAGAAGATGAGCAAATGGTTGGTCTCGGGACATCTGAACGCATGTAATAGTCATTCTGAAGCCACTGATGCCCTGTTCTGTAATTGAAATATACATAAGCTGATATGAGAAGTTCAAAGTTGTAGAGACCCACCGGGCTTGCTGATTGTAACTGGTTTGAACATCAATACAAGCTGCTGATTCATGGAATTCTGAAACTATGTCAATGGTGATGTGTTCCTTACTGTCAATTGTCGTTTTACTTAATGTTTTCACTCTGTTCACTTTCTCTGATAAAGAGCGGCAAACATAGAGTTAGGATATACTCTCCACGGTACCCTACTCTTACTGAAAGCTTTATCTTCTATGTTTTCTTCATTTGAATGTCCTCTTTGAAGAGTTTATTAATGCAGGTTAGTTTAAAAGTACTTCCCTGATCTAGATAGCTCTTTGAGATGAGTGTTTTCTATGTTATCCTTGGAGTTTATCAATGCAGCGTAGTTTAAAAGTACTTAGCTGATCTAGATTGCTCTTTGTGATTATCATCTGTGTTCCCTTATCGAATATGCTGAAGCAGGCTGGTTTAAAAGCACTTACCTGATCTTAAGCTGTTTGAACTATTTTTTTAAATGTTTCTGATGGAAAGTACTCCAATGCAAGCTAGTTTAAAAGCACTTACCTGATCAACAGAAATACTTTTAAGTTTCTCCTTAAGTACATGTTGAAAGCAAGCTAGTTTAAAAGTACTTACTTGATCTTAGACTGTGCTTTGTTTTTTCATTTGTTTAAGTCTTTCACTTCCTATTTGTTTCACTCCATTAATCACCTTAGGAGATCCTTTGATGTAAATGACTTGCTCCATGGATCCTTCTTGAATTTTCTATCCAATTAAATCCTCCTATGACTCCATAGCCCAATGGGTTAAAGTTGTCTTTGTCCTTTGCTATCAACTGAAACATTCCTTCATTTGCAGGCTCTTCACCCTTTATTTTGAACTGCTTTCACCTTCACCATGTCTTCGCCCAACCAAAAAAAAAAAAAACAAACCCATGTTCTTCATAACTAGCCTAATATCATAATTCCAGTCTTTAAATATCACATCTTTGAACTCATTTATAGAGAGATCCCACTCTGGATTCAGGAGGGCTAGATCCTTGAATCCCAAAGCAGTTTGATGTTACCTCTGTAGTTGGACTTTTCCAATCTTGCTAATTACAGAGTGATAACATAATGGCGACTCCACTGGGGTGCTCCTGAGTATTTCTTCGATTAGAAGACAATCATAGGATACCAGATATCCCTTGCTAACTGAAAATTAACTCAGAAAAACCCAAAAATATTTCAGATTGGTATTTAATAAACATGGTAGTGGACCATAACACCTCTTACCTCTGAAAAGGAGCTAAAAACTTCCACTTGATGACTCCACAATCCTGAACAGACCTTAAGACTCCACTGGGAAGAACCCTCATTACTATACTATCCTTCAAACTCAGTCAGAGGACTGTAGGATTGAAATTTGTGTAAAACAGATTAGTTAACCTCTCAAAGACTGTCATACCTGGTTGAACTTTTCTTGTTATTTGGGTCTAAAAAATTACAGCATAGTGGCTCCTAGAAATATTCACACTAGAGCCCATCCTGACCCAGATCCACCTGAAATAGTTGATGACCCAGAAATCATCCTTTGGAAGTCTCCTAGGATTAAATTATCAACTATTTTCAGATCACCCTTGAGAGCTAATTCTGTCCCAGAAAATCTTTCAGCTCTACAACAATCACAAGAAGACTTAGTAAATCCTTTTAGAACTAGGTCTCTTGGTGATTTAGAACAGTCATATTCTGAGTCTTTGCCTTCTTCTCCTGAGACAAGTACACATCTTGGTAGTAGAGAGACTACACCACCTAATTTACACTTCCTCCACAATCTAGGTGTCTCTCATCCAAGATCTGCTTAGCAATCTATCCCTGGTCCATCCATTTCTGCTCACCCTGTATCCACCGTTCCAACCACTCCCCTCCAACCCACTTTCACTCTTGTTAATCCACCTCCACCTCCTGCCATGGCTGCATGGTATGCCCCCTTAGTTCTTCCTGTACCTTTAGTCAATCTGCCACAAGACTATCTGTCCAAAATTCCATTGTATGATGATAGTGGTGCCACTACTGCATCACAACATGTGGATAAGATGAATGACTGCTTTGACAGAAATGAGATTGTTGATGATTCTGTCAAAATGAGATTATTTGCTCAAATTTTGGGAGGAGAAGTAAGAAAATGGTTCAAAGGCTTAGCCCCTCATAGTATTAATGACCTTCAAGGTTTCCATCAATATTTCTTAAACAAATGGGAAGTGAGGAAGAATCCTCTCCAAATCTTGGCTGACTACAACAATCTCCACAGGAACCCAGGGGAAAGTGTACAGGCTTATTGTACTAGATTTAGCAGTATCTATAATGCACTTCCCCCTGAACTAAAACCTCCGCAAGGCTCAGCTTTGAACAAATTTCCTGAAGGTTTTGACTCTGACATGACCTATTCGCTAAGAGAGAGAGACTTTGCAACTCTTGAAGATATGCAAAGGGGTGCTCTTTCTGTTGAAGTCAATCTAATAGAGAATAGAGCAAGAATGAAAGCTAAAAAGAGAGTATCTTTTAGAGAGGAATCCACACCTTCCACTTCAAACTCAAAGATGGAAAGAATGATGGAAGAGATGATGAAAGAGATGAGCATAATTAAGAGAGCACAAGCAAGCCTAAACCAAACTGCTTCTCAGAATAGAAACCAGAACCAGAATCAAAATTTAAGAAGAAACCAACTTCCAAATAGACCTAGAGAAGATGATCAGCAGATCATTCCTCCCTTTCATCAAAACTATATAAGTGAGACAGAGGAAACAGGTGAGATAGCAGAGGAAAATGATGTCAACATGCTAGGGGTAGATAACGATGGCTTTGAGATTCATTATGAAAATAAACGAGGTCTATACACACCTTATGATGACAACAGGGATGATGATCGACATTGTTATCAAGATATGGAAAATGTCATCATAGAGCCTCATAGAGAATATGACCTTAGAAGCAAAGCCAGTCAAAAAACTCCCAACACTAAAACCTCTGATAAATCTTCACAAAATAGCACCACAACCAAATGTAAAATGTCAATCAAAAGGATAAAACAGTGGCTGTTGATTCTAGTAAAGGTAAAGAGAAAGGAAATCCAAATTTGGAAAAACAGGATGCAGATCTTAGCAGTACTAACACCTCAGCTAGTACTCCTCTCAAAACCATGTTATCAAATGTAAATAGAACAAATCAGCAAGGTGATGTTGTTGAAAGACTAGCAGCTAGTAAGGCTGCTCAAGGCAAGTTCTTCAAAAAAACCAAATTCCTTTCAGCTTAGAACAAGAACTTTCAAAGATTAAAATCTCTGTTCCCCTTACTGAGTTAGCTTCCCATAATGTGTACAGGACCCAAATTCTGAAGGCTTTAAACATAGAGGACCAGAATGACACAATAAATTATAATGATGACCAGCTAGAGCTCATTTTTGGTCCTAAAGTTGAAGGGAAATTTCAAGAAGGGATAGTACCTCCATTCTACGTCAGTCTGAATGTTCATGACAAAATTCTACACAATGCTATGCATGATTCCGGAGCCTCACATAATCTTATGCCAAAGGTGATAATGGAAAGGCTAGGGCTATAAATAACCAGACCTTACAAGGATTTATATTCCTTTGATTCAAGCAGGGTCAAATGTCTTGGACTAATTAAGGACCTCCGTGTGAATTTGACTCAAATCCCAGCCAAGTGCCTAGTTATGGATGTAGTGGTGGCCGATGTCCCTCCTAAGTATGGCATGTTGTTTTCTAGATCATGGGGTGCCAAGCTGCAAGGTACAATGCAGATGGACAGGACATATGCCACTATTCCTGTTTTTAACCAGCCTAGAAGACTATACAGAGAGGCACACATGAAATTCATGGTCAGTAGCCCAGAAAAACCTGAAAACTGTCCCATCTACTCTGTCCATACTGACCTGAACTCTTTTATCCTTTACCATGATGAACCTTTGAATAAGTCAGAACCAGAAGACAGTAACGCAGATAACCTGTTAGAGGCCCTAAATCTAGAAATGAATGCAGTTCTAGACATGGATGAAAACGAAAGGGAAAATTTCTAACAATGCATTGAAATGACAAACCAAAATGAATATGGCCAAGATGGCCAACAACAAACGCCCCATCGAGTTCATCTCCATGAAAGTCCTGAGGAACGAGGCCCAGTACAACAACTTGTTGACCTTAAAACAGAACATGACGCTGAAACAGTTGGAGAGCAAGTCACTACAACAAGATTAATCGCCGATGAAGCTCAAGAAACACCTAACTCACAAGTATCAAAACAGTTTGATGCAGTTGAAGATATTAACGAAACAAATGAAAGTCTCGACCCACAAGTCATGTACCCACGGCTCTCGAAACTTGAAACTCAGGAAAACAACCTTCAATATGGCGAGGAACTTGAAAATGAGACACAAATTCGACTAAGTGCTGACATACCACCACAATCAGATAGCATGTTAGTTAGTGAGATTACCAACCAAGGCGAAACCAAAAATAATCCTCTATGGACCATGTTCTTCAATGGGTCATGTACTAAGAATAGTGCTGGCCCCGGTGTTTGGTTAACAAACACCGAAAACGGCCATACAGAAAGTGTTTCGTGCAAATTGAATTTTCGATGCTCTAATAACATTGCCGAGTATGAAGCTCTCATTTTGGGCTTGCATCTGTTAGAAAAGCTAGGAGCCAAAAGAATCCATGTATATGGCGATTAGGAATTAATCATTAGGCAAGTTAATGGGGAATACACTGATAATCATCCTAGACTTAGAACCTACCGAAATGACGTCCTGGATCTCTTAAACATTTTCGAGGATCCAAAATTGATTTTTGTCCCAAGAAAACAGAATATTTCCGCTCACAATTTAGCTTTTACAGCTAGAACGTGTTTAGCACCATATGAAAACGAGGACAGCACCGTTCAGGTAAAATTTAGGCCAGCCATACCCGATAATCAAAAATATTGGCAGGTCTTTGAGAATGATAAACAGATAGAGGATTTCGTGCTCGGTAAGAATGAGTTTGAATCATCCAATTCAGATTCTACATCCGATGAAAACTGTCTAAACGAAGAACCCCCTGGACAAGAACAACCATCTAGTCCTACAGATATCAACATGTTAACTCAAAAACTCGAAACTCATGCTGAAGAGTATGAAGACTCAGAAAATGAAGACATTGAGGTATTAACACCGAGAGACAAGAACATACCCAGGGGGCTAGCACCATTAGAAGACCTGTTTGATTTTAATGACGTGACTAAGAAACCTGCAGTAGAATATACAGAGTCTGACGTTGAAGAATGCAACATAGGCACAAAGGATCAACCTAAAATGATTAAATTAGCTAGGTCCTTGCCACCAGACATGAAAAAGAAATACATTGACTTGTTTAAAGAGTTTGCCGATGTGTTTGCTTAGAGCTATGAAGATTTAAAAGCTTACGATATAGAAATCATCCAGCACAAGATCCCTTTGAGAGAAAAACAAAAACCTTTTAAGCAGAAACTGCGTCGAATCAACCCAATACAACTGCCTCTAGTCGAAAAGGAAATTAAGAAAATGTACGAGGCAAGAATCATTGTGTCTGTAAGGTTTTCAGATTGGGTTTCTAACCTTGTAGCTGTGAGGAAAAAGACAGGAGAAATCAGACTGTGCATTGATTTCAGAAACCTTAACAGAGCTTCCCTAAAAGACAATTACCCTTTACCCAAAATGGAGCACATCCTACAAAAGGTAGTTGGTTCAAAGAGGATTTCTCTGTTAGATGGTTTCTCGGGATATAACCAACTTTTAGTACTCCCAGAAGATCAACTCAAGACAGCCTTTACCACTCCTTGGGGCACCTTCATGTATGTGAAAATGCCTTTTGGACTAATGAATGCTGGGGCCACTTTTCAAAGGGCCATGGACATTGCATTTTTAGAGGAAATAGGACACTTCATTGTAATTTACCTTGATGATATAATAGTTTATTCCAAAACCGATGAAGAGCACCTCAAACATCTAAGAAAGGTCTTTGAGAAATGCAGGAGATTTGGGCTATCTTTAAATCCCAAAAAGACAGTGTTTGGCTTGCAAGAGGGTAAGCTCCTTGGCCACATTATATCAGAAAAGGGGATTAAAATAGATCCAAAAAGAGTTGAGGGAATACTACAGATTAGCCACCTTAGGAACATAAAAGAACTGCAATCCTTTATTGGAAAGATTAATTTCTTAAGGAGGTTTATTCCCAACTTAGCAGAGCTCCTTAGAAACATGAATAATATGCTCAAAAAGGAAGTAGGAGTGAAATGGACTGTAGAGGCCAGAAAATCCTTTGAATTAGTAAAACATGCACTCACCCAAGCACCAGTCTTAATCAGCCCGGACTTTTCAAAATATTTTCTTATTTTTTCCTTTGCCTCAGAACATACAATAGCTGCAGTTCTGTTGCAGAAAAACTCAGAAGGACAGGAACAGCCTATTTCTTTTTTCAGTAAGGCTTTAAGGGATGCACCCTTGAAATATAACATAATGGAAAAACAAGCCTATGCTTTAGTAAAGGCCTTAAAGGATTTCAGGGTGTATATTCTTCATTCCCACACCATTGCCTATGTACCCAGCATTGTGGTAAAAGACATCTTGTCACAAGACCCTGATGGAAAGAGAGGCAAATGGATAGTTGTAATATTAGAATATGATTTGGAGATCAAACCCACCAAACTCATCAAAGGTCAGGGCTTGTCTCAATTAATGGCTGAATCTAATCTACAAGCCCTAGACATTAACATGATAGATGCCTTGGATGAGCAGGAAGAATTACCCCCTCCCACTATGGAAGAGCAGTTCCAAAACTCACCTTGGTATGCCAACATCTTGTATGTACTTACAAATCTTAATGCTCCTCCTGATTTATCAAAAAATAAGGCAAGGTTTTTAAATTTGAAAACTAAGAATTATTGCATTTTGAATGAATGTTTATACTGGAAAAATGCTAATGGTTTATTGCTAAAATGTTTTCCTGAAGTTGATGCAGAGAAGATCAAGCATGAATTCCATGAAGGAGAGTGTGGAGGTCATCTCTACGGGAAAACCACAGCCAAAAAAATCCTTAGAGCTGGCTATTATTGGCCCACCCTCTTCCAAGATGTCCATAAAATGATAATTGCCTGTCACAAGTGCCAAATTTTTGAGGGCAAAAGAAAACTCCTTCCCTTACCATTAAAACCTATCATTGTTGAAGCTCCTTCTCAACAATGGGGCCTAGATTTCATAGGAGAAATCCATCCTGCTTCATTTTCCCAACATAAATGGATTCTTACAGCCACTGACTACTTCACAAAGTGGATAGAAGCCATCCCTACCAGGAATGCCACAGATTCTGTCATTATAAAATTTCTTGAAGACCATATCCTTTCTAGATTTGGATTCCCTAGGAAAATCATTACTGATAATGCTGCTGCTTTTGATTCCAAAAAGATGATTGATTTTTGTCACAAGTATCAGATTACATTGGGTCATTCTACTGCTTATTACCCTCAAGGTAATGGGCTAGCTGAATCATCAAATAAAAGCTTGGTGACCATCATCAAGAAGCTACTTGAAGAGAATAAAAAGTCATGGCATAACAAGCTAGTGCATGCATTATGGGCAGATAGGTTGACCACAAAGAAATCCATTGGAACCTCCCCCTACCAACTTGTTTATGGAGCAGATGCAGTGTTTCCTACCAGCCTGGGTGTACCAGTAATAAAATTAGTCCAAGAAATTCAGTCAGAAGAAGACAGTATGCTAAGAAGGATTAATGAGACAATACATCTCCAGCAGATGAGGGAAGAAGTTTACAACAGAGCTCAAAAAGTGCAAGAAAATATAAAAAAATTGTTTGACAAGAGAACTAAGGCTTGTGATTTCAACATTGGAGATAAGGTACTCAAATGGGACTCTAGAAGAGAGGAAAAAGGTAAACATGGCAAATTTGACAGTTTGTGGCAAGGCCCTTGTATCATTCAATCCACCATTGGTCCAAATGCCTTTTTTCTGCAAGAGTTAGATGGCACAGATCTGTTTGGGGGTCCTGTCAATGGCAGGGTCCTTAAGCATTACTACTGCTGAGTTCAATTTTCAAGTTTCATTTCCATTGTAAATATCATTGCTTCGTTAGTTTCATAAAAACAAAAAGAAAAAAAATACAAAAACAATAAAAGATAGAAAAGAGGGCAGAAAAAAAAAAAAAAAAAAAAAGGCAAAGCCCCATGCCAAAAAAGAGAAATAAATCTGAAAGTGTGCAAGCTCAAATGCCACTCCTCAAAAAACACGCTTCTAGTTAGCCAAACTGTTTAATCTTGACTAATTAGCTTTAAATTTTTCTGCTGATAGGATAGTGAATTGGATTTTCCAAACTGTTTAAACTTGGCTTATCAGTAGATAGATTAGGTTAGAAAAGAAAGGTTCAAACAAGCCCAAAACCTGAACCTAAAGTTTCCAAGCAAGAGATGACTCAAATCTGTTTTATTTTTCTGAGTCATAAAGTTGTAAATCTGGTTCTAATCAACTCAAAATCTGAACTAGAAAGAAAGAAATAATAGCTCAAACAAATTCGAACCAGAGCTGAAATCAAGGAAAGCAAGTGGCTCTAACAAGCTCAAAACTTGAGCCACAAATAAGAAGAAGGATGCTTCAAAAAAAATTTCATATTTCAAACCTTCAATTTTTGATTTTTAATAGTCTATGTGTGTTGGGAAAAATACTGAGAGGGGGGGGTGAATCAGTATTTACTGCATATTCAAACTTTTTACTTTTTCATTCCTTAAAACCCATACGCTACTTTACTTTAGTAAACCAGCGTATATACGCGGATCCCCTTTACGAAACTAGCGTATACACAGAGATTTAGATATGTCATTAAATCTTCACTTAAATCATTCCATCATGTATTCTTCAGATATTCAATAAGCAGTAAACAGGTGCAGTAAGAACAGAATAAACCATCACACAAAGCATCACACATGAACACCGGGATTTTTAGGTGGAAACCCAAATCGGGAGAAAACCACCGCTGCAGTTGCTCAGCCTTCAATATTTTATTATAGAGAAAACATATTACAACATATGTGCTGGCGCAGAATTGACCAGCACGCAGGCACCCACCTGCGCTTGTTTACCAGCCTCTCCTGGAAGGGAGCTACGACCCCCCGATCTCGTTTACCAGCCTCACCTGGAAGGGAGCTACGACCCCCTGATCTCGTTTACCAGCCTCACCTGGAAGGGAGCTACCACCCCCTGACTGAAGGCTACAACCCTCAGCACCACCTTGGACCACATTTCATCAATTTTCACACTGGATCCAACAACTTCAATAGAACACCACTTGCAGGCCACATTTCATCATATTTTCAGACTGGACCCTTTCCATACTTTTAAGCACAAACATACATCACCAACAGATACTTATCAACACATATCAGATAGCAGAAACACAGCAGAACAGATCAGATATTTCATACCCTTTGCTTCAGCAAACCCTAGTTTGCATACGCGCTTTCACTTCACTGATGTCGCGTATATACGCGCTTCCGTCCACACAAACCGGCGTATACCTCAGTGTATATTTTATTGCGCATACGCGCTTTCTCTTCGCTGAAGCCGCGTATATACGCGCTTCCTCCGCGGCGAAGTAGCGTATAGATCTTCAATCATTACAGAGCAGCATACTTCATCAGATCAGATATTCAGTTCAGATCTACCCTTTTGCTTTAGACAGATGTTCGCCTAGATGCTCGCCTCATCACGGATCTAAGCCTTCCATAATCAGATCTAACAAATACAAGAGCAATTCAGATCTAGATCCCCTTCTTCATCATTGGTGCATCATACAATCAGATTTATCATTCAAGTGTAACCCTTTCCATTCAGATATACTTCAGAGAGAAGTATTCATTCAAGCTCAGACATCTTTCACCCACACCTATGATTTGCACAATGAATTTCTTCTCCTTATATAGGTTTATCCTTTTTCAATACCACGGGCCCCTTTTTCAATACCACGAGCCAAACCAATACCACGAGCCTTCAATACCACGGGCCCCTTTTTCAATACCATGAGCCAAAATAATACCATGGTGGTTACCCCTGGTTTTGCACTTTTTGAGCGCTTTTACCCATACGCGACTTGGAACGTTTATTCCCGCGTGCATACGTGACTTCCCCTAGACCAATCCGCGTATGCCTAGAGACATACTCTTTTTCATCATAGAATTAGCACATGTTGAATTCCTTTCTTCATTGCCTTCTGTACACACTGTAGATACATCAGATTTAGTTCATCAAACCATATTCTATCAAGCACAACTTCATCAAGTAAGTTGTCATCATCTTCATCAAGTGGGTTGCCTTTCAAGGACAACACTCAGCATCATATTGTCAACAAACATCAAATTTACATCATTTACCAAGTCCATCAAGTCAAGAATAACTTCATCAGGTGGTTTGCCATCAAGGACAACACATGTCAATAGTCGCATGTCTTCATCTTCATTCGGTGGGTTGCCATCAAGGACAACACTCTGCATCATATTTCCAACAATCTCCCCCTTTGGACTTGATGGCAACCACGATGGTGTTTGGTTACCACAACAGATAAGTACATTGACACCATGTCACTCTCCCAATTATTTGACACCATTATCTGCATTCAAACACCATGTCACTCTCCCCCTTTGACATCAAGGGCAACGGACGGATCAAAACCAACACACTCTCCCCCTTTGACATCAAGGGCAACGGGCGGATCAAAACCAACATACTCACCCCCTTTTCTCCTCATGTAGAAGAAGTGTTCTGCAGATTTGATGTATACTGAAGTGACCAAGCTCCCCTTGAGTTCATGCTGAATCTTCAAACATATTTTCAATGAAGTACATGACTCTATGACTTTCATATCACCAATGAATCAGACTTACATCAAAGATCCATCCAAGTGGATTTACATATGAGACTCAAGTACCCAACCAAGTGGGTTTACACATTTCAATTCAACTACCCAACCTAGTGGGTTTACAAAATTTACAAGTCCTTACATGACTGAATATTACAAATTTACACTATGGGTCTCAACAGGCCCTTTTCATCAAAAATATGACCATCTATGACCAACACCAGAAAATCCTCAAGAAAGAGAACATATTTTGGAACCATCATAATGCCAACAATGCATTATACTCAGCAAAGCTAATGCTCCCCCTGAATCTGTGCATCCAAACATCCTTTTCATATGACTAAGGCTCCCCCTTAGTTTGTGCATCCTGAACACTTTCACCAACAAATCATCAAGGCATCTTTATCAAAACATGAGAAATAGAATTATGAGAACTGGAACACCACTAGATATACCAAACAGTATCAGAGATACCAAACAGCACTGCAGCTGTGCTGAAGAGAGCTGACTCCAAGCAAAAATTTGTCAGCAATCAGAAATACGCGGTTTTCTGTGCAGGAACTCGCGTATATACGCGACTGTGTTTCAGGAAACCCGCGTATCCAATACCATCTTCTATATGTTAACCAGATCTGATCCTCTGTGAGGAAAAGACAGTGTTCAGCTTTTTTCTGGGATATTTGAATGCTTCCCTGGAGTACAGATAGATAGAACAGTGTAGTTGTGTCTTCAAGCGTCATCCAACGATTGTAGCATAAGCACATTAGTAACCAAGCCTTTGTCGCATCAATACAATCTTTCCAAGAGAGATTTATCATACCAGAACAACATTTATCAGCAACCAGGGCTCAAAGTCTCATCATAATAAACCATGTACCAAGTCATCATCATTTGAGCATGAGTATCACAAAAACCAAAGAATAAGCAGTCATATTGCCAACAATGCAATCATTAGTATTCAACCTGCTGCTCCCCCTGAACCAATGCTCTTCCTTAACTCGTGCAACCTGAAAACCTTCATCAGCAACAATCTCTGTATGATCTGTCCTTATCTCTGAATTATAAGACTTACATTTCAACAATGAATACTCTTCATCAACAAGAAAACAGGACTCATCCATAAATTTCATCATAGGAAACCAAGTATCATATCATCATAATCATGAGTATAACCAGAATAATGCTATCAGTGCAATCATCATCAGTCAGACTGATGCTCCCCCTGAACCTATGCTCCAGATCTTCAGCTATCAGATAAATTTTCTTATCATCAATGCACACGCGACTGTGTCTGATGAAACTCGCGTGCATACGCGACTCTTGTTAATATAACCCGCGTACGGAAAGTGAAGCATATAAAATTTTCATCTTCCTTCATTTCCTCCTGAGCTTGTACCTCCTGTACCTGTCCTTTCAACATCAGATGCGCTGTCAGAAGTAAACATAACCAGAATAATCAAATCAACCATGAGAGTCATCATGCATTGCTCCCCTTGTGACGATACATTACTAAATCTCATAATGTATCCCACATCATTACTGCAGTCAATAAGAGAAGTAAGCTTCAGAAGCAGATGACTACAGTAGGGTCAGAATTCCCTACGTTTCTGATCGGTCCTCCTTCTTTTTCCAAATTTTCTTGAGCTTTCCAGCGTATGTTTGGTGTCCACTTTCTGATTTGTTCATCTTTGCATTCTTTTTCTGTGTCATACTTGTTACAAGCATAACATCTCATGTGGCCGGAGAAATAAACATAAGAATCATAATGAGCTTTTCTATTCTTCCTTCTATTACAATCACCAGCTTTGTGACCATACTTGTTGCATGAAAAACAATATCCCTTGAATAAACCGGAACCTTTACGGGTAGAATCTATTTGTTTGAAATTTGAAATGATGCGCTCCACCGCAATTTTCTGCAACATGCCCATAATTATGACATTTAAAACATTCAATGTTCTTGAGTGAATTCCTTTGAGAATTCATGATCGTTGGTTGATCTTTTGTCTCTTTCAACCCTTCAGGTTTTGCATTGACTACCTCTGAATTTTTAGCACTTCCTTGTGAGCTAGATTCACCTTTAATATTTTCGTGGAAACCAAGACCATGTTTGATAGCAGGAGACCTTTTATTACTCAGATATTGTCCAAGATATTAGTACTATCATGAAACCTCAAAATTTTAACCTTTTCTTCTAATTTACCTTTGAGAATGTTTACCTCAACCTCCATGGCTTGACATTGCTTTGTCATGCTTTCTTCTTTCCTTCTTCCATCTTCTACTTGATCCTTCAGATTTAGAATCTCTTCTTTCAACCAATTTTCGTTTACTTCACATGTTTGTTGCAGCTCTTCATACTTCTTCTTCGATGCTTTGAGATCTTCTTTCAGAGATATGTTTTCTGCTTCAAGTCCTGCATTCTTCTTATTTGATTTATCCAGGTCTTCTTTGAGGGAAATGATTTCTGCTTCAAGTCCTTATTTTTCAGGTGATTGTAGAGGTTCCTCACTCTTCTTACTTGATGCTTCAAGTTTTGCTTGTAGAGAGATGATTCCAGCTTCAAGACCTTCATTCTTCCCTTTTGATTTTTTCAGATCTGTTTTTAGAGAAACGTTTTCTGCTTCATGTCCTTCGTTCTTCTTATTTGACTCTTCAAGATCTGCTTGCAGAGAGATGATTCCAGCTTCATATCCTTTACTTCGACTGTATACATCATCGAACATCCTTTTCAGTCTAAATATCAAAGCTTTGTTAGCAGATTCCTTCTCATTAAATATTTTTTGTTGATCTTTGATAACTATACAGATCCACAACTTTTCTCCTTTATCTTCATCTTTAATCTTGACAGATTCTTCTAGGTCGATAGCATATTCTTCACTATCATCACCATTAATTGTACCAATGAGACAATCAGGACCCCAATCACTATCTGATTCATCTTCTTTGATTTATGGTATCCATGTTCTCTGAAATATCTCCTTTCTTTGAGTAGCCTTCTTCTTTTGCTTCTTTCCCATTGTGACGAATCTCCTTCAAGCGATCAAGCTCCTTAAGAAGGACCTGCTCTGATTCCAATGTTGGGCAAAATACTGAGAGGGGGGGTGAATCAGTATTTAGGGCAAACTAAAACTTTTTACTTTTTTCATGCTCTAAAAACCCATACGCTACTTTGCTGAAGCCAACTAGCGTATACACGTGAATATCCTTCATAAAACTCGCGTATACACAGAGATCTAATTATGCCATTAATTCTTCACTTATATCATTCCATCATTCATTCATTAGATGTTCTATAAACAGTAAACATGTGCAGTAAGAACAGAATAAACCATCACACATAAGCATCACACATGAACCCTAGGATTTTTGAAATTTGGAAACCCAAGTCGGGAGAAAACCACTTGCATTTGCGGTTTAACAAACCTTCAATATTTTATTATAGAAGAAAACATCTTACAACATGTTCTTGTACGGACACGACCGACGCGAGGCACCACCTACGCTCGTTTGTGACCTCTCTGGAAGGGGAGCTCAGCACGACTCGTTTACTAGCCTCTCCTAGAGAAGGGGAGCTACGACCCCAGGTCTCGTTTACCAGCCTCACCTGGAAGGGAGCTACAACCCCCTGACTGAAGGCTACAACCCTCAGTACCTCCATGGACCACGTTTCATCAATTTTTCACACTGGATTCAACAACTTCAAAAGAGCACAACTTGTAGGCCTCGTTTCATCATATTTTCAGACTGGACCCACTCCATACTTTTAAGCACAAACATACATCACCAACGAGATACTTATCAACACACGGATGGGATAGCGAGCACGGCGGAGACAGCTCGGATATTTCATACCCTTTGTGACCAAACACTATTTTGCATACGCGCTTTCATTTCAACGTGTTTCGTGTATACGCGTAGTCCACACAAACCGAAGTACACCTGCGTATGTATTTCATTGCGCATACGCGCTTACCTTCACGAAGTCGCGTATATACGCGCTTCCTCGTAGCGAAGTAGCATATAGATCTTCAATCATTATAGAGCGACATACTTCTTAGGATCGAGATATTCAATTCGGTTACCCTTTTTACTTCGGACCTTATGTTCGCCTCCATTTCGGATCTAAGCCTTCCATAAAACGAGGATCTAGATGATCTAGCAAGTACGGATACATTTCAGATCTAGAAAATCATTCATCATTTCTTCATAAGTGCATCATAGATTCAGATCTATCATCAAACCCTTACCCTTTCCATACAGATATACTTCACAGAGAAGTATTCATTCAAGCTCAGACATCTTGCACCCACACTCATGATTTTCACAATGAATTTCTTCTCCTTATATAGGTTTATCCTTTTTCAATACCACGAGCCAAAAAAATACCATGAGCCTTCAATACCATGAGCCCCTTTTTCAATACCATGAGCCAAACCAATACCATGAGCCTTCAATACCACGGGCCCCTGGATTTGCACTTTTTGAGTGCTTTTTCCCATACGCGACTTGGAACGTTTATTCCCGCGTGCATACGTGACTTCCCCTAGACCAATCGGCGTATTCCTAGAGACATACTCTTTTTCATCATAGAATTAGCACATGCTGAATTCCTTTCTTCATTGCCTTCTGTACACACTGTAGATACATCAGATTTAGTTCATCAAACCATATTATATCAAGCACATCTTCATCAAGTAAGTTGCCATTATCTTCATCAAGTGGGTTGTCTTTCAAGGACAACACTCATCATCATATTGTCAACAAACATCATATCACATCAGATTTACATCATTTACCAAGTCCATCAAGTCAAGAATAACTTCATCAAGTGGATTTCCATCAAGGACAACATATGTCAACAGTCGCATGTCTTCATCTTCATTCAGTGGGTTGCCATCAAGGACAACACTCTGCATCATATTTCCAACAATGTGCAACTTGTTTTTATGCCATAGATCACAGCAAGTCAAACAGTTCAATCTTGACTTGACTGTTTTTGAATTTCTGTCTTAGAATCTAGAGAATGAAATCTGTTGGACAGTTTAATCCCAACAGATAGTAGATTAGGTAGAGAAACATCTGAGCTCAACTGTTTAATATGAGTTCAGGGAGAAATAAGGGGTAGAATTAGATTAGATTTCCTATTTTCAAAAGAATAAAATGTTGAAAAAGAGTTTGCCAGTCCAAGTGCACTCTAAATGAAGAAAAAATGTTAGATCAGTAGGATTGGGTAGGTAGAAAGCCTGTGTTGATGAAGATTCATTGTTTTTCAATGTTGCTAACCTTTTTTCAGCCAGAATAAGATCATTTCAGCAAAGACAACAGCCCAAAGAACGAGGCATTGATCAGCCTCCCAGAGAATGCAGTTCTGAAGTTCTTGATGCCTTCAAGAAGGCACCATCCCCAAGTGGAGCCACTGTTGGCCACCTATAAATTTTGGTCTATCAAAAGGTGGCCAAAACATGTTTTCAGCCTTCAAGAAACACTTTCCTGGCTAAAATGTTATCTCTTGAAGCCTGTAGATGATCTCATGCTCATGTCTCAAGGTTTTCACTGTTATTTCTCAGAAACTCAAAATTCTGCTAAAAATTCCATCAGAAGACTGCTGCAATATCCTCCTTCTTTTCCCCTTTTTCCTCTCAGAGACTAACCTTCATATTTTTCATCATTTTCCTTTGTTGTCCTTTTTCCTCACCTTTCTTTCATGAAAATTGCCTTACAGAGTTCCAAACTTCTTTCGAACTCTGTCGAAACCCTCAGAAACCTTTGAAAATCATTGAAAATCTGTGTAAAAAAAACCCTTTTCTCTCTTAAGGGTTTAAGCCCCTTGGCCTGAGTTTCCAAACCACTTCCCCAATACGCCCTCATCATAAAAACCAAGCGCCAAACCCATGAAGCACTAATCGCATCGGAAAGATTCAAGGGTGCATGTTTGTGAGCCATTTCAAAATGCCGATTGCGATCAGCCCCTTTGTCATAAACCGAAGATCGTATTATCATTTCATCTACCCCATAAGCCCGCAATCGGGCGCTAAGATTCTTTGAAAATCGTATCCGATGGACGTTTTTTCTTTGTAAAACTTGAAAACCCATTTTTCCAAAGTTTGTTTTAAAATGCCAAAATCACGTTTTTAAATAAAATGGGTTGATCAAAAAGACCGATCGCGCAATCGCGATCGGAGAATTCATAATGGGTAGATCAAAAAGACCGATGCGCAATCGCATCAGAGAAGTTACAAATGGGTTGATTGAAAGACCGGGCCCGAATGTTCCGATTGTGATTGGCCCTAGTTATATAAAGCCCCGGGCCCATGGTACTCCATACACCCAGTGGCCCCACAATCGGGCGCCAGCCTATCATATATATATTCCGCCCGATCCACTCAAAACCTTGGTTTTTATTGAAATTTATGGGTTTCTCACAAAGTATAAGGGTCCCGCCGGTGCAAAAAATTAAAGGATCTGGACCGTTGATCTAGACCTGATCTAACGACCTGCGCACAATCGCAAGTTTCAAATCGCATCCCCTCTTCTGCGCACCCCGATTGAAATTTTCTCCGATTAAATCTGGGCCATCCATCTCCCTGTTGATCGGACGGACAGCGCTCAATCGCATCACAATATTTCAATCGCATGTTTTGTTGCTGCCCTCCCGATTGCCGATCCCCGATTAAATCCCGACCATTGATCTTGTTCTCAGATCGACGGCTTGCGCTCAATCGCAAGTTCCCTCCGATCGCAATCACAGACCTTCCTGTCTCACCCCCGATTCCATCGCAGCCGTCCATCCTGCCAGATCCAACGGTTCGGATTTGTCCCGCACCTCTCCCATCATTCTTCTCCCCTGCCCCTCCGATTACATCCCATCCATTCATTTCCCGCTGATCCAACGGTCCTTATTCCCTCTGATCACAAGTCTTGCCCCCATTTCGAAAACCCTCTGATTCACTTTCCGCCGTGGATCTGATCTGCAGATCAACGGCCAGTGCTCAATCACAAAGTTTCAATCGCAGTGTTTCAATCGCATGTTGTTGTGTGACCTCCCCGATTGCGATCCTCCAATTAAATCTGGGTCGTCCGTCTCCCTGATGATCAGACGGCCTGCGCTCAATCGGAAAGTTTCAATCGCAGTGTTTCAATTGCATGTTGTTGTGTGACCTCCCCGATTGCGATCCTCTGATTAGATCTGGGCCGTCCATCTCCCTGATGATCGGACGGCCTGCGCTCAATCGCATCGCTGCGTTCCAATCGCATCCCCTTTGCTGCGACCTGCCGATTGCGATCCTCCGATTAAATCTGGGCCGTCCACGTGTCCAGATCGGATGGTCCCAGGTCACCCCCACCATTGCTCATCACGCGATCGACGGTTCTATTTTATTCTTCCTCCCGCGTCATTTAAAATTCCTCTCAGTTAATCTCCACCGTTGGATGATGCCATCCGACGGTCTTGCTCTCTTCCTACGCCTCTAAAGCAGTAAAACCAAATACGCAGGATTTTATAACAAATTGTTTGTATTTTGGAAGTTTTGATTCGAAGTTTTACCAATGTTTCATAAGCATTGATAGCACATAAAGGCTTGCGCGGCCCCTGCACATCAACAAGACACTGTTTTAATTCAAAAACAGTTAAAGAGTATCAGCGCCGAAGACAAAACATATCAGAACCGGAGATTGAAGACCCAAACACAGATCTCAAGCAAAGTAAAGTGTTTGGGGAAGGAGCGAAGACATCTGTCAAGCTGAGAAATTCCCCACCGCTATAAGAAGAGGCTAATTGAACCCTCTACAGCTCCAAAGACACCTGCAGTCTCGTTGAGATCAAAGACCGCCGAACAATTAATACTAATTGAGCTATCTTATCTCTAATTGTCAGCAGAACCATTCGAGAAGATTAAAGAATAGTTCAGAAGCAGATATTTAGATCATTTCATCTCGAGAAGTAGAAATAAATTCACTCCAGCATGACACTGAGCTTCAAAGGATAACATACTTCCCACTGATTTTAATCTTAAGTGTAACTCAATTAATGCAGGTTAACACCTGTAGATTTCTTGATCGAGGCCCTCAAAGCACCAAAGAGTCATCTTCTATATTAATTGATCCAAACAGATATTTTCATAGTTGACCACCGCCTCATTCTTCTATAAATACCTCTGTAGAAGATGAGCAAATGGTTGGTCTCGGGACATTTGAACGCATGTAATAGGCATTCTGAAGCCACTGATGCCTTGTTCTGTAATTGAAAGATACATAAGCTGATATGAGAAGTTCAAAGCTGTAGAGACCCACCAGGCTTGCTGATTGTAACTGGTTTGAAAATCAATACAAGCTGCTGATTCATGGAATTCTGAAACTATGTCAAGGGTGATGTGTTCCTTACTGTCAATTATCGTTTTACTTAATGTTTTCACTCTGTTCACTTTCTCTGATAAAAAGAAGCAAACATAGAGTTAGGATATACTCTCCACGGTACCCTACTCTTACTGAAAGCTTTATCTTCTATGTTTTCTTAATTTGAATGTCCTCTTTGAAGAGTTTATTAATGCATGTTAGTTTAAAAGTACTTCCCTGATCTAGATAGCTCTTTGAGATGAATGTTTTCTATGTTATCCTTGGAGTTTATCAATGCAGCGTAGTTTAAAAGTACTTAGCTGATCTAGATTTCTCTTTGTGATTATCATCTGTGTTCCCTTATCGAATATGCTGAAGAAGGCTGGTTTAAAAGCACTTACCTAATCTTAAGCTGTTTGAACTTTTTTTAAATGTTTCTGATGGAAAGTACTTCAATGCAGGCTAGTTTAAAAGCACTTACCTGATCAACAGAAATACTTTTATGTTTCTCCTTAAGTACATGTTGAAATCAAGCTAGTTTAAAAGTACTTACTTGATCTTAGACTGTGCTTTGTTTTTTCATTTGTTTAAGTCTTTCACTTCCTATTTGTTTCACTCCATTAATCACCTTAAGAGATCCTTTGATGTAAATGACTTTCTCTATGGATCCTTCTTGAATTTGCTATCCAATTAAATCCTCCTATGACTCCATAGCCCAATGGGTTAAAGCTGTCTTTGTCCTTTGCTATCAACTGAAACATTCCTTCATTTGCAGGCTCTTCACCCTTTATTTTGAACTGCTTTCACCTTCACCATGTCTTTGCCCAACCAAAAACAAACAAACCAAACCCATGTTCTTCATAACTAGCCTAATATCATAATTCCAGTCTTTAAAGATCACATCTTTGAACTCATTTATAGAGAGATCCCTCTCTGGATTCAGGAGGGCTAGATCCTTGAATCCCAAAGAGGTTTGATGTTACCTCTGCAGTTGGACTTTGCCAATCTTGCTAATTACAGCGTGATAACACCTCGTGCATCTTCAAAGCCTCAACCGATTATGGGAAAAGGAGTATTATATCCCTGCAACCTGGAGGAAAAGTGTCAGGGAGTCTTCTGCTTAGACCCATCTTCGCATGTCTTCAACGACATCATTGAGGATCTTCACCTAGTTGATGTCATCCCCCACCAAGGTCTCCATACCTAGAACAATATTAGAGGGGGAGTAAACAAAATTGCATGCAAACTAGAGATGTTCATATTCTCTGAGCATATTATCATGACGGACCCCCGTCTTTCCTCCGAGATCCTCCCATCCACCGGCTTGAATCATTGGCCCATCAATGTGGATCTAACCTCATCTACCCCCCCCCCCCGCCCTAGAGACAATCGTTCCGGTTCGAGAGTTTTTAGCTGCAACACCCAAGATTCTTGGACCAGTTAGCATCATGGTGGACATCCTTGGGTTCACCAACTCATAAAAAAATGCATCCTTTTCAAAAGGAGCTGCAAGGCCTCAAAGTAGATATCAAATATTGGAACTGAAAAACATTTGGAAATATACTTGAGGAAAAGAGGAATTTGGAAGCCAACCTGGAGGAATTTGAGCAACGAATCATCCAAGATGGCTGCATGGAAGAGCTGGTAGAAAAAAAATATCTCTTGACCAAGGACCTGGAGGAAAGAAAGTAGAAGGAGGAAATCTTATGGTGACAGAAATCCAGGATTCAGTGGTTGAGAGAGGGGGAAAGGAATACAAAATTATTCCACCAATCCATGATCCAACACCGGCAAAGAAACATAATCACTCACTTGAAGACGGCTGAAGGCTCCTGGCTTGACCTCCAAGAAGATATAGTGGCAGATTTGCAATCCTTTTTCTCCTCCCTTCTGCAGGATGAAGGCTATGACCGATCAAAGGCTCTACACAAAGTTTCTCAACATATCCCTTCATTGATCTCGCAAGACCAAAATAAAGCCCTCTTAAGTCCCATCTCCCTCTTGGAAGTTGAAGAAGTAGTGAAGACCCTGCCTCTTAGTAAGGCCTTTGGCCCTGACGACTTTACTACTGAATTTTTCAAGGCTGGATGGTTGTTCCTCAGCCAAGGTATCTCGGAGCTAGTAGAGGAATCAACACAGATCAGACAGGTATTGTCAGGCCTTAACACCAGTTTCATCACCCTTATCCCTAAGTCAAAGGAGGCGTCAATAACTGGGGATTTCAGGCCTATATCTCTCTGCAATGTGGTATACAAGATTCTCTCCACCATCATGGTCTGCAGGCTCAAACCACTGCTTCACCACATCATGAGTCATGTGCAATTGAGGTTTCTTGAGGGACGACAAATCTTGTATTGAATTGTCTCCGCACATGAAACCATCCAATCCATTAAAACACATAAGCTCCATGGAATTTTGTTGAAACTGGACCTCTCGAAACCTTATGATTGACTCAGCTAGGATTACATACTGGAAATCCAGTGGGGCTTTCGTTTTGTGGCTGATTGGATTCAATGGATTAAATTGATGATATCCAATCTATTGTTCTCCATCCTCATCAACGACACTCCATCTGAAACCTTTCGGTGCTTGAGGGGTATTCTTCAGGGAGACCCTCTCTACCTTTTTCTCTTTATTACTGCAGTGGAAGGGTTGGGATGGTTACTCAAGGCCTCCAAACAATCCAATCATATTTTAGGCCTCCATCTAGCAGGTTCCACTGTCGACATGACCCAATAGTAGTTTTTGGACGATAATCTACTATTCAGAGCCACCACTCTGAAATAAGCCTCCTAGATTAACTCCATTCTAGAGGACTTCTAAGAAGCCTCAATTATGCTCCTAAATAAGCTCATGTCTAATATCTATTTTTTTAATACTGCTCACCCAGTCCAAGCTTGCTTAGCTATAACCTTGGGTTTCAATATTGGCTCTCTCCCCTCCAAATACCTTGGAGTTCCCCTCCTGTTAAACTCTCTACGCATTGCCCCCTGGAAAGACCTCTTTGCCAAAATTTCTCGCAAGATCCCAAATTGGACTTTATGGGTCCTCAAGCTTGCGGGAAGAGCTACCCTCCTCAAATATGTCTTACAAGGAATGCATCTCTACCAACTATTAGTCGTCCCATTCCCCAACTGCATATACTTGGACCTCTTTCAGTGATTCCTCTAGAGAGGTGCCTCGGAAGATAGGAAGTGGCCTCTGGTGGCTTGGCACAAGTTGTGTCTTCCGAAGCTAATGGAGGGTTTGAGCCTGCGGGACCCTGCTACTCTTAATGCGACCTTGAGCTCCAAACAATGGTGTTGATGGTTGAAAGGAGGACAGGAAATTTGGAAGATTATTTGGTCACACAAGTATGGATAGTGCAGAACACACGGGGAAATCATTCACACTCCCCTTCCCATTCAAGGGTCTGCCATTTGGAACCTAGCCAACACCAATAGCGATATGATATGCATGCACTATTTTTGGGAGGTGCATGATGGAACAAAAGGCTGTTTTTGGGAGGAATCTTGGCAGCAGTCCCCTTGCCTTTGTCAAGACCAATCCACATTGGATCTTATGCCCCTCTTTCAGTCATGTGGTGCTATGAAAATAGTGGATTATTAGAGCAACCAACCAAACAAGCATGGCTGGCGACAATGGAAAACGAAAGAGGACTAGCCTCTAGACATACCTTGTCAAGGGTGTGATCGGCTCGCTCGGTATCTCACCCAGCTAAAAATCCATGCTTCCCGGGGTCCGGAAAAATTATGATGGGGCCTCTCGACCTCATGGGATTTTTCAGTCAGGGAATCCTACCTTCTTCGTGTGGTGGTTCCGGTTATCCCCAACACTCAAGTCTAGAAGCGAATATGAACAAGTCATCTATGGCCACAACTTGCCCACTACTTATAGTTAGTCATTCATAAGCACATCATGACATGGGATCACCTCCTTAAGAGGAGTTTTATTGGGCCTTCCATTTTTTTCCTCTGCAGATAGGCCAAAGAAACTCAACACCACCTCTTCATTGACTGTCCTTTAACCAAAATGGTATGATCTCAAGCCTTTGACATCTTTGGCCCCATCGATGATTTTCCCGCCAACACCAGAGCCTTGCTCGAAGAATGGCTGACCCATCGATTCTCCAACCCCATGGTCTTTAGAGCTCGGTGGCTTCCCCCTAGTCTCTTGCTCTGGAACACCTAGAAGGGAAGAAACCATTCTATATTTGATAATAAAGCCCCTTCATCCCCTCTTATCTGGTCCTTGACCTTCTCCAGTATTTAGGAATCCATTCTCGTGGAACCTTGGGACCCTATGGACTAAGAATTCGGCCTGTTGGATCTAGGCATCCTGCATCTCCTGAATCTCTCCTCAAACCTAGTCCACCCTAGACCGACACCGGCCACCCCCCCCCCCCCCCTTGACTTCCTTCTCCCTTCCCCCTCAGGGTTGTGTTCAACTTAATTGTGATGACACCTCTAAGGGCAACACAGGCTAGGCGGGGTATGGATTTATCCTCATAGATGACAAAGGGTCACCTAAGGCAACGTATGTTGGATGTATCAGCACTTCAACCAATAATGTATCAAAACTCATAGGGTTGGAATTTGGGCTGATTCTAGCACGGGGCCTCATCTATAGGCACCTCTGCATCATTGGGGACTCTTGGCTGATCCTGGACATGGCCCAGAAAATCATCCATGGCTTGGATCCTCAGAAAATAGCAAAGATTTAGCGGCTTTACATCCAACTCTCCCGCATCAGAAGCCTCCTAAGTAAAATGAAGTACACCACCACGAGTCACCTGATCCGTTTCAAGAACAAGGTGGCAGATTGGTTGGCCAACAGGGGCACGAATAAGCCAGATCACGAATTTCATGACTCATAGGATGAGCTACTCTCTAAAGCGTATCTAGATCCTGGCAAATCTCAGAATCTCCAAATTCTCATGGAAGAAGGCCTTCAAGTCCCTACAGGGGGTGTCCAATCACAGGGACAAGTAGGCAGCGGACAGTTAAGGCTAGACCGGCCATCAGACATGCACCCGCCAACTCACCACCCTCCCATGCTAGAGTGGTAATGGGCCTCAGGGCAGGGGATCCTACGGCATTGGTGATTTCATTTCAGGGCACAAGGAATGTAAGCAAGCCCATTCAGTATATGTGGGCAATGGTGAAGTTTGGTGCTTTGGATTTTGCAGACGAGCAGAAGCTGCCTCTCAAGCCTTGGCTTGAGCTTCGCCAAAAAGAGATGAGGTGGGTGCAAGTTTAGCAGAGTAGCAGTCGTGAGAGTCTCGCAGCCGCGAGGAATCCTGGCAACAGTAAGAGCACATTGCACCAGGAGATGGGCAAAGGTGGTGAGGGTGAATTATCGGTGGAGGGAGCATCTCTAGATGGGTGGTTTTGGTGTTCATCCCAGGTGTCTAAAGATAATCCATGGACTATGCAGGAAGGGTCCTTCACTGGCCAAGCCCCAAGGTGGTTCTGCCTTGGGCTTACTGAGAACTCATGCTCTCCTACGATCGGAATCTTCGGGTGGTGGAGATTTCACACCTCATCTGAGGATAGTGTTGCAGCTGGTGGCGGTATTGTGTCTCTCATCCACGATGCTCGGGATGTGGCTAGTGATAAAATCTGCTGAGGTTGTAGGGATGGTGCGTGGGTTTCGGGGGTTGCTAGACCTGGAGTGACTTGGCGTTGCATCCCAAAAAGGGTGAGGGAGTGGTAGACGACTGCATGCCGCGTAAGTGAGGCTAGGAATGACATGGAGGTTTTGGACGTAGCATGGAAAATTGCTAGGTATCCAGGGACTCGAGTTTAAACTCAGAATCTAGTGAGAGTCAACATTCGGTGGTCGCCATGGTGGTTTCTCTAGCTTAGTATCCAGGCCAGGTTGAGGCTCTGACCACCCTTGAAGCAATTTTTGCCCAACTCTAGCATATCCAGCTCAACCTGGACAATGAAATTGTGGCCTACATTAAGTTTTTTCAAAACCTGCAAAATGAGACCCTCAAAGCTCTAGAGAGTCTGTGACGTCTTCTGAGGCGCTCTCACGACCACCTCTGAGCTCTTGAGGCCCAAGTGGACCATATTAGCTACCATATGCACAATCAGGGACATCTCTTCGCGGCTCCTTCGGTAGGTCCCTTGCACCCTCCTCCATGATTAAATTTTTTTTGGTTGTTTTGTAATTTTGTGTGGCTAATAACCAAGAGCATCAGATGCCTTGGCAAGCACCCAAGTCTTTTTAGGCACTGCATGCCTTTTGGGTTGGCTGATTGTAATACAGTTATGTTGGCTTCTATTGTAAATTTTGATTTTGATATGATAATATAAACTAGACTTTGGGCGAAATATATATATATATATATATATATATATATATATATATATGATAGTTTTTATAATATAATATGATAATATGGAGAAGTTACATAATCTTTAAATTGATAAAAAAAAATTTATAATAATAAAATATGTTAGATCTAAGACTTTTCTGAGCCATAAAGTAGATAGATGTATTTCGGATTAATCACATTATTATGATTTGGTTGACGTGCTAATGTGGTTCATCCTTGTCCTGAGGATGAACCACATTAGCTGGTTCGAAATGTTGACCAAATCATAATAACTTGATTAATCGAAAATACATCTATCTAACAATAAAATATTTTAATATTGAGTAAAATAAAAGTATATTATAGACATCTAAAAATAAAATAATTATGAAAACCTACACATCAATATTTTTATTTAAAAAAATAAAAAATTAATTTTTTTTTATAAAAAATATATATATAATTTACATTTTTATAAAAAAAATAACTTACATTGAGAATGGCTGAAAATCCAAATAGAGCAATAACTCCTAGTCAATATCGATATTATTGTGGGAAGATGTTATGACTCTTGAGGGTAGAAACATCCAAATTTATGATATCCTCTGCTCTGGGTCCAACACGGTTCCATTACACTCAAAAGCAAAGTGTTGTGCCTCACGTCGACCAGAATACAAGAAGGCTTTTAGGTATTTCAAATTTCAATAGGCTTCTTAAATTGGATTTTTTTGTGAGGAATGTATTTGTTGACATATATGCAATCTGTATGAACATTTCCTTAAAACCCACACAACAATCTGTTATCAGTTATGAAATGTACTTCCAAGTTACTAAAACAATACATATAACAACATGACTAGGATGAATGTGCACATAATAATAATAATATAGCGAGTTCTCCTTAGCAAAAGGTGACAATAATCAAATCTATATTACATCAATAAAAACCTATTGATTGTTCATAAAGAATTCACTAGTCATCTGGTAACAACTAAAACTGTCTGGAAACTCGATTTGACTATTATTCCTCTAACTGATCCTTATAAATACGATTGGTTAAAGAAAAATATAAAGACACATAGTAGAATAATATTTCCATGTCTCCCCAACAAAATGTGACAAGAATTCACCAAAAGGAGCATTGCTTGCACAAACAAATTGTTTCAGGTGAGAGTATGCTTCTTTGCCTTTGGAGATCATGAATGAAATAGATCTTTAGCAAAAATAGGTAGGTTTAATTTACTTAAATCGGTTCCATTTTAAGTAAATTCTTGACTTTCCTAAGTTGACACATTGATTACATGAAGTGGTTTCAATCCAGATTTACTGCAATTTTTATAACTAGGTTCAATCAAAATTTGTTGGTAAATGGATATATCATTCCATATTAATGATAATCTCTCTTATATTTTTAGAAACTACTAAAAATCATACACTCGGGATTTTAAATTCAAAATATCAATAACTTGTAATCAATTTTTAGAATGAAAAATACCATTAAGACTGATTTTTTTAGCGAGTGTGAGAGGTTTCATCATCATTTTGTCGTTGCCAACATCCTGAAGATCCAATCTTCCAACTATTAAGCATTTATTACATACAATGGTAAGTAGCATGAATGTCAAGCCTGCAAGTAAGCCAATGCTAACTAGATTATGTGATTGAGCATTCTCTTTGGACGCAACAACTTCACAAAATACCACAATTAAATAGAATAAAAGTAAAGTGGCAACTGTCAATGTATCTGAAACACAAAATTCAAAACTAACACAAGATGCAGAATGTCTACTATTTAGTATTTTTAAATACAATATGAGTAATTCAGATAGAATTCATATGCATCTCGTAAACCATGACTGGAAGTTGCAGCATCACATGAGAAAAGTCATGGGCTGTGTAACAATGGGGATCCCAATATTTATACATGAAGTTCATTGCATAACAAGAATTAGGTCTTGTCTTTCTTCATGCTTTGGTGCTCAACTAATTGTTCTGCAATGACCATAACCTGAGATGGTGATGTGCCATTAGTTTTCATCATAATAAATGTCATATCAAGTAATATTCCTATAGTTACTAAGTTCGTAAAATGAGTTCCTATAGTTACTAATTTGATAAAATGAGTTGCCTCTATTCTCACCAAATAAAAATAATTATTATAATTCTTTACTGTTAAAAATATTAAGACCAAATAAAATCATATTAATTTATTTTTAATATTATATTAATTAATTTTTTCCCAATAAAATTAATATAAAATCATTGTTATTTTTTATTTTATTTAGATTATTTATAATATATTATAAATAAATTTAATTTATTTAATTACTAATAACTTAGATTATTATTATAATTTAATATAAGTTTATATTAAATATTAATTAATTAGAATTTGATAGTTTTTATAATATAATATGATAATATGGAAAGGTTACATAATCTTTAAATTGATAAAAAATATTATTAATAATAAAATATGTTAGATCTAAGACTTTTGTGAGCCATAAAGTAGATATGTCTTTCGGATTAATTACATTATTATGATTTAGTCTACGTGCCAATGTGGTTCTTCCTCAAGACAAGGTTCATCCTTGTTTTGAGAATGAACTGCATTATCTGGTTCTAAACTTCGACCAAATCATAATAATGTGATTAATCAGAAAAACATCTAGCTAATAATAAAATATTTTAATATTAATTAAAATAAAAATATATTATAAATATCTAAAAAATAAAATAATTATAAAAACCTATACATCAATATTTTTATTAAAAAACAAAATAATATATATATATATATATAATTTACATTTTTATAAAATAATAATAATATCTTTTATACCTTTACACAAATTGTAAAATAAAATGATTAAAAATGTTATGAAAGAATAATCTAATAATATAATCTAACTAATAAAAGAAACAAGGGAAGCTGCGAAGCAGCAAGTCCCTGCCGCTAATTAAAGGAAAAACAAGTACATGCCGCTGATTGGTTAAAGGAAAAAAGATGTTATATTATGGGTAAAATCTCGCCCCTCGTGATATTATCAGTAAAAAACGTTTTGAAACAAATTTTTGATTGTTAACTATTATTATTTGCCTTAAAGGTCAGTACCACAAGCCAATGGTCATTTATTAGTAGTGCTTATTCAAGAAAAAAAAAGTCAGAAATCGTAATGTCTAAAACCTCCACAGTCCAGCAATTTTTAAAAAACTCAAAGACTCGAAAAATAGCATGTCAACTAGTATTGTATGCGAATTTACTTCGGAAGAGGATGTTTCAGAATGGGATTTATTTGTAATTTTTTTCCTAGTATTTATTGGCCTCGAGTGGCATGCTTTCTGATATCTTCGTATAACTCTGATAAAAACCGCTCTATCTTAGGTTAATGAGGACATCGATGTTACTCAAAATCACTTCGTTATTAATAATTTTGTAGAAGCCACGCATCAGTTTGCACAAAGGGTATGGCATACTATGTACAATTGCAAGTATCTGAGGTAGATAAAAGCCATTCTATCTATCTTCGTATAACTCTGATAAAAACCGCTCTATCTTAGGTTAATGAGGACCTCGATGTTACTGAAAATCACGTCGTTATTAATAATTTTTTAGAAGTCACGGATCAGTTTGCACGAAGGGTATGGCATGCTGTGGACAATTGCAAGTATCTGAGGTAGAGAAAATCCATTCTATCTGTTTATGGAACAGAAGTCAAATTATATAATAAGAGTTATTATATAATTATAATAAGGGACGTATAATTTAAAGTTCATAATTTACAAAAGCAGGCCTTGTATTCGGAACGTCGCTGACATTTGCATCAGCGTTTGTGCAATAACTTGGCCTGAATACAGAAAATGCTACTACCAGAACGATCATTAGATAATCCTGGCCATGCAACAAGCGGGGCATGTTAAAGTATCATGTTTGGCAAGTTAAAGTACATGTTCAACGTTCTAACTTGAATAAAATAATCAAAGATTATGCAACATAAATACGAACCAAAAGTGTTTTGATATCCTACCATCGCGTAGGAATCAAGATGACGAGGAGGTCACCTCAACACATTTGCAGGCCAAAGAGGTTGAAACAACAAATTCTGGGTTGTTAGTAGCATCCAAAAAAAAGAACTTCTAGAAAACCAACGACACGTACCAGGCCATACATAGTGCAAAAGCTGGAGTAAATTCCTCAGTTGCAGATTAAAAATGGCGAAGTAACCAACATGTTTTCCTATTTTCATAATAAAATATTAAAAAGAAATATTATTAAGTATAAGAACAAATATTAAATCTGTCAATAGACATGAAATATATTAATGAGCCAAAAAATTAAATATATTAATAAGAGATATTAAAAAACACTTTTTTAAGAAATATAATTTAAAAAACAGGTGCATATTTATGGACTACAACACCTGTGGTAGCCATGCAATGGACCCACCTGCATGTGCTCTTGCATAATCATAACATGCATAATAATCTAGATAGTTCGAGGAGGACGTTACAAGTGTTCTTGCCTAATAATCATTTGGTTAGTTCATGGTTGTCTCTAGGAGACCCACGAGCCATCATCTAGCCTGCAACAAATTCTTCAGTGTTTGTTTCCACATCATAGATGAGTCTCCATTATCAGGAATTCGACATCATATTTCTTCATCTGGGACTAGTTCAAATACAAGCAAGATTACCCACAAAATGATTCATCCTCTGATGGTCGGCCATAGTTCAAGTTACTCTGCATCCCGCAATAAAAAAACAAATATTGCAGGGAATGTAGCTAGAGTTGAAGAAGCATGAAGGACATGTGATGTGAGCTTGCATCTAGCGTTTTTTAAAAATAAATGGATTCGATTACCGAAAGTACTAGTTTCAAAGGCTCGTTGGAATTGATTAGCTACGAGATTGACATTATACGCCACGAAATCACCTAAAGTACTAGACAGAATAGGTATTGGTTCAGTAATGGTTGGAGCAGAAAACTCAGATTCGAGAAGAATCTCATTTT